>CM035108.1:65079764-65464764 GCA_020205505.1 Panax japonicus | reverse complement strand
TATATATGTTGTATCTAAATCGCTTAATTCCTTACATTTGTTTAATTTCTCGTAATTTATATATATACTTACTATAGATTAACTTCACCAGCTTAATTTCTTATACTGTGTATAGATACGATATTTCACTAGCTCTCAACACATTTGGACCTAAACATGTTTACAACTTCGCCAAGAAATGTCGTAAAATAAAGTTGCTTCTCCACGTATCCACAGGTTAGTTAGTATATATATATATATATATATATATATATATATATATATATATATATATATATATATATATATATATATATATACTCCTTTCATTTCCAACAGGAAAATGATATGATGTTCCAAATTTGTCTCAAGAAGATTAATTAAAAACTCAAAATTAACTTTTATTTGAGTGGTTGGGACTGATCAGCTGGGTGTATAAGAATTTACTTCATAAGTTAGTAATTAATAAACTTACTGATTGATTTACCTAATTAATATATCTTGCAGCTTATGTATCCGGTGAAAGGGCTGGACTCATACCAGAGAAACCGTACTACATGGGTGAGACACTTAATGGGAAATCTGGACTAGACATTAATGTAGAGAAGAGAATAATAGAGCAAACACTGAATGAGCTCAGAGATGTGAATGCTACCAATGAAGAAATTACCCTGGCTATGAAGGACTTGGGAATTCGAAGGTTGGTCATATATATTTGCAATATATCTTTCATCTAGCTAGCTTTTTTATACACATGCAAAATATTTAATGGACAATTAATATTTAATAGTCAGGGGGACATAATATAGTTTCAATTAATTAAAGAATTAATTCTACGTACAAGGTTTAGATTCATTTGGTTAATGCATTAACATATATACACATTAATTAATCTGAAATGTTAATTAAACGTTTGCCAAACATGATATTTATAGCGCATAAATGCTGTTTTTTAAATGTCACCTTCAGTCCTTAGTACTGAACATAAATAGTACTCCATCTTGTCCTAAAAGATTGTCGTTTAAGGTTAATGCACATAGATTAAAAAATACTCTAGAATTGAACCATCCATCCCACATAATTATGTATAGTATTACTAATGAAGTCTAAATGTTCACCTTCTTATTTAAAAAAGTTAACTTATTAGGTTGAGATTCTACTATACTTATTAGTAACACATTGATCCACACTCTTGAATTTATCCGATTTGGGATTCAAATAAAATGTACTCCATCTCATTTCATTTTGGTTTTGATAAATACACATCTCATTTTATATCAGTTGCACCTTATTATAAAATTACAGAGCAAAGATCAAGTGCATACCCCTTATCTTACTCACCCGTGCTCACCCCCCTTTAGCGACGGACTCGGCGACGGTTTCGGTCATACAACCGTTGTCAACGGACAACATATAGCGTCGCTAAAAGTATAAATGGCGGTTATATGACCGAACCGTCGCCGGGTCTGCCGTTAAAAGGGAGTGAGCACGGGTGAGTAAGATAAGGGGTATGCACTTGATCCGGACCGTAAAATTACAATAAGAAATTTTATTTTTTTAAAAAATGCCTTGAGAGGATGAAAGTTGATTTGGAAAATGTAATCAAATTTTACATAATACTACCTCCATTCCATAATAACTATCTTTTTAGAAGAAAAAAATTGTTCCAATTTATTTGTCGTTTACAACTTTCTAGGAGAATAAATTATTTATTTTCCTATGTTACCCCTAACTTTTAGCATTGTCTCAAAAAATTTTCTCTCTTGTATTAATAGTTTTTAGTTTCCCATAAAGGGGTAGTGATGGAATTTCCTACAAATTTTAATTCTTAAATGATAGTATTAAATGAGTTTCTTAATCTATGTGCATCAAGCTAAAAAGACAGTTATTATGGAATGGAGGTAGTAATTATTAAGAGTTTTTGAACATATAAAAAATACAAATAAAAGTGAAAAATAGTATCCGAAGTAACTAGGCTCTTGGAATTACTAGTATCTTCTCCATCATTAATTTCCCACCAAACTAGGGTGCCCTTATTAATTACTACTATAAGTTTTCACATTTAAAACAAAAATGTTGGTATACCGAGTACAAACAACCGTATTAATTACGGTGATAACAATGGGTGCATGCTTTTAAAAGTTTCCTACTTCGGTGTTGTGCAAATTTAAATTAGGAGACAATTGAGTCAACATATATTCTTTATAATTAATTGACCATTATTATTTGAAAATTTTGTCTTATGAGATGGTTTACATTTTATGACATACATGCCTCCACGTGTGACAAAATATTTTAATAACAAGTTCAAATAATATTGATACTTTAATTTTATTGTTATATTGTCAGAGCAAAAATAATGTTATCAGTTCAACAAGTATGGTTCAAAATGACAAGTGTCATTAAAATAATTATAAATGTGTTGTCAGATGTTTATTTGCTCTATATTTACCTTCCGGCAAAATAATTTTTGCTCTGATAATATTATTGACCTTTTATTTTATTTATAAGCAAATAATCGTTCATGGCAAAGTAAAAAAAGAAAAAGAAAAAGAAAAAGAAGATACTCTTTTACTTGTATATATAAAATAGGTGTACGTTGATAAAAAAATATTGCTTATTTAATGCTTGCTTTCTATTTAAGTATTTAATTAAAGCAAATTAACATGCTTAATTTCTATGTAAGTAGTACTGTTTTTAGTTAGTTTGCTTTAATAGTATAACTTATATATCACTTCTCAAGCTAATTTTTATTTTTTTTGTTCACCTATTGATCATAATAGAGCAAGACATTATGGATGGCCAAACACATACGTATTTACTAAAGCAATGGGAGAGATGCTTTTAGGGCAATTGAAACAAAATATGCCTCTAGTTATCCTTCGTCCTACCATCATTACCAGTACCTACAGTGAACCTTTTTCCGGCTGGGTTGAAGGCCTCAGGTATATATATATATTTACCTATTCGTTCTACAAAAAAGAGTTTTGTGACTTATGAAATTTACGTTCTTTAATTAAGCATATATCTTTAAAAATAATAAATTGCTTGATTATTAGTGTGATATGCATGATAATAGAATTACCTGCAAGACAAATATGAATATACTAGCTGGGTCCCGTGCCTCCGGCACTGTATGGACAATATGATTTATCTCAAACTTTGAACGACCAAAATAATTTATTGAGTGAGCGGGAAATTTAAAGTCATTTGTATTTTATTAAATTATTATTAGATTATTAGATAGATAGATGTATTTTCTTAGATAGATGTATGAACGGTGGGATTTATCTCAAACTTTGGACGGCCCAGATGATTTATTGAGTGAGCGGAAAATTCAAAATCATTTGTATTTTATTAGATAGATTATTAGATTATTAGATAGATAGATGTATTTTATTAGATAGATGTATGAACGGTGTGATTTATCTCAAACTTTGGACGGCCCAGATGATTTATTGAGTGAGTGGGAAATTCAAAATCATTTGTATTTTATTAGATAGATTGTATCATTAATTAATCCATATATATATATAGATATATATATAGAGAGAGAGAGAGCAAGGATCAAGTACATACCCCTTATTTTACTCATCCGTGCACATCCCCCTTTAACGACGGACCCAACGACGGTTTCGGTCATACAACCGTCGTCCGTCGTCTATACTTTTAGCGACGGATAACATATAGCGTCGCTAAAAGTATTAGACGACGGTTGTATGACCGAACCGTCATCGGGTTAGTCGCTAAAGGGGGTGAGCACGGGTGAGTAAGATAAGGGGTATGCACTTGATCCGGACCGTGTGTGTGTGTGTATATATATATATATATATATATATATATATATATATTTGTTATATATATGATCTGGGTTTTTTGGTTACATGCAGAACCATTGATAGCTTGGCAGTTGGTTATGGTAAAGGGAGATTAACTTGCTTCCTTGGTGATCCTCATTCCACCATTGACATAGTGAGTTCCCTTATTTTTCTCCTTCACTTTTGATAACAATTAATTTGTCGCCCAATGCATGTGTAGAATTTCTTTAATTGTATGATTAAAGATATTGTGATTACCACATCAAATAAGTGATAAGATGAACAGCTAGCCTGTGACTGAAAACATTTTTGTTAATTCATTGATGATGATTTAATATAACTTATGCTTTTGTAATACTTCATGCATCCCAAAATGAGATCGGTACAAAATCTTTTTTAAAAATAAATGTTGATATTGTCAAAGTAAAAATATTGTTGTCAAACTAATAAATTAATATCGCTTAAATGATTAAGTGTTCTTGAAACAAATACAAAAGTGTCGTTGCATTGGTTTTACTTTGACAAAATCAACGACCTAAAACTAAATTAAGTGACGTAATGTTTCAAATGTCTTTAATAAAGTGAATTTACTCAATAATTTTTGGATGAATAGGCTCAAAGTCTTATTTGTTCATTATACACACACACACACACACGAGCAACATTAATAATGTATAGGATTGTTCACAGATTCCAGCTGACATGGTGGTGAATTCCATGATTGTGGCAATGGTGGCTCATGCAAATCAACCTAATTGTGAAATGATTTATCACGTTGGATCCTCATTTGCAAACCCTCTAAAGTTTTCTCAAATTCAAGATTATGGTCAAAATTATTTCCTTAAAACTCCATGGATCAACAAGGAGGGGCAGCCAGTTAAAGTTGGCAAAATTACAGTGTTGAGCTCCATGGATAGCTTCCACAGATACATGGCAATTCGTTACATGCTTCCACTAAAGGTCAGCTTTAATTTAATTTTCTACATAAATCAATTTTACCAAGTTTTTCTACTTCATTTATTTCATTTGAGGCTCAATTTAATCCTCCTTAATTACATACAACCAAATGATGATCATAAATATGTGCACCCTTATATATATATATTTGTCGGACACAATATTGCTTTCAATTAATCACAAATTAATTACCCATAGTTATCGTTTAACAATTGTACGTTATATATATTTTTTCTTTCTTTTTAAGAGAAATTAAAATGTGTTAGTCTCTTGTCTATATCCAATAAAGGATTTAATATTTTAAAAATTCTTTTATTTTATTTTTTGGGAATAAGGGATCGGATTATATTTGTAATATATAAATTAGAAAAAACAAATATACATTTACCAACATTTTTGTGTTTGTTCTAATGACACTTAGTTAACTAACGACCGATGTTAATTATTACTCCGACAATATCAATCATCTAATTAAGACAGGCCTTCATTTTAATTATATCTTAAACTAATTCACTGGTTATTGTACTCTTCTTTTTTTTTTCAGGGATTACGATTAGTGAATACTGGGCTTTGCCATCTTTTGCAAGGAACATATACAGAACTTAGTCGAAAGATCAAATTTGTGTTGCGATTGGTAGAATTATACGAACCCTACTTGTTCTTTAAGGGAGTGTAAGTATTGTAACTTAGGTTCCAGCTTCGAGAATTTAAACAAAATTCTCTATAACATCTTCCTCCTATATGTAGTTACTAATTTTTTAATTTTTATATATATAAAACTTTTCTTTTATACAGCTTCGAAGATAGGAAAACAGAAAAATTGCGCAGGGCAGCAGGAGAAAATGGTGTTGAGACTAATATGTTCCGCTTTGATCCCAAGATCATTAACTGGGAGGACTACCTCATAAACACACATCTACCTGGAGTAGTAAAATATGTATTTAAATAATAAGCAATTAAGATATATATAGGATTTGTTATGGTGTGTGTGTGTGTGTGTGTGTGTGTGTGTGTGTGTGTGTGTGTGTGTATATATATATATATATATATATATATATATATATATATATATATATATATATATATAGTCGGCTTCTTATACGGGTGGTACGCATGCGTATCATCTTTAGCAATGAACAAAATTGTCGTTAAATTCGTCGCCATAGGTCTGAATCGGGCTATAGTAACGGATCTAGGTTATGACGATGATTCAAATCCTGTGACGATGATTTTGTCCATCGCTATAAAAAACTCTCTAGCTCTCTTTCTCTCTCTATATATATATATATAAAGTCCGTTTTTTCAACGAACAGCGAACATAAGTTATGACAACGACCCGTACTGTCGCCATAGTCATATGACTATAATTTTTGGTTATGGTCGCATTTGTTGGATAACCGAACTATATATATATATATATATATATATATATATATATATATATATATATATATATAATTCAAGATACTAAGCTAAGGATGTAATTTATATATACCTTCACCAAATTTCTATTTGCATAATATATATACTTCATGCTTGTGGAAATTAATATATGTTGTTAATTTTTTTTGTGCAGCTCAAATACATTTACATTTCAAAGTTTGAGAAGAAGAAAAATATGCTATTAGTTTTATTGGGATAATTTATATTATTTGGGAGACGACGTGTGCCAAAAATAAAATAAAAATTGCAATACAAAAATTTGAAGTGAGTGTGAATATAACAAATTAATTGGCATAGTACGTGCCACGGGCCTCGCTCAAGAGTCAATTCAGTGGTACCAACTCACCAAGTAGATCTTTTATAAAAATATATAAATAATAATAAAATAAAAAGATAAAGCTTTTACAAGAGCATATATTATTAATATATATATATATATATGTGTGTGTGTGTGTGTGTGTGTATTTTCTTCCCAACGAATGCACAACTAGCATAGATACCTGACTAACTGTAGTAATTTAGATAATTCTGTTAGACTTCAAAAAATTAAAGGGTGAAAGAAAGTATAAAATATAGAGAGAGACTAGAATTTGGTTAACTTTATTAATACCTAATTAACTATAATGATACTTGTATGGCAACAGTCAAAAAAATAAAAATTAATTTAATTTATTGATATTTAAAAATTAATATCTATCTTTTTTTTAAAAAAAAGATAATATTTTATTAACATAGATCAGAGACCAACACATCAACAAAAAAAGAAAAAATAGATTGAGTCCAAAGCTCCTGATTAGACTTAGAACCAACTGCTAATACAAGAGTATATGCTACCTGGTTACCTTGAATCACTCTAATAGTTCACATAAATTTTTTAAAACTATATTTTGCACACAAATTATGAAAATTAAAATAAATTAAAGAGAGTAAAAAAATCAAGTTTATCCTTAGCAGTCTCAAAGAATTATATAAAGTGATAATCTTTACATATATATATATATATATACACAGCGGATCCAGTCCGAGAGTTCGGATTGGAGTAAAATGCGGACCAATTTTTTTTTTTGCTTTTTTGCTTTTTTTTAAACAACTAAAAATAAATAAATTATGGAACTGAAATTTTTCCATAATACAATGTTTTGGACGGAATTTGGATACATATCCCAAAAAATATATGTACAGTTTAAACAGAATGTATAAATATATTTTATTATATGTATCTAAATCACACCCAAAATACTATATTATGTAAAAATTCTAATTCCACAATTATTTATTTATTTTTTTAGTTGTTTTAAAAAAAAGCAAAAAAGTAAAAAAAATAAATATTTTAAGTGGTTTTGGCTCTCCAAAAAACTCTGGTGGTCCCAGTTCCTTGAACTGCTTAGCGATGACCGTCCGAGAGTTGCCAGTGTTTTCACCTGCATTTCGGACAAGAGTCTCTCTTGCCTGAAGCTGCATGAATTACAAAAAGCCTTTAAACATTCCATCGTTCATCATTTGGTTAGTGTTGTTGTTTGCATGAGGATTGTCGCCTTCCTGATACACATTGTCCTGATTATTGATCTGTGGAGACTCAACGGTCTCCTGTGCTCCATTGATGTTCTCAACATTCTCGGATTCTATTTTCAAATACTGCCACAAAACAAGGGTTAATTAACATATCACATATTATCCCTATACTCTGACCGACCAATTAAATGTCAAATAAACTTAGATTGGTCATACTATCGAAGGAATTCTCCGTCTCTCCCCTCCTAGTTCTTGTCTCACATCTCAGTCAGGGATCATAACTCTAAGCTTTGATACCAACTGTGACGCCCCCAAAATAGGTATATACATCACCCATCTTGAGTCGCCAAATACATGGTACAAAATTCAAATACCACTTAATTATACAACGTACAGTCGTGTAAAATACAACAAAATATATATTGTGAGTTTTAATACAAATATTATCATCTAGACAATATCCACACTCAATTGAGTCCTCAACATTTATTATCACACTATTTAACAGAATAGTGAGGACTACTAATGCTATTATCTGGACCGTCACTCCGTTCCTCGGCTAGTCTCTGCTACGTTCTCATTTCCTGAAGAGAACAATGAAAGTAAAATGGTGAGTTCAACTAGCCCAGTAAGAAATATTATGACTAAGATAATGCAAAATAAATTATCATTAGTCTTCAATAATATTAAACAGATAAAATATAATTGACATCAAGTTTAACTACAGCGGAACATGTAATCCATTAAAAGAGTCAAGTAGAGAATAAAATCTACTATCTTTTATGATTTAAAAGGTTTTTCCATCACTTTTATCGCTGGGACTCAGCTTAATAAATAATTCACATCATCCATGCGCTACGGTCAAGGATATTCATTAGTATCACGACCACAAATTATCCATGCACTACAGGCCAATGATATTCGTGTATTCATCAATGGTTATGATCATGCCAACAACTGTCCATCAATGCATTATGAGCCAATGAGGACTTTTACCACATAATTTGTAACATTACGGTCATGATTACACAAAATAATCCCTGGTCATAATCATACCAAGTCCATCTATGCACAATAGGCCACAGATGACTTTCAAAAAAAATATAAATATGAGGATGATGACAATAATATAAGAATTCAATAAAACAAGTTCAAGAATTAATTTATCCAGGAATTAATAACGTCCAAATTGTCAACATGATAGTTCTTTGTAGAGTAAAATTTAGGAATGCTCAGAAGAACATTTCCATGAAAAGATACTGGATGAAGCGCAAATATCAAGGATATTCTACTAATTTCATGGAGTATAGAAATCAAAACTTTAACCAACTGAATATGATAAAAAATGGAATAACAAAAGAAATCACCATGCATGCGGTACTTCGCATAGACAGGTTATTCCAACAGAATAATAAATAATGGAACCAGGTCAGGCGTAACACGCACCGACAGGATATTCCAACAGAATAATAAAGAATGGAATAACAACAGAAATCACCATACATGCGGTACTTCGCATAGACAGGTTATTACAATAGAATAATAAATAACGAAACCAGGTCCGGCGTAAAACGCACAGACAGGATATTCCAACAGAATAATAAAGAATGGAATAATAGAAGAATTTCACCATGTATGCGGTACTTCGCATAGACAAGTTATTCCAACATAATGATAAAGAATGGAATAACAGAAGTTCTCTTCATGAATACGAAAGAAATAATACCCCTTACCTTATAAAGAAGAATACTCCGACGGTAGGGCGGTGATATACTTGAATAAACTTGTACAACGCTCAAAGTTTTCTTAAACGCTAAAGAACTACGCTCAAGATTAGAGAAGAAGAACTCTCTCTACAGTTTCTCTCTCTAGAGTTTCAGTGAATTCGTAAGAAATAATGAAGGAATGAGCTTCTATTTATAGAAGAATGGATTGAATAGTAACCAATCCATGAATGGTCCATATTGATTTACTTTTAAACGCACGGTCCAGATTGGTTTACAATAAAATATAATATATTCTATTTATAATATAATAAAATGAATAACTTTATAAAAGTATTCTGTTTTATATAAAAAGATTTTACTATACAAATACTGTGCAGGCACTATGCAAACATTATGCATAATAAAATATAATATATTCTAATTATTGTCTAATAAAACAGATAACTTTATAAAAGTATTCTGTTTTATATAAAACGATTTTACTATTAGCCTAATAAAACGAATAACTTTATAAAAGTATTCTGTTTTATATAAAAAGCTTTTCTGTTTTGTTACATTAATAATACTAATAAAACAAAACTTCATCATCATTATCATAATTCACACTATTAATCGATCAGGTCGTTCTCAGGAAAGAGGAGGCTTTCTAATAAGGATTTCTGCTTATTGGCGCGCAATTAGGTGACCAAACCTATCCTTGGCAGAACTTTTAGATATCGTTAATAATGCAAATAATAATATTAACAACTTTGGTATTTCAATTATTGATTTAATAATATATAAAATATTGACAATAATTGAATCAAATAACGTGAGATACTATGCAATAATTACTGAAGCAATAATTGAACAAAACTAAGTGACTTCTCACGTAAGCATCAATAATCAATATTGTGTGCTACTATGCAACCACGCGTATTCCTGTACTTTTAACACTGGGTGTTTCAACAGTTAACGGTAAAACTTCCGCCGTTATTTTCATAAATTATTTTTTATCGTTTTCTCAATCCGACAATAATTCCGTTGTGGGGGTCCACCAATGATTGTGTCGTCGTACGAATATTCCATGTTAAAACGAATATTTCCCGGTCAATCGAATATTATAAATAACTTGCGTACTTTGCAAAATTTCTAAATATTACCCACAACTATAACATTATATCAAATTCATTCCATAATATTTAAAAATGATAATTATAAAAAATTCATCTTTATTTGTAAAAGTTGGGGTCTTACAGTCTGCATAGACTGTACAGACATATTTTGATATATGTATCTAAATCACACCCAAAATATTGTATTATGTAAAAATTCAAGTTCCATAATTAATTTATTTTTTTAGTTGTTTTAAAAAAAGCAAAAAAAAAGGTCTGAATTTTGTTAAAATGCGGGAGTCCAGACCTGATCCGGACTATATATATATATATATATATATATATATATATATATATATATATATATATATATATATATATATATATATATATATATATATATATATATATACTCCCGATCAGGAGTATACTCCTTAAAGAGTATTCTGCCCTTAAAGAGCATTTTCTTTTAAAAACCAGGTCTTTTATATCTCTCTCCTCACTCAGTCAATAAAACAAAGACACAAAGGCAGAGCGAGCTTCGCGCTACAAAGTCAGAGCTTCTCGCTACAAATCGATTCCCTTTGAAATCCATTCCTGCAAAATCGAAGAGAGAGAAAGTTACGTTACTAGAAAAAATGATTCTCAGCCATCACGATTATTGCAAGAGAGAAAGCCAACCCAAGCCCTATAAATCAATTGATACAAGAGAGAATACCAAGCTCGCTGAACCGTGATCCCCTCCAGGAAATTGAAGCCCAGAGTAGTCTTCAGAAGCCGTGACGTGAGACAAAACTTCTCCAAATGCCCTCAGTTAGTGACCCTTGAAAATCAGTAAGTGTATTCCTGTTTTTTTTTAATTTGGGTTTTTTTTGTTGTAAATAGAAAAGCTTAATTTAAAATTTAAAAATCAGTTACGCTCAATGTTTTGTCTTTTTTTGGATTAGTGTGAATTTGGGACAAACTTAATGAATTTTAATTGGCGATTTCACAATTTCAAGTAAATTTTTGTTTGTCGTGGTGTAAATATAATGGATGACATGTACAATAAAGTAGGGAGTTGTGGGAATAATGTAGAAATGAATTTGGAAATAGAAATGGATGGGGATAACTCGAGTGGAGAGGGGTTGAATGTGAATACTAATACTGTTGTCTACTATCCTCAAGTAACAGATGAGTTTACACCTAAGATTGGTCAAGAATTTCAAACATTAGATGATATTCACACGTTTTACAATTCATATGCAATGCATGCTGGATTTAGTGTACGAAAGTTTATTGATAAAAAAGGGCGGGTAGCGATGAGATTTATAGGAAGGACTATGTGTGTTCTAAGCAAGGAAAGGGTAAACTATTAGCCGATGTGGTCGTAAAAAGAAAACATGGATCTACAAAAGAAGGTTGTGGTGCAAAAATTACAGTGGTCAAGAGAGATGACTTGTACGTAATTACTAAAATTGAGGATAGTCATTGTCATCCATTGTCAATTCCACATAAAAGGCATTTGTTACGATCGCATCATAATGTGTCAATTGCCCAAAAATCGTTGTCTCAGTAACTTGGCACAGTGAATATACCACAATACCAACAATACAATAAATATACAATAAAGCAACAGATAATGCAGATACTTGATTTACTTCAACGTGGTTCAAAGACTTCAACAATGTAGCAGGATTAGAAATTTCACAAAGCAAGTACCATATTCACAACTTTATTTAAAGATGCAATGAATTAAATCAAGTATCATATTCATAAATCCTACAGCTCCTCTGAATCATGAAAACATCTTGTCCATATTTAAATAACATTTTTTTCTGGACCAGGTGAGTTGGTTGAATTAAATCATAGAAACCAAAAGGATTTACTAGTTCACTTCCCACAGAATACCCCACCACAGAAAACAACACAATCCACCCAAAAATGATGACAACTCTGAGATTCACCCAGTCCACTTTTTGCCAATAATATACTTTGACAAAGTTAACACCTGTTCACGATGAAATTTATTCCTCTTCCACAAATCAATACACTACAATTTTCCCACATATAAAGAATAAACCCTATATTTCTTACTTGACAACCCATATGAGGAAAACTAAGAACAAACCCTAGATTTCTAATGCAAAAAACTAAAATTACAAACCCAATAAAATTAAGGAGCTTTACCTTCCGATCCGTTTGCTATGGTTTCGTTGGCCGGAGACCTTCCATTGGCCTTTAACTTTACCTTTCGTCTGATACAGTATCGTGTGAGAAAGAGGGGGAAGAGTTGGAGAGAGAAAAATCGATTTGCTTTGCTTTCTCTCTTGCAGCAAACTTGAATCGATTTTGGGCTCTCTTCGATTTTGGCAGTGAGGGATTCCTGGTCG
Organism: Panax japonicus; assembly: GCA_020205505.1. NCBI lineage: Eukaryota > Viridiplantae > Streptophyta > Magnoliopsida > Apiales > Araliaceae > Panax > Panax japonicus. The sequence continues at coordinate 65,451,862 of CM035108.1, read as the reverse complement.
GGAATAAATTTCAAAGGGAATCGATTTGTAGCGAGAAGACTGCCTTTGTGTCTTTGTTTTATCGACTGAGTGATGAGAGAGATATAAAAGACCGAATTTTTAAAGGAGAATGCTCTTTAAGGGCAGAATACTCTTTAAGGAGTATGCTTCTGATCGGGAGTGTATATATATATATATACACACAATGGATCCTGTCCAGACTCCCGGACAGCTTCAAAATTCGGACCCTAAATTTTTACTTATTTATTTTTTTGTAGAACAACTAAAAAAAATTATGGAATTGAAAATTTTTCATAATATAATATTTTGGGCGTGATTTAGATACCTATACCAAAAAAATGTATGTACAGTATGCACAGACTGTACATACATATTTTGATATATGTATCCAAATCACACCCAAAACACTGTATTATGGAAAAATTCAAGTTCCATAAATTTTTTTTTTAGTTGTTTTAAAAAAAAAGCAAAAAAAAAAAAAGAAGGTCCGAATTTTGTTAAAATGCGGGAGTCTGGATCTGATCCGGACACACACTCTCTCTCTCTCTCTCTATATATATATATATATATATATATATATATATATATATATATATATATATAGGGTAATGGCCAACTAAATAGATTATAACGGAAAAATTCACGTCCGTGAATTAATCTCGACATGCAGTTAGTTTTTATATTGAACGATAAAGGTGGTAAATGTCCATTTTTAATTCATCCATAACAAATATATAACATTGATGATTCACAGATCCAAACAATGAAGACCAATTTAGTGTACTAACATGGTCAAACAGGAGATACGTATGAATTCCAGCCAGAAGGTAGCGAACTTACTATATATAGATCGGAAGCTTTATTAGAATATTATCTTATATATATATATAGAACACCTCCCGTCTCTCTTGAAGAAATTATATAAGGCAAGGAGAAGTAGAAGACAAGTAGTTCATCATCTATATGTTTCTTCAAATTTCCTCATACCCCTTGTAGGTAGGTATCAATAATAAGTCCAACCAATAATTCTCAAATACAAATTAATTATTATATATCAAATTCATTGAATATATATATATATACACGGTCCGGATCTTAAGCTCACCTCTTATCTAGTTCACCTTGCTCACTTCCCCTTTGGCGACGGACCGGGCGATGATTATGTCCGTCGCTATATGTTCGGTCTGTCGTTATATGTTGTCCGTCGCTATATGTTGTATGTGGCTAAAAGCTAAGACGACGGTTCTACATATAGCGACGGACAGAATCATCGCCCTATCCGTTACTAAAGGGGGGTGAGCAAGGTGAGCTGGATAAGAGATGAGCTTAAGATCCGGACCATATATATATATACACATAAATCTCACAATTGTTGGATGTTAATTCAAACTCCACCAAATTTTTTGTTCCTAGTTTTCAGCTTTTAGTTAATTTTGATGGATATAATTAAATCAATTTAGTTTTAATTTTGAATCAGCCTTATCATGTTGTTAGGCTTATCCTTTATTCTAATGCCTATATAAAGGCCATCTTGCTATCATATGTAATGCACCACAGATAAATAAAAGTTCAGTTCTTCTTCTTCCTTTAAATATTCATTGTTCTATTTTTTCTTGCTGATGTTGCATTAACAAAGTTTTGTATCAGTGCAAATAGGAATATTTAGATCCTTGTTATACCAACAATCTTTCACAATATGACCCTTATTACTGCAATTATAACAGATGGGAAACTCATAATTACTTGAGTTGTGTTTCTCACCATTGCGACCGTTGAAGTGCTTATGAGCACTAGCTTTGTTAAAGTGCTTACCGTTATTCCTGCTCCAGGACTTATCACCATTACCTCTACTATAATGTTTTTGAGTATGGTTCTAACTTTTTTTTCCGCCTCGAGCACTTTCACGTTTATCTTTTGAATGATTCTTCCACCCATGGGAATGTGAGCTCGAACCTATCTTCAAGTCAATCTTTGACTGGAAAACTTGTTCAACTTGATTTTCAACAACCCTGCTCAATCTTTCCTCATGTGTTTTCAATGAACCCATTAATTGAGTAAATGATAAAGTAGACAAATCTTTGGATTCCTCAGTTGTAGCCACAACAAAATTATACTTTGGAGTTAAACTCCTCAAAACTTTTTCAACAATTTTTTGATCAAACATGTTTTCACCAAGAGACTTTGCTTGATTAACAATAGAAGTAACTCTTATAGAAAAATCATGTATTGTCTTAGAACTTTTCATCAACAACGTTTCAAAGTCTCGACAAAGAGTTTATAATTTAAGAGTAATTACTTGCTTTGAACCTTCATATTCATTTCGCAGTAACTCTCATGCTTCCTTTGATGTTTTTGCACCCATGATGCTAGGAAAGATTGTAGCATCCAACCCTTGTTGTATATAGGACAATGCTTTTACATATTTCTTCTTATTTTCTTTCATCTCTTTCATTTGGGAAACAATGATTCCCTCTCCTTCATTTACTGTATAACCATTCTCAACAAGTTCCCATAAGTCAAGAGAAACAAACATGGTTTTCATCTTAATACTCCAAAACTGATATTTTTCACCTTTAAAAATAGGAACATGTGGTTGAGAGTTGTTACCTGATGCAGCCATACTTACTTTGACCTTGCCTCTGATGGTAAACAACGTTGTGTTCCATTTCAAGTGGGGAAGTCTTGGAGAACAAAAGTACCATTGATGATAGTACATGCTGATTTATATGGCCCTATGCGTACAACCTCATTAGCTGGGAACAAGTACTATTTGGTATTTGTAGATGATTTTTCTCGACTAACTTATGGTTTATTTAATTTATCAAACAAAAATCTGAAGCATTTTCAAGATTTTTGGAATTCAAAGCATATCCTGAGAAACAATGCGGACATTCCTTGAAAACACTACGAACAGATCGTGGTGGTTCTTCTTTTTTTGTAAAAGTACAGGAATTCGAAGAGAACTTACTGCAAGTTATACTCCGCAGAAGAATGGGGTTGCCAAACGAAAGAACAGAAGCATAATTGAAGCTGCGAGATATATGTTGAAAGAAAGAAGACTAGCAAAGAAGTTTTTGGCTGAAGCAGTGTCAACTGTAGTGTATTTAATAAATCAGTTTCCTATAAATGTTGTTCAAGGTAAAACTTTTTATGAAGCTTGGCATGGGAGAAGGCCAAATTTGAATCACCTAAAGGTATTTGGTTCTATAGCTTATGATCACATTCCATATCAAAAAAGAGAGAAATTAGATGATAAAAGTAAAAAATATATATCTTTATTGGTTATAGTAAGGAGACAAAGGGCTATAGATTTTATGATCCTTCTAATGATCAATTACTTATTAGTCGTGATGTTGTTTTTAATGAACATGATTATTGAAATTGGGAAAGAGATACTGAAAATTTTTCTGAGATGTCAAAGGTGATAGGGGAAGAAGAGTCCGTTGAAGAACCATTAACTCTTGAAGAAGAGTCTGAGTCGCCACCAAAGAAGTTACGGAGTCTAGCGGACAAATATCAATCTTGTGATTTTGTTTTTGCAACATTTGAACCAATTTCATTTGAAGAAGCAAAGGAAAGTGTTGAATGGAGGGATGCAATGAAATAGAAAATTGATGCCATTGAAAAAAATAGTACATGGAACCTAGTCAATCTTCCTAAAGGAAAGGAAGTTATTGGACTGAAGTGGATTTACAAGTGCAAGTTTAATTATGAAGGTACACTTCAAAGGCACAAAGCACGGTTGGTAACGAAGGGATATTCTCAAGTACCTGAAATCGATTATTCTGATACATTTTCTCCCGTGGCAAGGATTAACACCATCAAGACTGTCCTCGTATTAGCAGCGCAAAAGAAATGGCAACTTTATCAATTTGATGTGAAGTCGGCATTCCTTAATGGAGAGTTAGAAGAAGACGTATATGTTGAGTAACCGAAAGGATTTGAAGTCAAAAGGATGGAAAACAAAGTCTACAAATTGCAGAAAGCTCTGTATGGACTTAAACAAGCTCCTAGAGCTTGGTACGGGAAGATTGACAAGTATTTTATCCAGCACAACTTCAAGAAAAGTGAGAGTGATCCAACCTTGTACGTAAAAACTCAAGGTACTGATTTCTTAATTGTATGTCTCTATGTTGATAATATGATATATACTGGTAACTCACAAAGATTGATTGAAGAATTTAAGAAAAGTATGATGTCTAAGTTTGAGATGACAGATTTGGGACTACTACATTACTTCTTGGGTATGGAGATTGTTCAGGATTCTTACGAAATTTTCTTGTGTCAAGAAAAATATGCTACTGATCTGTTGAAGAAGTTTAAATGGTCAAGTTGTAATCCTGCAAAAACCCCAATGAACACCAATGAAAAACTGGTGTTAAATGATGGAGCTAAAAGATGTGATTTGAAAGAATATCGAAGTTTAGTCGGAGGATTGATTTATCTCACTCATTCGAGGCCAGATATAATGTTTGATGTTAGTTTGTTATCGCGCTTTATGCAGAATTATGGTGCAACAAGGAGAGTTTTGAGATATGTTCGTGGCACGATTAACTATGGGATCAAGTATCATAATGTTGATAATTTTAAGTTAATCGCCTATACTGATAGTGATTGGGCAGGTTGCGCAGATAATCGAAAAAGTACTTTTGGATTTGCTCTTGGTCTTGGTTCTGGAATGATATCTTGGGGAACAAATAAGCAACACTCAGTTGCTTTATCAAGTTCTGAAGTTGAATATGGAGTTGCTACAAAAGTCGCATGTCAAGTTGTGTGGTTGAGGAGGATATTATGTGATTTAAAGGAGAAGCAAGAGAGGCCAACAACTATATTCTGTGATAACAAGTCCAACATCGCGAGGACTCCAAATCCAGTTTTTCATGGAAGAACTAAACATATTAAGCTTCGTCATCACTTCATCTGAGAGCTCGTAGCAAAAGGTGAAGTAAAACTAGAATTTTGCAGCACAGAGGACCAAATTGCAGATGTGTTAACAAAAGCATTGATCGTGGAAAAGTTCTACAAGTTCAGGAGCTTACTTGGATGTTGTAGTCGTTCGAATTAAGGGAGGATATGTTAAATGTTAATTCAAACTCCACCAGATTTTATGTTTCTAGTTTTCAGTTGTTAGTTATTTTTGAATAAAATCATTCTATCTAAAGGATATAATTAAATTAGTTTAGTTTTAATTTTGAATCAGCCTTATAATGTTGTTAGGCTTATCTTTTATTCTAATGTCTTTATAAAGGTCATCTTGCTATCATATGTAATGCACCACAGATAAATAAAAATTTAATTCTTCTCCTTCCTTTAAATATTCATGGTTCTGTTTTTTATTGCTGCTGCTGCTGGGTTAACAACAATTACCATTGAACCATGAGGTTAAATATTTTATCGTTGTATAATTGAAGCCCGGAAATTATTGATTGGGTGAATTTAAATTTGGATTTTTATTGATTCAATATACATACTTCTACTTCTAGTTACGAATAACACACTTCAAGGTTTAAAATGTGACATATAATTCAGGAATTAAAATTCTATAAATTAACTTAACCTAATTAAGTATATTTTAGGTTCAATTTTGTTAAAAAAATAAAATAAAATGAATATGTATTAAATATGACTATTTTTTTCTTTCCAAAAAATTGTTGGTGCTTATGGTGGAAGCGAACACTATTTCGGAATCTTAAAAATTAAACATAAAAATTGTAACTTTATTTTGTTATTTTTTTCTTGGCAAGGGCAAGCTTCTTTTCTGAAATTATATTGTTATTCAAATAACAATTCTTTTTTCTTTTTCTTTTTTAATAAAAATTTTAGGACGACAAATAATTAGGGATCGGTCTAGCGACCGGTAACATATTACACTTAATGTTATCGATAACACTACTATTATACTACCACCGTTCCTAAAAGGTTGTCGTTTAAGATTTTTGCACATGGATTAAGAAAGTGCCATTTACTCCCTCCATCCTATTATATTTGACGTTCTAGGAATTTTCACATAAATTAAGAATAGATGTAGTTTTACTATTTTACCCTTAATTAATACTTTAATCTGTTTTAATTCTCCATTAACACCAAACTTGATTTCACACTCTCTCCTAATTTTCTCTCCTAATTAAAGAATAGAATTTGAACTGTTTTTTGAAAACAGAGAAATAGCCATTAATGGTGGTGGAGAAGGAAGGGTAGTAAAGGAAACAAGTAGGCAAAAAATTCTTGGTTTTGTAAAACGTCAAATATTTTGGGAAGATAAAAACTCTCTAGAACGTAAGATATAATAGAATTGAGGGAGTATCAAGTAAAATTTATTTGAAATTTTATCACTACCCCTTTATAGAAAGTTAAAAATTATTAATACATGAGAGAATTTCTTAGGACAATGAGAGAAGGTAGAGGTAATATAGGAAAGCAAATAATTTATTCTTTTCGAAAATTGTAAACCACAAATATTTTAAAATAAATTTTTTTTCTGAAATGATAATATTTTAAAAACAGAAAAAATAATATATTAAGTGTAATAATAATAATATTACCAATAATATTAAGTGCAATATGTTATCCATCGCTCTAGACGTTGTCCCATAAAAGTTCTTTTTTTAAAGTATAGTCTGTATAGACCCTCTTTCTGTCTCTGGCTTTCCATCAAACACCTTCTCAAAAAAAAACCCACTTTTGATTTATGATAAACCCTGCAGCCAAACGATAAATTGAGATGAAAATACTGCTACTACTCTCCTTCGTTGTTCTTCAAAACTACACTCCCATCTGATCTCTGCATTGCAACACTCATCTCGGCCTGTATATTTTTTCTCTTTCCCTCTCTCTATATATATGTATATGTATATATATAATTATTAAAATTTTAAGTTTTTTAATTCGGATTTTAATTCTCACATTTCAGTATTGAACTCAGCTCCTCTGTAAAGCTATTTCAATTATTCAACAGTGGACACCGCAAAGACAAAGCAATCATGGATGGTATGCTAAAACTTTAATCTTTGATTTTCTTTGTACTAGGCTCTTATGTTTGACCTCAAGAAATTTTATGTGCTCAATTATTCTCTTGTTAGCAAATAAAAAGTTTTTTCATTAGATTTTATTTTTGTTTTTTGTCCTAAATCTGTTACACAATTATGAAAGTGCTTTCAAAATTATAACAGTTAAGTTGACCAAACTATACTGTATTTGATCCTCATTTTCCTTTCACATCTGGAGCAAGCAACTTATTTTGAGAATGATGTTTTGGTTGTCTTGTGGATGTGTAAGAATGTCGAATTTCTATGGACCTTAGTCTGTATATGACTTTGAGTTGTTAGTTTCTAATTACCTGAATATAGTTGAGCGGACTTGAGCCAGGTTTACCTTAGGATATTCAAATTGTTAGGCATACTGAAGATCTCAGAATTTTTTAGTCTGATACCATACTTTGTTAAAACGTTGTGATTGAGTGCATGGCTTTCAGAATCTTAGATAAAAACATGTCTATGCATAATATGCTGTCTAGTAGTTTTCCATGTATATGTGAATTAGCCAGTCAGGCGGTCAATATTAGAGTTCATTATATGAGAATTCTTAAAAAACAAAAAATATGAAACAAATTATAAGGTAAGAATCGTCTTCTTCTTTTTTCTGCTTATATTTCTACTGTAACATGTATGTTTGTAAAGTGTTGGTCTAGAGTCTAAACTTTAATAACATTTCAATCTTCAATTGAAGAATGTTATAGAGTGGGGTGGGGCTATGACCCTATTCATAAAAATTGTTTCTTGGAGAAGGTTCAAGAAAATCCTAAAACTCCAGCCTAAAAATTTAAATTCATGAAACTCGCTTTTGAGGACAATATGTTGAGTGTTTATTTTTGATTCTTTGTACTATTAACCTATTGTCCTATGTCTGTAGGCATTGAAGGTTGAGACTTGAGATTATTGAGTGACTATGTTTTGGCACTTATATTTTTTGTAACAGACTTACTTCTGAGGTTTCAAGAATTTTTCAAATCTTTGCTTTAAAGCACAATTTTTATTTCGGTTAATTCTTATAGAGATATGAGACAAAATCTAGTGATAGAATTTGATAATCATCTGTCACAAATAAATTTTGTATGAAGATACCTGAGCTCATGCCTTGAAGTTTTGCCTCATTGTTTGAGATGTCATTCTTAATGCATCGTATCACACATTTTACAGCATAAATCTGTTGAGAATTGTCTAGTTCAACTAGCTCGGGTGTATATGCTAGATAAATAAATAAAATTAAAAAGGAAAAGCTAAAAGGGGCATTTTGTTTTAATTTACTCAGTTTTTTTACTGTTTCTGGGTTTTTAGTTGATTCACAGCCAACGATGGAGGAAACTATTTTGGTTGGTGATGATCTGATGATGGGACCACCGTCACCAATCATTCCACCAGAAATTGCTTCGCATGTACTTGAGGGTGTTGATATGTGTGACGGGATTTTGAGAAACCTGTTTTTGTGTAAGTTTCCTTTGTCCTTGCTTGGCCCACTTCTCTTCTGTATCATAGATATTGGGAAACCTGTTTTTGTGCACCACTTCCTCCCCTCTTCCCCCCCCCCCCCCGCCCCCCCCGCGTTTTATTATCTTTCTTTTTGAAGCTTAACTATTAATTTCATCACACCATGGCTTCTTTCAACTATGAAATTATTTTATAGGTTTGCAAATAAATGACATTGAGCCATTCTGTCAAGATGAGATTGCTCTATACCGGCAGTGTGCTGAGAAAAGGGTGAGCTAATTACAAGTTTTGAGCTAAGATTTTATATTCCTCTATTATTATTGTTTTTAAAAATCAGTTTGAATGCCAAAAAGGCGTGTAAAGTGACTTAGTCTCACACTCTTTTGCGGGAACTAACGCAACATTAGGATTTATATACGAAGGTGCGGAAAGTGCGACTCATTTACTTATTGTTACTCTTTTTAGGATAAGGTACTAAGGCAACGGCTTCAAGATAGTGAGCGTAAATTGGGATTATCAATGCCCATTAATGAAGCAAAGGAACGAGCTTCTCAACTAGAGTCAGAAGTGACAATGTTGGACAGGTATTTCAGTCAAGCTCTCGAGCACATTTACACTCATCTAATGTTTTGTAACATGAACTTCATCTATTTATGTTACTTTATAAAATGTGAAATGTCAAACAGGAACCCCATTTATTTAATCATGTCATCATATTACCTTTGCTGATAAACATATATGGTGAGACTTGAGAGCCACTACAATTTTCAGTTTTATTGTTTCACAATTTTAGTTCTTAGATATAATCATCATATGTTGGTTAATTATCGCATTCACTTATTGGCCTAGTGTGTGATGCCTTAAAAGTTAAGACTTGTTTCACTTGTAGAGATATGTGGACAAGTTTTTCAATTCGTTAAGTATGCTATAATATGATTTATTATTTTACCTTTTAGCAGCAAAGTCCTTATTGTTGTAAGGCTTACTAAGTTGCTTTGTTGATAGTTGAGAATTTATGGGTAAATAGAAAACTCGGAGGCTAATGAACAAGGAAGAGAATAAGAGAAAAGAATAGGCATGGACAATTAAAATAAGGTTCTCTCCGTGAGGACTTCCTTTGTCCATTAGGAAACAAAGTGTCACTGCTCATCCTATTTTGTGTTATGTGCTACTGTAGAGAGCAGAGAAATATTGTTCTTTTGCAGGGAAATTATTACTTTCATTTGTGCTATCAGACCTTCCCCTTTTTGCTTTCTTGGAGCCATTCAAATATGTATGGATGATGTGCATTATATGGTTTGAAAGTGGGGTTCTTTGAACAGTGAGAAGTTTTAGGATCCATTAATGGCTAGTATCCATTTTTTTAACTGATCCTGGTCTTTCCTTGGCTATCAGACTGGCTTGTTAAAGGATAAGGCTCTTAAAATTAAAAGTATATATTGGTTCTTGTAGTATACTGTGGTATATTCTTCTGATAATATCCTCCTTTACTTTGGTATATTCTTTTAATAATATCTGCCTTTATCTTTAAAGAATAACAATCAGGTTACTTGTGGAAAATCTTCTCTTTTTTCCTTTGGATTATGTGGATGCAGAGTTAAACTGACTCCAAAACACTTTCTGATGTTTTTGATCCATGTGATCTAGGCGCTTGATTCTGGCAAGTGGAGTGGAAGGCATGGAAGGATTTCGGCAGAGATGGAGTTTGCATGGCCGCCTTACGGATACCAAGTAATGTTAAAACATGTCCTTGCATTTTCTTCGAGCAGGCATGTTAGGCATATTTGTTGCTCATCTATCATCCAGGTGACTCATCTTTAGGCGTTATCCAGACCATCTAATTCAAAACCATTGTTTAGTGTAGTTATAAGAACTAGAATGAAGAACTAGCTGCACTATATAACCATATAATATATGTATGTTTCTGGTTATCGCTAATAGCTTCCGTGATGTGGACGAGGTCTTGAGGAATAACCCCAAGGGATGGGACAAATGGTGAAGTCCTTGAAGAATAGCCTCAAGGTCACTCCCCTGGTTCCAATCCCCATACTTGGGGCTAAACTTACCTATCAAAAAAATTGTGGACTTGATATTGGCTGCATGCCACGGTCATGTGTTGTCCTTTACAACAATATTATACAACCCTCATTTCTCAAATTTTTCTGTAGCGCCTGGGTCAGTGAATGAGTAAGTAAAGTGTTTTCTTCATTAGCAACTGAATAATCAAGACTTCTCTTGCCCTTTCTTTTTAAAGTCTGATGCTTTTCTTGAAGGTCAATTGTTTAATGTTTGTTCTCCTCCCTTTCTTAGTACTTTACCCAGAGGAGTATCCTTTTGTTTGTGATTATGAACTGCTTTGTACTGAAATCAGGAGAAGGCTGGAGGGCTTGAAGCAGGGATTAGAGAAGAGGACAAATGAAGTGCCTGTTCAAGGTTCCACCCGCAAGAAATGGTTCTTTTGGTGAAAGCACTACATTGAACAAACACAGTTTTTGGAACTTCATACTTGTGTCTTTTGGAAATCAATCCTAGTAAAGCACACGTTTGCTCCACGAGAGCTCAATGGGCTCAACTGTGGTGATAAACTGTTGCTTTCTTCAAGAGCAGATAGGAGAAATCTTTCAAGTAACAAGATGTATGGCCAAATAACTGCTAGCTGTAAAACAATTTTTGAAGATATGTAAACTTTGACTGTTCGAATTTCTCAGTTCTTCTCTGTTACTGAGGTTGATTGGATGAAACATATATATGTAGTTTAAATTCTATGACATCCCTCCCCTAGACCAGTTGAGAGAGACCACTTTTGCTATAAATCCCCTCTACTCATTAACTGCAAAGCCGGGGGGGTGGGGGTACACGCAGGCCTTTGCAATTAGAGACATCTCACTTCATTGTCCAATATTTGTTTTATAGTACAAGTATGTAGGAACTTTTTTCTTGCAGCAGTAGCACATATCAGCTGAAGACAAAGAGCAAATCTGGTTTTGCATTATTAAACTGGTGTTTCACAATTATAGGATTTTATTGAACTTGCCAGATGATAAAACATGCACTGAATGCTTAAAATTTTAAGTACAACCATGGAACGAAATAAGATTATCGTAATTGTACAGTCTCGACTGGTCTTTACAAGATCAGCATACTCTTTAAACAAGTACTGTTCCTTTGGCATTAGTACTACTGCAGATGATCCAGTAGTTATCCAACATATTAGTAAACTCAGTAAAATAAGAAATTTTCATTGCTCAAGTGAAATGCTTTAAAACTAATACAAGAATTTGAATACATTCATTTAAGTTATGATACATTCGGTCTAATTCACACATTAATTTTATATACTAAATGAGTAAAATATGCTGCCCCTATCCCAATCACAAGTTCCCAAAATAACCTAGGTTAAAAAGAATCCTACCAGTATCATTATTCATCGACTAAAATTGCAATTTTATACAATATACACGATGGGCAGGACCCAAAAAGCGTAGCACCAATTCTTCTTGTCATTATAAGTTCTACTAAGTTATATCTTTGGACTCTTATTTGAGGCAACCTATGGCCTTGTGCAAGCTTAGTCACTTCTGTATTGATGTCCAGACATACCTTACTTGAACAGCTAACTGATTTCTAAAATCCACGAGGTGCATTCTTGGAGTAGTTGAAATTTCTGTTGAATAGCTATCTTCAAGAAAACCTGCATTCTGTTTCGGAACTCGGGTTCAACTTCCTTGCATCTGAATGATCCTGCACATGCACAATGCTCAGCCAAGTGTGCAGCTTTAACCTGGTTGCACTTGAGGCACACCAGATCCTGTAGATGGTAAAGGCGTTCTCTTTGTCGTACAATCTGGAGAAGATCATTTTCCATGACCTCACGGTCATAAGGTTGCCCGCATTGAGGCACCGCACAGCGCCACTCTTGAGCCACTAAGGCTCTATCACGACACAAGTCTAGGTCTCTGCAATCGTTGCAGTAACTGACAACAAAATAACTAGAAATCAGCAGCTATTCCTTCAAGTCTGGAAAAGAATAGCTTTAAAAAACATGGATGCAGATATTGAACAAACATAAAGTTTAAATAAGAAGAGTATCAACAATTTTCACAAAACATAGCATAACCACCCCCCCCAAACCGAATATTTCAAAGCTGACACCCTCTCTTCCTAGGCCAAAAAATAAAGAAGTAGATCACCAACATCACAATTAGAGGAGCCATGCACAGTTGGGACAACAAACATCCATCTTGTTAGGTCCAAATATTGTGGTCTGAGTCGTGAGTGTGCTCCACAACTTTAAATGGGCATGGTATTACCTCTTTTTATCCTTTTGTATTCTTTCCTCCTTTCCTGTTGGGGATGTGGGGTTAGGAACAATACTCCAAGGTACAGTAGTGTCCCACCTGTACTAGCACATACTAACTCAGCTAAACCAAAAGCCTTCTTGTCAACTATGGCACTTAAGTTCAATTGATTATTTCCTACCACCATTGCTTTAACCAAAGCAGCCCTCGATTATTCAATACTTAATAAATAGCATGTAAAGCTTAACTTAACAAACATAAATATTAAAAATATCTGTTTGTTAAGCAAACAGGAGTTTATCCTAAAACCTATCTGCATAGGACTCAAAAAGTATCAGCAAGATTTATAAGATGAAAGTTTCAAAGAAAATAAAATAAAATTGGCCAACTCGGTGTGGAGTAACTATTTTATACATCAATTTCCATCCCCAACAGATCTAAGTAGCAACCACCAAAAGTGCTCAACTCGAGAGTTCTACTGCCTACAAAATTTTGTATTCTCGTGTATCTAGTAAGCAAGCATTCAACTCATTAAAGTTCAGATAGAGTGAGCACATGTGGACATATAGCTATTACTTCATGCAAATTTACTTTCCAAAAAATAATATAGATATTTGATGCCGCTATTTTACCTGCAAATGACATTTGGTAAAGTAAAGGAGAGAGAATGATTGTGAAACTCTGCCTCTGGAGCAAACTCCCTTACACGCACGTACTTTAACAGATTCTTCCTCATGATCTGAATAACAAGGATACCGAAGTAAACTATCAATTTACTAGCCAGAACAAACTTGGTATAATTTACAGATCACTTTGTCACTATCAGTTTAGCTTCAGTAGGACAAAAGGAAGCACATAACAATAATAACTACAGTTCTTGTTAAATAAAAGACCAGAATACATGAAGATTGCATTACCAGAATATCATGCTGAACACTTTGGTCAAGAGCCAGAACAGCACAGACATGCTTGATGAACTCTAGCGCAGGATCCCCAGTAAAGATATTGCCGTCAAGTTGTGGATTCCCATTTGAGCTATCTTGGGCAGTTTGAGATTTGCTCATTCCCTTCATATGAAGATTGGCATCCCGAACAATACTTAGAAGTTTGCCTGTGAAATAAGTGGTGACCTGTAGGACATTGAGTTATTTTTTTGTGTATTGTAAGCAGTATAAGGTTTTTAAAACAAGCTTTAGCAACTATATCCTCATTCATACCTGTCCCCTAATATATTCAGCCATTTGTGACTCAAATGTTTCAGCAGTTGCAGCAGTGATTGATGGAGTGCATAAGCTTCCATCCCTCATGGATTCTCTCTTAGAAGCTTGTTCTTTCCAAGGAAGATACATAAACTCAGAGACAACCAAGATGAAGTGATCCTGTATAAAAACCAGATGTAGTGGTATCAGTCATATATGAAAGCAAGAAAATCATATTACATGATGCTTCAAGATATCTGTCTCCTCAAATATACTTTAGATTAACAAAATTATTGTTAAACCACTTGCAGCAAAGTTCATAACCAGTGTCCTAAAAATCAATAGGTGGACCTAAACTGATGAGGGGGCACCTAGTGCACAGGCATTTTCCTAGGCAGTCTTACATATATATATATATATATATATATATATATATATATATATATATATATATATATATAGGGTATTTGTATATACCATTTAAAACATATATTATATGTAAATAATCAAAAATTGAACGGGAAATATTATCAAAAAAAATCTTCAAAGGCATAACAAATTCACCAAGTATTGTAGGCCTTCGTTTAAAATATCATTACTAGTCATTATTTTAAACTTCATTATTTTAAATTCATACTAGTAGCCATTTCTTAGACAATTCTTTTGACTTTAAGTCTCTTGACTGATTCCGGCTAGACACACAGCCAAATCGAGGCGGAGTGAACCAATTCTGCCTAGGCTGCCTACGCGGGCACCTGGAAGGATTTTTAGAAAAGTGTTCCTAACCAATCTTCAAAAACACAAACTTACAAAAGAAAGAACCCCTACCTGCATTTCCTTGGGTATGTTTTCTGCAACATTCCAGCTAGATACAATTTCTACTTGAGATTCATCAAGCACGTCTTCATCATTTTGTTTCAAAATATCTTCGGATGATCTACCATGAACTCTAGCCTGAATTCCACCATAGTTGTACTATCACAGAAAAGGAAACTTAATAAGAGACAAAATCAATGTTGATTTTCTTTTAATACAACTGAAAAGCAAGCTTTAAACGAACAATGCCGAATTCTCAGTTTCAAATTGGCATTAAACTGGAAATTTTCTCAAACAACTAGAAGGCATCCAACGTTGAGTTTCCATAGCAGTCATAGGAATATTGTCAATTGCTAGAGAAACAGAGAACTTTTAGGTCAAAATCTCTTCATAATTCCATAATAAAATAGACAGCTATGCTACCGATAAAATTAGCACTTTAATTTTAAAATCACTTGAATTTTTCTCATAATTAAATATTCTTAAATAGAGAAACAGGAAAGAAAAGGTAGAGAAGTGTTGCAAATGTTTTTGTTACGACATTACGCTTAGAAACAACTTAACTAGGTTTAACTATATCTTTTTAGAAAGTTATTCCCAGCATACCACTTTGTGAATACATGTATTTTGCCCCAAGTCCCAACTAAGTGACTTGAAGAAACTTACACCTACCATACTTCATACCATGAAAAGTGATGTTATTTTGTTCCACGCAGCGCATTGAACCACAATAGGTAACATTGAAATGGATATACAAAATAAACTAGAAAAGGGACACAAAAATGAGTTACCTGATCCATGAAAAGCAAAGAATGCCAGAATTGCAGTGGTTCAAGCTCAATCCATTCGAATAAGTCTCTAATAAATAGCAAAGACAAGTATTAAAGAATATGAAACAAGAGTAAGAATCCACCTCAACTAAAACTCTTCAGAAATTTAACAAGACCTACCTAGTTTGCAGAGCTCTGATTAAACTATCTGAATAAGCTTTGGCAGCAGATAGATCTGACTTCCCTGTGTCTATAATAATTTTTGCGAAGTTGGCAAATATGATTGCAGCACCCAATTTACGAAATTCAGCTAACAATAGTGCAAAGACCTTTTGCATAACCTGTCAACATACAAAAAACAAGAGAAATAAATTCCAGATTACATGTGAAAACATATTAAGATGTGGTCTGTTAATTCGCATGCTTTAACATACATGAATACAATTTTATGATCATATTCTTGAGTTCTTGACACATGACCATTGTGTTGGGATTGGCTCATCCCGGTCTTGGTATTTACTAATGTTTTGGGCCTCATGGGTTTGAGTCCATGTTATAGTAGCTAGGTTTTCTAGTTACTATAAAAGACATTGTTTGGTTTGTGGATCATGGTAGAAGAGTGTGTGAGACATCTAATGAATACAACAGACAAGCAGGACTAGCCAAATTGGCGAACCTGGGTATGTTGTGTCTTCTATTTTCCGTTCTTTAATTTCTTGTGATTGTTTGCTAAATTTCGGTCTTAAATCTGAACATTGTGATAGGTCATTTCTTAGTCGTAGTTCTACAAATTTCATTTGTTACAAAAGTTGGTTTCATTGATTGAGAGAGAGATATACTCCAACCTAAATAAACTCTTACCTTCTTTAAAACGACCATCAATGTTTATATGAAATACTCCCTCTGACCGATTTTTATTTTTTGAAGTCAATTTGAAACATTTTTAAATTCAAATATTGATAGCACTTCTTAGATACTTTACAAATTCATAATTATATCAACTAAACTTAATTGAATTCATATTAATTTTGAACTTAAAAATGTCTCAAATTGGCTTTACAAGTTGAAGTGGATCTTATATTTTGGAACTAAGGGAAAAGTATTTACCTTATGAAGCATGCGGTGAAGAGCTGGGTCGTGAAGTTTTGACTGTGGGCTGCATTACTTAAAAAGGAAATGTTAATAAATATAACAAAAACAAGATGCAATTCAACTAGTGAACTAATGAACTTGAAACAACCTGCAGAGCCAACGATATAAATGTTGCAATATTGCATCAGCAAAAACGTTTCCTGAAGTTACTGCATCTGCAAGGCATCTTTGGATCAATTGTTTGAGGACCCGAAATGCAGGTGCGCAAGAGGTAGCCTCGTCGAAACCAGACTGTTCATTGATGCCATGTGGTCCTGTACTCGAGTCATAGTCAAATCCAAATAGAACACCTCCCTCCATTTCATTCACTTGGTTGCTCTTGAGAAGTGCATTGACAGCCAGGTTATGGATCTGTACAACATAAACAAAAAAGTAAACCATGGAGTCCTATGCCATCATCTTAAATAGAAAATAAGTGTGGCCAGAGGTATAGGTAGAAATTTCTGGACCTTAAACTCCACCGTAACTTTCCTATATGCTCCAGGATAATTGAGGACGGGTTGATTAACCTATTTAGAGATCACAAGTTTAGTGCATAGAGAGACTCAACAAAAGCTGAACTGCTTCTATGTAAGGATGAATGAAGGTCTATCATCCATAAAACTATACATGCACAAATCCAGACACTAACCTCGTTGGTATAACATGATTCTTCTTCGTTAGTGCCTCCAAGATCTGGAGTGCCATTATCAGATATCCAAAGTACCTGTGAGAACAAATCTGGCTCAGTGAATCAACCAATCATGAAAATAAACAAACCAAATCTACACAACACAGAAAAGCATCAAAAGGTTTAATTTTTGACAGCATCTTTACCAAGATATATACTCCCTTGATCCCAACTCAAGTATTTAAGTGAGCTAGTTTGACCGGCACGTACTTTTTCTTTACAACTAATGGATAGAGTTATTATATTCTTTTGATAGAGATGAATGGATGGGATAGAATAAACTCACTGTTTCAGGACATCCCAAAATAGAAACGGGCTCACTGAAATTGGGATGGGGGAATGATGTATATTCACATCAAGGAAAAGAAAAAATGATAGAAATGCAAAATCTGATGACACAATAAATGAATATGAGAACAACAGTTTTTTCATCAATTCATAATGGTAACTAGCTAAGCATATGTTTGTATGCGAGCATCTACATGCAAATTCACAAATAATCAACCTAGAGACAACCTGTTGGTGATCACGTAATGCTCTGGCAAAAAAGATATCTGCTGTATGTATAAGCCAATCAAGCTCAAAATTGCCTAATGGAACCTGCTCCAATTAAATTATAACACACTAGTTAGCATATAAACATTACAAAGATAAGAAAGATAGGCAGAGAACTAACAATATTACATGTGCATATCTTGAAAGAGAAATCCTCTCATTCAACCACTGAGATGATGCAGCACACCGTTGCATTCCAATTTTTGTTGCTATAATTTGCCATCCAAGAGCCTAGTGAATACGATGATAAAGCGTTAATGAGACTGCCAGGTGCAGAGAGTAAATCAAAATATGAAGATAATATTTGAGGTAGCTAATGCCAGAATTGAACTACCTGATATTGACTGTCACGAGCATTGGAAGGGATATTGACACATGGAAATTCATTTAGAGCTCGTATACTCGATTTCATCAAATGAACATTTGGACACTCAATGACAGCTATTGCGGGTCCATGATGTCGTTGTCTGTCAAAACAATTATAAAAGGAAACTAATTGAAGGCTTGAAGCATGTCCAACAAACTGAAATAGAGCGAACTGGACAACAAAAAACGGATATGAACAAGTCCTCTCTTCTTGCCCTCAAAAACATCTACTGTTCCATTCCCACCAAATGATCTGCTAAATACACTGAAGAATTTTCACCCTTTGTTTCCTCAATCTCCCACCAACCTTCACACCATCTCATGCCTTCAAGAAGCTCAAGACCGATGTCTATATCACTCATATTAAACCAACAACGGAAAATACCAGACTCCAAATATCCCTACCGAACTCATAATGGATTAGCAAGTGATCTGGTGATTCCCATCTTCAAGTTTTACATTTTACTTCAAATAAGTTCAAGTAGATTAATAAATATAGAAAAAGTAAGTAATGTAATGAAAAGTGCCACATAAAGAGGACACTGGTATTGTATTTCCATGATGTAGTAACTAGTAAGTGAAAAATGAAGATGAAAGTTCAGTTTTGATATATCCTAAGAAGTTTAGCTATAGAAACTCACACCATAAAATATGAAAAATTAGTATAGGGAACCTGAAGCACTCTCTTTTAAGTTATTATTTTTCTGGTATCATTGAATAAACTTTTTATAAACATAAGGAACCTGGATACAAAGAAGGGGGAAATACCTATAATCAATTATAGTTTTTTGTAGAATCTTCTCGGCATCCTTGACATATCCAACATAGTCCACCTGAATATTGATATGCACAATAATGAAATAAGGTAGAGTTATAAGGAGGAAACTAAGCAAAAAGAGTTATCCTTCCAAATGCCTGGCTCACCTTGAAACTGATACCATCTCTAGGAACAGAAGGTTCAACGGACAATGCATGACAAGCATCCCGGAACTGTTTCTCAAGAATATGTGGTGATAATTCCTTATTCTGAAAAGGATTAACCACCACAACAGATATCGTTCCGGATGCAGGATAATATCCAACATATACAGCCCGTCCCTCAGATATGCTAGAAAAAGAACAACAAAGTAATCCGGATTAGAAATTCTGCATCTTTTGATTTTTTATGATAAATACATAGATAACTTTTATGAGCAGGATAAAACATGCTTCATTGAATGTGGCATAGTTACGCTTTTAATCCTTTACTTCTTGATTATACAAGGGCTAAAAGGCCAAAAGTAAATTTGCAACTTTTGTTAAAAGAACAATAAAACAAGTAGCCAATAAAAAAAAACTTCACTTGAGCTATCAACAAGTACAAATTTAGAATACAGATGATTTCATTTCAAAATGCAAATAAAGAGCTATCTTCAGTGGCACCAAAGTAATGCAACTGGAAAGTATAGACTACAAATTGAAATCAAGTTGTTCCTTTTCGTGCTTCTACAGCCAAAATTAAGTACGCAAAAACAATGTAGTAGTTGTTTTTCAGGAAGCTGCTATCCCTTTATCTCAAAACTATGTTAGTCATTCAAATTGCATTGACATTTAACCTCTTCCAGTGTTTTAATGTTCTTAGGAATATGCTTAATCTATACTTGGGTACGCAGCAACTCTTTACAGGAAAAAGTACGGGGGGGAAACACACACAGAGGAATAAGGATATTACATGATGTGACAACTTGCACACACCCATAAAAAAATTCAGACCAATGCACTAAAACATAAACATTAACAGATATACTCGTTAACTCCCAAATCAATAAAAGTAGGGCCTGATAGCCTTGTCCACCGTTGCAAAATCAATTGTATAACACGTAATCCCTCAAAACCTAATGCTCTATAACCAATAAGCAATAATATGAAAGAAAGAACAAGGACTATAACACTATTCAACATAATTAGAGACATAGTACCATGATTTAGTAATTTACCTATGATACAAGTAGAAGAAGGAGAATGGCTGTTCTAGGTAAGAGCACTCAGTTGTGGTCTTCATATGCAACTCACTCAGACTCCACCCATTTTGAGCATTCCGTTTCTTAGCTGTTTTATCCACCTTACAGACGCAACCAATCTGGAAGATGGCATTAAGCTCCGATGGCACCTTGGTTTCATATATCCCCTGAGCAAAGAAATGTAGTGGAGTCAAATAAAAATAATTATGATTTAAGTAGTAACATATCACAATAAAATAAGATAAGTTCTGAAAGATTCTCATGCTTTAAAATGAGAGCTTCATTGGAAATTTTTGTTAGTGTAGGCAATAAAATGTTTTCTGAAAATGAAATACGGATATCATGAAAAGAGAAAATATGTATTGAAGCTTTGAATATGAAGAAAGGATTGTAATCCATCACTATGAAAATCACATCAAGAACCAAGTCTAGAGAGAGACAATAATTTCCCTGGCACGTCACTCTGACAACAAAATTCCAGTTATCGTTTGTTGAAACATCAAATCATATTGTTCTCAAAAAAGCCCAGATATAGTGTAGGTATGGTATACATGCTACATACAATTCTGTTTTGAAACATCAATTCTGCTTTTAAAAAAAATTTGTTTTAAAAAAAAAATCTGTTTTTACAAAATTCTGTTTTTGAAAAATTCTATTTTTAAAAATTTTGTTACTCGTAATAATATTTAATTTTATTTCTCATATTAAAGTCATCAGCTTAATTAATATAGTTTAGCTTTACTTTATTTTTATCTTTATTTCTCGTTTAGCGGTTTTTTGAGTTGATAGACTTTACACATAAATGTTTTTATTTTAAAATAATTAATTATAAGTTTTAGTCTTGATATTTAATTTTAAGGAAAAAATGTCATTATCATTCACAAATAATAACATGAAAAAATAAAGAGTTAATACATATGTCTGACAAATATATGTGAATAGTAAATACATTATGCATACATGAAATATTTGAGAATTAAAATGATTCACTCTACTGATTTTATCTTATCATTTTCCACGTTACGCGTAATTTAAATTTCTCATTATATTAATTTGTGGACAAAATGACAAATAAACAAAATTTTGTTCTTTTTTAAAACAGAATCTTTCAAAAACAAAATTTTGTTTTTAACTTGTAAAAAAAATTCTGTTTTTTACAAAATTATGTTTTTGTTTTTAAAAACAGAATTTTTTTTAAAACAAAATAAATTCTGTTTTTAAAAAAAATTATTTTAAAAAAAATCTGTTTTTACAAAATTTTGTTTTTGAAAATTTCTATTTTTAAAAATTTGTTTTTAAAAACAAAAACATAATTTTTTTTGTGGCAAAAATGATTTTTTTACAAGTTAATGATTTTTTTAACCGGAATGATTAATAATTAATTTTAAAAATAAAATTAAAATAATCATGATACAAGTTAATGATTAATTATTAATCATTAATTCCAAATATTTATTTTAATTTTATTATTTTAATTATTTTATTTTAAATTAATTATTTTATTTTTATTTTTAAAACTAATTATTTTATTTAAAATTAATTATTTTTGCCAATTTTTAAGACTAAAAGGCAATTTGCACCCAAAACTTGTGTTACAGCCTTAGCCGGTCACTTTTGACCGGATAAGTGAAGAAAGTGTGCGTTTTGTTACGTATAATGAAGTTTGGGGTGTACACTTTTTTCGGTTTGAGGTGCAAAAGTCAACAATGGTGTAAAATTTGGGGTGCAAATTGTCTTTTAGTCTTAAAAAAATCAGGAGAAGAAGCTAAATAATCATTTCGTTTTGTGACTTGAGTGCAAAAATATCTGTGTATTACTATTCTGACCTCAACTTCTGGATCAGCAAGGTGTGCTGCTAGTTTTTTGCTTTCTGCCCTAAATTGATCTTCGTCAATTATGACCTAGTAACCACATGCAAAAGAAAATAAAAAATTCATTAAATATTTGCCTCAACTGTTCTGCAGTATGACAATAGATACCTTTAGGCTTTAAGTGAACTGCCAATGGATGTACCTCAATCAAATTATAGCTACGGTGGCCATGAGGAAGAATTTTGTTGACACGCCTACCAGGAAAATCTTCTGTTACAGGAGCTTTAGAGTTCAGGTAAAACACTCTAGGCACAGTTATGGGAATTTTTCGCATGACTCCTTCTACAACAACCCATGCAGAAAATCGGCCATGTTGTGAAGTAGATTCAATCTGGATTATCTATAACAAAAGAGAATTAGATTTAGCACTCGCTACATTTAAGATCCCATCTACATACTCTTGAAATGATTTGAAACCAGGTCACCTGCCAATGGCATCGTGTTATGGCCAATTCCTGTCTCTCAAAGTATGAATTGACCCCAGATTTTCCCTGAGCTTGTCTTTGAATGACTACACCACCAGTCACCCCAGTAAAATCATTAGTTTGGTTTAGTTCCTTTGCATTGTTCAACCTGCCAACTCAAGTATTCCGAAGCAAACTATCAAAACAAATATATATTTATATATAACTGAATACATTATCACATGCAAACATACAACAAATGCAAATTACAAGTTTAAGAGAACAGGATCCAGTTTGCACGCGAAGAGTAAGGATCATATAAACTATTTAATAGAATCCCAAAAAATTCAAAAAGAAACTAAATAATAGACTTTCGTTGTGGGTACTCTCAATGCCAAGTAAAGTTTTTCTGGACCATCTGTATGGACAGTGCCGCCTACCTTAAGGACATTCAAGGCTTACAAGAAAGAACGATCCCAAAACCAACAACAGAAATGAGTTAATTTTTTATATATATAAAAAGGTTGATATGTAACCTCCAAATATTGTTTAATGAGTTGCTCCAAAGCCTCTAAAAAGGTCACATAATTGACAAGTAGACATTCCAACTAAAATGAAACCAAGTAAAATTCTTATTTGTAATAATCTCAAGCATTTCTAGACATCAGTCAGATAAGTACCTTCGCCGCTTCCTTTTCTCCCGAGCCTCTTTCCATTTTCTCTTCCTTAGATCAAGCCATCCTTGATAATCCAAATTTCTGTCTATATCCTCCAAACAGACTGTGTTTTGTTGCAGTGTTGTTAACAGTTCGTGCACACTGTTACTATGATCAGTGTGATGTTTAGAATAATTTACTTGTGATTTTTTCTTAAGATGTTGTCCATTACTGACTTCATAACAACGAGCAATTGGCCGGGGTCCAACAGCAGAACCTTTTTCATTGGTCCTGAAGTCTTCCAAATCTTTAATGTTCTGTCCAGCTATTTCATGATTGTTAGTAGCAGCAACAGTTCTCAGTTTTTCTGCACCATCCTTGTTCAGCAAACTGAATATATCAACTAATTTTCGTTGGCGAAATTTGTCTTCCTTCTCACGAACCTTCTTATGCAACCAATCAGGATGAACTACTCTAGGGACAGGATTTGAAACCTGAAAAAGTTTTATCGGTTGAAAAGGATATATTATTTTATTCAACAACATGAATAAACATCAGTACCTTCTGCATGGCAGCAGGAATAGTAACAATTTTCTGAATTGCTGAACAAAGTCTTTGCTTATAATAGGACCAATCTATAATGGACCTGATGCCAACTTCTGATGAAATCTTGCACCACTTCTTTACATAAAACTTCATAATTTCTGCATTCAAAATACAAGCACTTGATCTCATTTGTTTGTAAAAACCCAAAATGCAATTTTGGGAAAATTAAGCAGATTTTACCAGCATCAGTTTCAAAAATTGCAACTGGAACAGCACGCTCACTCACTGGATTTCCCTGTTCCCATTAACATTTTAACACCGAGATTCAAGTTTATCTTGGGAAATTACAAAAAAAAAACAAAGTTTATGACAATGACATGATAAACAAAAGCTAGCAACATGCATAACCATAGAAGCACACCACTGAAATGTTCAAGCAATCAGTTTGGAAAATTCATATTTAAGGGTGTGGATAGTGAGACTGCAATATTGATTTCTTCATGCCAATTAAGAAGGAAAAAGGAAGAGAGGGGGAGAGAGAAAAAATTATTCCCTGTGGACGATGTCATGATTCTACATTGGCATATTGGGGCCAATCCTGCATCAGTTGCATGCAAAACTTGGAGGGGGTGATATGTTCTTGAATCTTGGGTTCTCCCCCCATAACAGATAGCATTTGGGGATAGGTTCCCCTAAAATCATACTCTCTCCGTCCCTTAATATAAATTGTTTTAGAGAAATGTTTTTGTCTCTAAATATTTGTCGTTTGAGAATTTCAAGAAAGCATTAATATTGCTTAGTTTCTAATATAACCCCAAATATTAAATATAACTTTGGTTCTCTCACTATTTTCTGTCCAATAAATAACACTCTCTTTTTTCAATACAAGGACAAAATAGGCAATTGGTATTATATTTAATATTATACAATCATTTCCTTAATACTTGTGCACAACTCTAAAAAGATTTATATTAAGGAACGGAGGGAGTAACAAATTGTATAGAGTAGTGTGGTCCGACAACTACCTTTTAAATGAAAAAGGCTGCCTAGACCATTAAAAGGAGAACAGGGCTACATAACCAGAAAGAAGCTTCCTAAAGTGACAACCAATATGGATGTTGGTACGGTAGCGTGATGACCTGTCATAATTCTGGGCTTAGGTGCAAAATTAGGGTTCACATGACCTAATTAAATTAAATGCACAATTAAGGTTCAACGACCTCATTAAATGTGCAAATTAGGATTCACATAATCTAATGGAACGAAGATGGAAAAATCAAAAATAAATGTGTTAGACCTGGGAGAAGCCTTCACGTGTCCCGAGGCAGAAGACTGGTGGAGGCGGCTCGTTTTTGGGAATTAATTGAGGGATTGGATTGGTGGTTATAAGGACAGGACAACATGGGCATTACTCTAATCACTAAAGGATATTTCTGGAATTTTTATGAAAGCATGTGTCTCGCACATGACTACTTTCCAGAAAACCCTATAAATACCCCTTCCATTCCATTGGGAAGGGGACCTCTCTTCAGACTCAAGACTTGGACTCTTGGGAGATCAAAAGACCCTTTTTGGTGACTTAAAGGCTCGGAGATTACACCTAAAAGCACTAAAAAGGGGTTTATACATTCTCTCAACAACGAAGGACTCAAGAAGGCTCTTGGAATCCTTATTACCTTAACACGATTCCCGGATTCTAGGAGTTCTGCCACGTGTCATTGGAGTAATCGCTCACCTGTCGTTCTCCCCTCTTCAATCAACCAATCAATTCCGTGCTTTTCGTGGATTTCTCTCCTCAGCCAACACGAAACCCTAACTGGCAAGGCACGATTTCCTTGCCCACATTTATTTGACGACTCTGCTGGGGAAGGTGTAGAGAACTACAGGAAGAGTTGTTTCACCAACAAATAGCATTACCTCACCGAATCCAGTTCCAAGGCAAGCCACTCAAGCTTTTCAAGGCGCAAACCTGGATTTTGACCAACCACTTATTGAAGACGCTTCAGAAGGAAGTTCGACATCACCACATATGGCCAATCAACAACAAACCAACGCAGGAAGGCAAGGCGAGGATGCAGGTGGAGACCAGACAAATGTTGTGCAACTGGAGATGCTCAAGGCATTGAAGGAAGCACGGGAAGGACAAGGGATGGCCATGATGCTGGAGATGCAGAGGAAGCAAGAGGAGATGGGAAACTTTCGCCAGCAATTGATGCAGAACCCTACCTTCAAAGCCATGTTCCGAGGAAGTTCGCAAGGAAAACAAGCAGGGGTGGAGGATAACAACAATGGCAACAACAACAAAGAGAACCAAATTGTACCTCCATCGACGGAAAGTCAGTCGGTTCCAATCATCAACTTGGAGCCTAGAAAAGTGGTGACGTGCCACAACCTAGGTTGGAAGCAAGCCAACCTTAGACAAACTTCATCCCAACTGCTCTCCTAACATTTTCACACGTGCAGATGCCAACCATTCCAGGCCACGTCCAGCGAGTGACCCAGCAAAATATATCACCACCAGCGCCTGCTTTGAATGATGCAAGTGTGCATCAACCAATCTCTTTACCATACACACCGTCGACACAACAGTTTATCACAACACCCCAAAGAGTTCAGGCCACGAGCCAGTACGTGACGAAGGATGATATGATCGATGTGATCAATCAACTTCGCATGAAGACATCCCGACCCTCGGAGTTGGACTTTACTCCTCCTTACCCGGTACACATTCGGAGGCAACCTTACCCGACAGGGTATATTGAGCATCCCCCGCAGTTTCCAAAATACAATGGGGAGAAAGGAAATGCCAGGGAACATATTGTCAGGTTCGTAGAGTTGATGTCTCCGTGGCTCAGATAAGATGAAGTGAACAACCACAACTTGTTGATGCGGGAATTCAACAAGACTTTGACGGATAGTGCCTTCAGTTGGTACTACAATTTGGAGAAGGGGTCAGTCCATGATTGGGATGACCTAAAATTACAATTTTTTAAGAAATTTTTTTATGTGCAAAAACAGGTGTCCATTGTAGAGCTCATGAGGATCAAGCAAAAGCCGAATGAGGAGCTATCAAATTATGTTGACAGGTTCAGGGCCCAGGCACAGAAGTGCGCAGAGAGCCGATTGAAGAAAAGAACTTAATTAGAATTTGCAACAATAGTGCCTTAGATGCCTTCAAGCCCCACCTCATCACCAAGGCTTGTGATTCCTTCGCAACCATCTCATCTTTTGCACAAGACTTGGGGGGAATTATGACATTTCCCACCAGTCATGCGATGGATACATGGAAGAGCAAGAGGACAGCAACTGTGGTTTTGGTGGATTCTCAGTCAAAACCACAAGGGGGCAAGAGGGAGAAGAATGAGAAATTTGAACGAAGCAGAGAAAAGCACGAGGACAAGTATACCAGAATGCCAGTTCCGGAGGCTATCACATGCAGCGAGAAGGCGTTCAGGAGCTTATACGAACAATGGGTCGAGCACGAAGTGGTGAAACCTCCAAGGCCCCGGCTGGTTGTAACAGAAGAGATGAAAAGAAGACTAGACTTCTGTGTATACCACCAATACGCAGGACATTCCACTATGGATTGTTATAGTCTGCGGAGGATATACCATGAGAAGCTGGCGGCCGGGGAGATTGAACTAGGAGAAGAAACGTGCAACACTATCACCCATAGTGCAGTCCCGGAAGTCAAGAACTCAAATACTAGCTCAACCATCGAGAGAACTCTGAACTACAGATGAATTAAAAATCCACCCAAGATGGTGGTCCACCAAAATGGTGGTTTAAGTCCTCAGGAATATCCCTTGCCAAGTAATTGGATGACCAAGGGAGGAGGCACAAGAATTGACGAATTAAAAAAAACACCCAAGATGGTGGTCCACTCTAAATGGTGGTCAAGTCCTCGTAGACTGCACTTGCCAAAAAATTGGAATACTCAAGTGACGAGGCACCTGATTTCAAGTCCTCGTAGACTGCACTTGCCAAAAAATTGGATGACCCAAGTGACGAGGCACCCGATTTTAAGTCCTCGCAGACCGCACTTGCCAAGAAATTGGACGACCCAAGTGACGAGGCACCTCGAGTGTTACACTTTATCATCAAAAGTGAATGAGGCGCCTGAGTATAAGCCCTCAACCCCGAAAAAGTTACACTTTATCTCTAAAAGTGGTAAACGTTATGCTTTCGCCGATAAAAGCAAGATTTATTATATGAAATGTTATGCTTTTCGTTAAAAGCAATTTGATTATCAATAAATTTGTCAAACTTTCACTTATACTTGATTTATTTCTTCTGATTTATGAAAAAAAAAGTATAGATTCAAGTGTTAGTTTGTATGAAATATATGTACATGATTTTCTGATACAGGAAATGAAAAAACTACGAAAGTTCATGATCTAAAGGCCATGACTAGTCAAATTGAAGATAGAGGAATACTTAAACCTTGGTCTTCAGGACTATCAGGCCTTCGAGGCTATCAGCAGGTCATCGAGGCTATCAGCAGGTCTTCGAGGCTACCAACAGGTCTTCGAGGTTATCAGCAGGCCTTCGAGGTTATCAGCAAGTCTTCGAGGATATTATGCCTTCAAAGTTATTAGGCCTTCAAGGCTTTCAGGCTTTCACGAAATTCTTGGTTCTCAATGACTTCTTGATTCTAAAGAAAAGAGAAATTTCAAGAGAGGGTAAGAAAGATTAGATCGAAGATTTTCAAAATATCCAAAGAGAGCCCCTCTAAGGCTCGCCCTTCTAGGGTTTGCTCCCCTAGAGGTTTCATCTCCTAGGATTTTTGTTTTCGAGGCTTGCAAAACATCAAGCCCCGCGAAGTGTTCAGACACTGGAATCAAGACTTCAACACTTACAATATTTTGCGTGATCATCTCCCCAAAGGTGTTACTCACGCACAGGGAGCAAATGCTTACGGGTAGATTGGTAGATTACATAGACGTCCCCCAGAGTAGAGGTGCATTCCCCCAAGCCGTGACGAATGAAGAATGTCCTGTTGGATACGAATGACATGTAGAGGAGTACCATGGTCTTGTTATATACGAATCTCCCTTCATAGCCTGATGTACTGAAGAATGTAAGCTCTTTCTTTAGTATACCCACATAGTCAACATTCCCAAGTACCTCGTCGATCCAATGATGCCATTCCTGAGGGAGGCTAGATGAATCAGACAAGAAGTGAAGGGAACTGAAGAGGTACTCTTGTTTCTCTATGCATACACGGGGAATGCGATCAAAATGGGGAAGGTCATCCCAACCTCCACAAGTCGCTGCATATAGGAACAAGCATTCGTTATCGGGCAGAGGAAGAATTGTATGGTCATAAGTCTGGACTTGATCCCAAACAACGTCGGAAAGACCAAAGAGGGGAGCCCTTTCCCAATCATTGAGAAACAGGGCCTCCTTAGTGATTCCCGGGTCAGCAAAATGCTTATCATGACAAAGAGGAAAGTCTGATATTTAACATTAAAAACACCTGAAAAGAAGAAAAAACAATGTCAGAAGGAGTTAGGAATCACAATTATGCAAGATAAAGTTTCCCGAAATTTTCTAGAAAAACTTCGGACATCCAAAAGGCATCCTTCGAAGCCTTTTTTGGACTTATAGCGGCATACGTCACGGACAAAGGCGATGACTTTTGTAGGGCCCGTCGATAACTTCGTTTTGATATATTATGAGCCCCGAAACTCCAAACGAGTCAAAAGTTATGATCAAAATAGTAGTTGTTCCTCCCAAACCTCATTTTTTTGCCTAAACATTGATCATCCCCTAGGATTCGCCCCCTAGGGTTCGGCCCCCTAGGATTTGACCTCTTAAGCCCCTAGGGTTCAGTCAAAAAGAGGTGGTTTTGTCCCTTAAAAAAATTGAGTAGGGTTCGCCCTCCTAGGATTCAGCCCCTAGGGTTCGCCCCTCTAGGGTTCACCCCCTAGGGTTCGGTCAAAAAGAGGTGGTTTTGTCCCTTAAAAAAAATTAAAAAAAAATTGAGTAGGGTTCGGCTCCTATAGGGTTCGGCCCCCTAAGGGGTGTTCCTTCACCCTTTAAGTGATCCTTTCACCCTTCGTACATTTGAGGTCTTGTTGCTCTACCAATCAATTGCTTGGGATGAATGCTCCTTCGCCGCGAAAATATAGCCTTTTTCTAATGAATTCCGAGGGAAAAAACCAAGATATAATCAAGGTAATGGGGCTCGGAAGACAAAAGAAAGGCTACAATTACCCTACACGACGAGCCTTCGTAGCGCGACAATTGAGCGAGGAAATGTTGCGTCAAATTTGCAAAACAAGGGTGAAGAAAACAAAGAAATTCAGAGGAATGTGCATATAGCCCTCAAAGTCTACTTACAAAAGAAAGAAGAAAACAAAGAACTTCAGAGGAATGCGCATATAGCCCTCAAAGTCTACTTACAAAAGAAAGAAGAAGAAGAAGAAGAGGCGTTTATCATGTTCCTATTTAGGAAAGATTTGAGCGGTTTTCCAAAAGGAAAAATAAAGAAACAAATCTGGGGCAAGTGGTGAACATATTTTTGAGGATTTTCCAATATGTTCAAGGAAGATCCTTGCTAGGTTTTGACTCCCTAGGGTTTAACCCTAAGGGTTTGGCTCCCTAGAGGGACCCGTAAAAGTGAAGGCCCGCAAAATTGTTCAAAAGCTTGAAGCATTCTTGCACGATCGTCTATCAAGAAATGTGACTCTCGCGCAGGGGGCAAATGTGGGCCCAGGTGCAACATTAGGGTTCACATGACCTAATTAAATTAAATGCACAATTAGGGTTCCACGACCTCATTAAATGTGCAAATTAGGGTTCGCATAACCTAATGAAACGAAAATGAAAAGGCCAAAAATAAATGTGCTAGACCCGGGAGAAGCCTCCACGTGTCCCGAGGCAGAAGACTCGTGGAGGCGGCTCGTTTTTGGGAATTGATTGAGGGATTGAATTGGTGGCTAGAAGGACAGGGCAACATGGGCATTACTCTAATCATTAAAGGGTATTTCTGGAATTTTCATGAAAGCATGTGCCTGACACATGACTACTTTCCAGAAAACCCTATAAATACCCCTTCCATTCCATTGGGAAGGGTACCTCTCTTCAGACTCAAGAGTTGGACTCTTGGAAGATCAAATGACCCTTTTTGGTGACTTAAAGGCTCGGAGATTCCACCTAAAAGCACTAAAAGGGGTTTATACATTCTGTCAACAACGAAGGACTCAAGAAGGCTCTTGAAATCCCTATTACCTTAACATGGTTCCCGAATTCTAGGAGTTCTGCCATGTGTCATTAGAGTAATCGCCCACCTGTCGTTCTCCCCTCTTCAATCAACCAATCAATTCCGTAGTCTTCGTGGATTTCTCTCCTCCTCAGCCAACACGAAACCCTAACTGGCAAGACACGATTTCCTTGCCCACAAATTCCATATTGGCTAATGGGGAGCCAATGTCACCTCGGTTATGGTAACTTGATGTGGGTTGATATGGTCTTAAAATCCCCTCAACAGCTAGCTTTTGGGGATGGGAACTCCTAAGATCATAATATATGAATTTCCAGAACAAAAAATTCAAAGCTTATTAATTAGCTTCATCGAGCACAAAGATTTAACCATTCAAATGTGATTAGCGTTTTCATGATCTTTATAATCAGAATTATGATAGGTAACTCTTTTTTTTGTCTTTCATATGTTAGGTACTTCACCAAAATATCGATTTCTCTTCCTTCACTTCGGAAGGATAAAGTGAGTGCAAGAGAGTCGTATGGGGCTAAATTGGATTGAGAGAAGGGCTGAACTAAATTCTAAGTTCAAAAACAAAATGGAAACGCAAATCCCAATGCCCCAATCCATGTCTTTTTCATGTTTGGATAGGCTAAGATATTACCCCTTATTAAGCCATGTTTTATGTCATTAGGAAAGTAAAACTGAATGACTGTTCAAATAGATGGACATATATGAAGTCACAGTCAATAACTGACGCTATTAGGATTGAAACAATTCATTGCTCTAGGACTAACATATTTTGAAGAAAATAAACAAATTGGGAACATAATCGCTGGTTGGAAAATCATATTCTCAGACCTTAGCTTATTAAGCGTTTATGGGGAAACTGTTAGTACTTCTTTGTGTTATACACATTACATGGTGGATCTACATTATGTTGCAGTGGGAAGAAAGAATAGCATCAAAGGAAGTCAACTCTAAAAATAATATAAGACAGGGCCCATCAAATCTAAAATGGTGAGCAAGAAATTAATAATGTATACAATTTGGAATTTAAAAAACTTCCCATAGTTTACTTTCCTTGGGGAGCGGCATTGATATAGTTGAATTGCAGTCAAAATATGGTTTTTGGGGGTGGAATTTGTGGCGTCAACCTATAGGGTTTATCATTTTTCTAATTTCGTCCCTAGCCGAGTGTGAGAGATTACCTTTTGATTTACCAGAAGCAGAAGAAGAATTGGTAGCAGGTTATCAAACCGAATATTCAGGTATAAAGAAATAAAATTTGAGTACCACGGAAAAAAGCTAGCTGGATAAACAAGACAGTGATCAATGTTCTAAAAGACGCTAGGCGGGAGGCAGGGTCTAGACGGAATTTTTTATTTTAAGCCAATTTTAATATTTTATCTTACATTTATCCAAACAAAATAATAATATAAAGCAAAACAATCTATAATAAAGATAATAAAGGCTTTTACTTAAAGTTCAAATATATATCCATATTGCTAATGTCAAAGTTCAAACACAAACATGCAATTGTTCAAAGTTCAAACATATTTTTAACGTATTAATTTTATTCATAAACAAGATTGTTATTAAATAATAGAATTTAAAATTTCAAGAATTTAATTCAATATTAAAACTTAAGGAACTAAACATAAATTTAAGAATTATATTGAATTAAACTAAATATTACAAATGTATCACCATTTATATAATTTGAAGTTGGTATTCAAAAAATTACAATTATAATAAAATTATCTATTGTGACTTGATTTTGTTCACTTATTGTTGTGATTTGATATGCTTCAACTTGTATTATGAATATGAAAATCATTAGAAAAATAAATATATCAACATTTGGTTTTGGGTAGTTATTAAAAAAAATTCTCCGCCTAGACCCCTGCCTAGGCCCCGCCTAATTTTCTGAAGAGATTTTTTTTCCACCTTGTGCCTAGGCGGGATGCCAGGGGGGCCTAGTGCCTAGGCGGGGCGTTGAGGGGGCCTAGGCGGACCTAGGCGGGAATTTTTAGAACACTAACAGGGATCGCCCGCTCGGCAATGCTACCATGGGGAGGAGATGTGATAACCCGAATACTTACAAGATAGTGAATTATGAAGTAAATGATTTCGACGAGTAAAGTACATGGCAATGATTCTTAGAAAAGGTAATGAATGGGTTAAAGAATATATAATACTCAAATATAATTGAGTTTAAGCAAAGGTTGTGAAATAAAGTCTATAAGAGTTTGTTGTGAAAAGTAAATGTAATAGAAAATATAAAACCTATATGAAGTTAATGCATCGAAGATGTTCTACGAGAAAATGTTGAAAGAGAATAGATGAAAACCGAGTAAGGGAGGTTTCGGTGATTTCGAGAACGGAATCCTTATAAGAGGTAAAGATATGACAACCCCAATTTTCAGAAATTATTAAAATAAAAATTTAATAAATAAAATTCTTATTATGAGATTTTGAGTTTGAGTAAATATAAATATTTGTTATATATTTTGAAATGTGTGAATTGGTGTAAAGAGATTTATTGAGGTTTAATAGGTAATTTAACTATTGAGGAACTTAAATGAAATTGTTTCGGAGAGGAAATTAACTGAATAATATTAGTTAATTTAATTAAGTTGGAAATTATATTATGGAATAATATAATTTGATTGTTATGCCTCGTTGGTAATGGAATTATATTGAATTAAATTTCATAAATAATGCGAGTAATTCACTTAATTAAAATAGTTAATTAATGTAAATAAATTTGTTTTAATAGAATGAGAAAGTAATATATATTACATATAAATGTAATATGTTAACGTAATCGATTGTGAGTTTCGTAAATAGCTAGAATATTTATCAAATAAATAAATATTTTAGTTGAAATATTTATGTAATAAATATTTGGTGGAAGTACTCTAATTTAATAATTAAATTAGAAGATTAACAAAATTATAATATTATTGGCTAATAAGCAAATATTATGTTAAGTAAAGATTGAAATTTGAATGGTTGGTTAATGTGTTTGGAAGATATTGATTTTCTGGTATGTTTGTAGTTTTAGAAATTAGGAGTCTATAGAATTAAAAACAAACTGATTTGGATGTGTATAACTCGAGTTATGAAGATCGGAAGGAGAAAGGGTCGAAAAATTGCGAAGAACACAAACTACAAAATCGAAGTCTGGGCCCCGGCGGACTTTCCTAGCTCAAAAACCCCACCCCGACAGGGGTGGACAGAAGTGTTGGAGAAAAATCTGTCCGGACATGTTTTACTAAAATGGGCATAACTTTTTCATACGAACTCCGATTAAGGCAATTCAAGATGATTCGGAAAGATAAGAAAACTTTCATTCCAAAAGTTTTTAAAGTTGAGGTCGTTAGCAGGGTCGATAATGGACATTTTATGGGATTGATGTGTATTCAGAAGCAATCGAAGGGCGTCAGGCATGCACGTATACAAGTGAAGTGTTTTTAACGATAAAAGATGTTGCTCTAAGTTATAAAACTTGAATATTATGAAATATAATGATGCTTAACATTAATTGATGTATTAGACTAGTTGTATAAGCATGCTAGCATACGCAAGAGAGGCGAATCGGGCGTGTGAAGAATAAACATTGAAACGTTGTGTCAAGTGTTAATGAACTTAAAAAGTGTTTCAATTCAAATGAAATGAACATTATAAGATATGGAATGGGGTTACTATAAACCAATAAGGAGTTCTAGCAAGACTTAAACACATAATTGAACATTGTGTATCAAACCAAAAGAAGATGATCTTAAATCATAAAGTATAGTTACTTAAACGATTACTAAGTGTTGTTATATGGCAAAGAGTTGATACGCATGATTATATATTGTGTAGGATACATGAAGTGCAGATAGCTATAAGTGGTTAATCTAATGTAATAAACGATAAAGGCAAGTCTTTTAGTTCTTATTTGCTATGTGAACTTGATGATGGATTGTTTTAAATCTATATTGCAAAGAGCATGATGCATTACGTATGTTGTAAGTATGAAATGTTAAAGTCAATCTATGACTACGTTGATTGAGTAAAGAATGTTGATTGAGGATTGAGTAAGAAACTTAATCTTTATACTTGTTATGTGAACTGCAACATGTATGTTATGTTAGTCTAATGATTACGTAATATAATCCGAGCATGTTATTATGTACTATGTGATGCATGAAAACTGTTAGATTTGTTGAGATGTCGAGCTCAATCATCCAAATAACCATTTTTGCAAGTTAAGGATTCAAGGTAACGTTATGTGCTACTTGAATGACATAGATCAGAAGTAATGCTTGAAGATTAAATATTTTAGCTGAAGTTATTGTTCCTGGACCATGTTTAAGGTTCTGAAAAATGTACTTGATGGTTTATGATGTTTAATAATTCTTGAGTTGTAAAGTTAAAGTTTGAGCTATCCGATGTATAAAGGATATCGATTTGAGAAGTAAGTTTATATATATCAACTCTGATAAAGTGAATCATGAATTAGATATGATTCAAAGACATGTAGATGATAAAGGATGTGATTCAGGGAAACTAAAAAAGAAGAAGATAGAAAAGTTTGAAATATTCCGCATTTTTATTAAGTTTAACGTCATAAGATGTAAAGTTAGAATAAAAATGTATTGTTAACGACCGAGACTGAGAGTTGAATTGTTCAGAATTTTGGGGTCGTTATAGGAGACAAAATACTTTAATATAAGTTTACTGCAGGTTTACCTGGTGTGCATTGTTGGTGGAGTATTGTTTGCAAAGGTGATTTATCCACCTAAGGGTAGTGGTTGCGGGTTCCAGCGTCATCACAAAAAGAATTCCTAAACATTTTACTATCTAGGATGCACATACAATTGTAAAAGGTCAACATGTTTGTGTCCGACACAAGTTGGACACCAACTCTTCATACACACTCTTAAACAATAACCGAGACTTTTTGTGTTTAACATGTCTGGAACATGAACAATGCCTACAACTCATTGTACATACCCTAATAACTGAAAATGCACACCAAGCTACCAAAAAAAGGGTTGTCTCATTCTTAAAATTTGATTGGTGTTTCCACAAGTGCCATGGGGAAGGATCATCAAATTCAAATAGATATGACCCTAAAATGAAGTTTTGTAAAAAAGTATGAAACTGTGCTATTAATTATTAGGTATAAACATATGAAAAGATCCATAATTTAGGTATCTGCTTACTGAAAAATATACATACCCTTGGTTCACATGCAACAATATACTGGCATCTCAGGCCTTTGTCTTTAACCATAGTATCACCAAGAAAATCCGCTAGGCGTTTTGCAGTGGTTACTGCACATGACTTCTGTACCCCATAGTCTGCTAAGGACTTGCTCATTGTGCTCGATTCTGATATATAATCAAGCAACTCGCTATCTGCAATATCTTTCCCTTGATTCTGGAAATTGGATACAATTCAAAATTTCTCATATTACCCTTGTATTGGTTATGCAACTATGACAAAAGGTTGCCTTTTCGAATTTCAATAGAAACTATGTGAAAATTGCAGTTGGTCAATATCAACATTGCATAACATACTATGAGAATTTCTTTCACATACATCTAAAAGGTCAAGCCACCGATTGGCAACAGAAGCAACTGCTGCATAGCATTCCTCTAAGGTTGACCCATGAAGGAATTTGTCAAAAAGCTCAGCCTGAAAACAAGAGAGTATTCTAAGTTTTTAAATAATGCCTTTATGTGAGTTTGAAAACACAGTTTGAGAACACGCGTTAATTAGAAAATAAGATGGTGATGACAACAAACTACAAAGTAAATGAGATCTTCATTATTAAGATTAATTTCAAATCTAGAAAATAGTTCAACATAATTTAGCAAGACTTTTGAGCACATGAATGCTTCTTCTGTTATCTACGAACACACCAAGTAGAATATTAACAAAAACGGTAAAAATATCATGCACAATAAATAAAATATGTGCACTAGGCAAGCTGATTAAGGACCCGTCATTTATTGTCTATTGATCAAGGCCTCACTGGATGTGCCCGTATATAATTGAGACATTATGATAAATTTCAGTGTTGTCTTATTAATGGTTTATAATAATACAATCTCACATTCTAACAATATATTTACGTCTCTACTTGTGGGCTGTTTCAGATAGTCTCATTGCAATTAAAAGTATATTTACGATCCTGGGTTCTATGAAAGGGATCCAAAAGGAATATAGCTCATATTTTAACTTTAGTATATTAATGATAAATGTTTTGACATTTTAGCTTTTACCATAAATAATTTGTTTGGTAGTTTGCTATCAAGGATCCTGCTTCAAACAAGTATTGTAGCCCAAGATATACTCTTGAGTTTATGCCCATGTGATCATATCATTCATATCTAAACTTCCGTTTTTGAAACATTTAAGAGATTACAAAATCACAAAAAAGGCCAGAAATACTCGGCTAACTGAAAAGGGGAAAAGAAAAAAAAACTCCTGTTAACTAAAGGGGTAGAGTTTCTAAGATAAATCTTCTAACACACTAAAAGCAAAAAGACTATTAGTTCATGTACAACACAGGCTATTAAACTAATAATATAATTGAAACTGCAGATGACAGTGAAGAAGTTCTCCCTATATTGAAAGAGAAATAATCTGTAGCACAATTTTACATGAGGAAGAGAATACCTGGAAAACTTTAATGAGCTTTAGCTCACCTCTTCGCTTAATTTCAAAACCTTTTAACTCCGCAAGGGTTCCATCATCATTAAAAACAGCATAACGTTTCTTAATCAGAATTCCTTCTTCCTTAGAAGCAGGAAGAATCATTGCCTGCATGCCAGAAACATACAGAGGCTGAAAGTGAATACCACGACAAGCAACAGAATCTAGTTAGTTACAATCCAAAATTAGCTTATTGGGTCCATCCACTTCACCTTATAGGGTCCATCCACTTCAAATTCGATTGAGCATTCGCTATGTGTTGAATACGTTCTGTTCACAGAATCTTTGAGTGTCTGTCACAACAGCAGTCAAATAGAGGGCTTTTTATACACAGAAAAGTAAATCTTTCGGAGGATATTACACGCCTCAACACAAATTTCAAGTAAAGCAGGTTTAATCGAAAGGAGAATCAGAAGAATGGAAAAGGAAGATCCCCATATCTAACCTGGTACTGTTCATTTGTATTATTCATTGCCACGTCAACATTAAGCATGACACATGGATAAGAAATTGTGAGCTTCTTTTTCAAATCTCTGAAATACAAGGCCCCCAAAACATGGTCAGAATTTTCATTTACACTGTTCTAAGTAGAGAAGCACTAAAGCCTGAAGTTTTCAAACCAGAGAAACAACTAGAATCAGTCCAGATTTTGTCCATATTATGTGACCCCTTTTTCTGAGTATTGGCACGCATGTTAAGCAATGCTGAAACTCAAATTTATTTGGAATATATATTATACCAGTTGAAAATAAATATGGATTTAAAATATAATATGTATTGTGAAATAAAAGAAAAGGCTAATAATACAGTGTTTGCATATATATATATATAGAGAGAGAGAGAAAGAGAGTCCGGATCCAGGACTTTCTTAAGTTACGTACTTTTTTTAAAAAAAACAACTAAAAAAATTTTAATATTTTATGAAACTGGAATTTTTACATGATACAGTATTTTGAGTGTAATTTGGATACATATAACAAAACAGGTCTGCCCATAAAATTTCAGTAAAAATATTAAACTTTTTTTTAGTTGTTTTAAAAAAAAGCATAAAAAAAAGTTCCGGATTTTAAAAAAAACTAGGATCCCGGACTAGATCCTGGTTGTATATATATATACTAGCTGAGTCCCGTGCCTCCGGCACTGTATAAACAATATGATTTATCTCAAATTTTGAACGACCAAAATAATTTATTGAGTGAGCGGAAAATTTAAAGTCATTTGTATTTTATTAAATTATTATTAGATTATTAGATAGATAGATGTATTTTATTAGATAGATGTATGAACGGTGGGATTTATCCCAAACTTTGGACGGCCCAGATGATTTATTGAGTGAGCGGGAAATTCAAAATCATTTGTATTTTATTAGATAGATATATACACACACATATACACGCGAGTTTTTAAGTCTTTAAATCGATGCCAAACACTAGGGGTGGGCAACCGATAAAAACCGGTCCGAACCGAACCGGTACCGAACCGGTACCGAGATTACTTAAATTTCGATACCGATACCGGTACCGGTTGAACCGGTATACCGAACCGGCGGTACCGGTTCGGTACCGGTTTTTACCAAAAATTTATATAATTATTATTTTTATTATTATTTTATTATTTTTATTATTATAATCAATATTTTATTATTATTATTATTAATAAATTATTAATAATAATAAAAAATAGAAAACCAGTATATTCCGGTCCGGTCTGGTTCGGTATATACCGAACCATAAAAGTGGCGGACCGAAACCGGTACCGAAAAACCGGTATATACCGGATTTTTTATACCGAACCGGACCGATTTACATTTATACCGAACCAGTCGGTTCGGACCGGTCCGGTTCGTCCAAAAACCGAAAAAACCGAAAAATTTGCCCACCCCTACCAAACACCACTCAAAATGGGTCAATTAAAATGGGTTAGAGGGAGTATCAATATTAATATTTGAAAAGGAAAAATCAAATAGGCCCATTTTATTATGCAGGTGCAGCATACTTTGTTTTAAAGGTGAAATTCTCTGGAAATGACCCAGGTAGTGCACACCAGATACCATCTGTGTCTAATTCAAGAGGTCTTCCAATTTTTTCAACCAGTAAGCGAGCATTCTGGATGATTTTTGCTCCAGTGTATGTAACAACTCCTGCCATCTCCATTGAGTACCATCTTGCACCCCTGGAATGAAATCAGGTACAGGGATATTGAGAGACGGAAGGAGAATAAAGATCCAAACAGAAAAGATAATCCAAGTGCAAAAAAAACAGTTGGATGTCTCAGAAATAAAGATCCAAACCGAAATGAATATCCAAGTGCAAAAGAACCAATTGAAAGTTTCAGAAACATACTTGCGCATGACGTATCCATAGAAGGAATTCAGAATACACTTATGAGCCAACTGCAATGAATCATAGAGAACTACCATATCCTGCATATATTAGTGAGAAAATCTAGTTGTTACAAAAGAAACAATATCAGCTATCTAATAACCCAAAACTGGACTAATATTAAATGTCCCAGCACTCAAACACATTCTAATAAGCCAGAAATACACATACTTGTGCTTCCTGGATCTTT
The DNA here is from genome assembly GCA_020205505.1 of Panax japonicus. Taxonomy (NCBI): domain Eukaryota; kingdom Viridiplantae; phylum Streptophyta; class Magnoliopsida; order Apiales; family Araliaceae; genus Panax; species Panax japonicus. The sequence goes on along the minus strand of CM035108.1, from coordinate 65,411,581 downwards.
ATAGGATTGCCACTAGCCTTTGCTTCTGACAACTTCCCCTTCCAAACTTTATTAAGCCCTTTGTATTCATATCTTCTATCTCGAAAGCTTGAACCAACAGAGAATTATACGTTATGTATTACAAGAAAAGTCTACCAATCAAAGATTTGCACGTGTTCTTAGTAGAACCAAGATCTTCGAGCTTGAACCTGTGTAAACATAATGGAAATGCACAATCTTAAGCTTCCTACCTGCGCACAGTGTCAACATAAAATGGGTTTTCTCGCATGCATATCCCTGCTTCTCGAAGCTCCATCACAGGCTTGTTAAGTACCCGTTTATATGCCTACCATGGAGAACATAACATAGCATGTAAGTTAATACTATGGCACATAATTAGAGATGATAACAAACATACCTTCTGGCAGTATTTCTTCAGACGATCTTTGAGCTTTAATTGTTGCTCCACTTTAGGCAGGTCGAGAAAAGGTTTTGATATATGCCCTTCCATGCTATCAACAAGCTCAGACTCAATTTGCCTCTTCAAATGATAGTAATCACTGCATAATTTTAAATCGGTGTGTAAACTTTACAGAATAAAGTCTACTAAAACAAAGACAGAAAAAAACAAATAAATAAATAAAAATGGAGGAACACAAATTTTACCTTCTCTTTGCCATGTATGTCTCCCCACGCCAAACCCATTCAAGATTCCGAAGGCAAGTTTTCCCAGGTCGATTGAAATCACATGCAGTGCACACTTCATCTGAAACTATTGACGGTGGCTGGAAGTGCGGAAAATATATCATTCAAATGAACAAAAGAAATGCAAGTTACTGACTGGAAAGATATATCGCTAAAAATAAACCCTATGGGTGGGACAAATGGCCAAGGCCTTGAGGAATAACCTAAAGGCTCAAGGTCACAGGTTCCAATCCCCGCTTATGAATTAGCTAAAAAGGCTTGTGAAGTGTTAGACCTGACAAGTAAGAAGGCCATTACCAGTATTAGTCTTGTTTATCTAGGGTGTTGGAAAGGATGGCCTCTAACATATTTCCGCACAACGCAGTTGCTATGAGACCCAATCTTCTGTTTCACTAACCAGTTCCCTAAAGAGATTCATAACAACTGTAGCCCCATAGTTTACAAACGTCAACAAGTACCACGAATAAATTTCTTTATCAAAATCCACCTCTAAAAGAACCCTTAGACCTTGGTTATTCAGTTATTTCCCTTGATTATTTTACTTATGGATAAAAGGCAAGTTTAGGCTGGTAATATAAGTTAAGCACCAAACAACATCATCTAATATCATCACCTCACGACTATCATGTTTGCTGGCTCGAAAACCTCATGTGTACTTCCTTCGATTAAGAACACGTGATGAAAATTCAACTCAAAGGTTGGGTCCCTACTTGACCCTCTGCTAATGGGAGGATTTAAGTTGAAGAAAATTGGGTAGAGGCAGGTCTATCGTGATTAATCTCGGGGAAGATTTAAAAATATGAGAAACCCCAATCCTACCCCAACATTAGTATGTATTATTTTCTTACTGGAATCGTAAGTATGCAGTATGCACGTATTTAGGAATTTTGGCTTGGCTAATAATATGTCGACAACCATCAAATGGAAACTTTTTATTGAAGCTTCAAATTTTCAAGTAATATGTAGTATGAGAACTATACCACAGTTCTGAGGCTTTAATAGATGACGAAATTCAGTTTATAAGCTCAGAAGTTCAGCAGTCTTTTTTGGCTCAATGCCAAGAATAATAAAAATGAATATAAGTTTTAATTGTAAGTTGTTTAAGCAAGAACACTATTTGGGTTGGATGCTACAATAATGCCTATACATACATCAGAGAATTGGCATCTATCTTAGAACTAAATGCAATTGTATAAAGTATTCAACACACTCCTTTAGATGTGGGCCATGTGGCATGACTTAGCCAAACACATCAATACCAGGTGACAAGGAGAACGCGTGGGAAGGTGCAACAAACACTTTGACAAACCACCTGCTCTAGTGCAAACTCAAAAACAAATTAACAATAAGTGGAGTAGCCAAAAGGTTTTAGATACCGAACTTTGAGGTTCAAGTTAACTATGTGGGACATAATAGTAGCACAAATCGTTATAAAACTCTTATTCTACAATATGACAGAAGTTGCAACTTAACTTGCATACCTGAAGCCTATTTGTCAAAATAATGTTTGGATACATTGCAGCCACATCTAAATGATAGATGAGGGGGCATTCTTCACGGAAAGGTTCATCTCTCAACATAATAAGCTGCAGGTTTTAAGATATATTAATAAAAACAAAAATCAAATTTAAACAATTTCATATACCAAAAAAAACATCAGCATAATTATTAGTCTTAAACTTGACAACTGAAAGAAGCAGCACCTTTTCCAGGATGGCAATCTTCACTTCTTCATAGTTTGAGACTAATTCGACATCCATCTTGCCCTCTACTCTGATAGCATATTGCAGATCACGGTCAAGGTTGTTGATTAGTTGCTGGAAAATAGGTATAACCAAATGTCAATATAAATTATTCACATGCAGAATGAGTACAAAGAAGTTGTGATATCCAGAAAAAGATCAAGAAAGCAACTGGTAGGCAATTGTTAAATCCAGGTTACAGCCATGAGATGTTTTGAATAGTTTAATACATTGAATCTACAAGATATTCATATATGGTGAACAACTAAATTTTCGGCCCATAAAAACATGCCATGATTAAAAAAATCAGGAAATGAAAAGTACAGATAAAATGCACCAACTGAAAGAACTCAATTTGACATCTTGTAGAAGCTGTAACATACAGAAAGTCACCCACATCTTTGGAGCTTGGATGACAAAGTCAAATTGCAAGTACAACTTTGAATTTTGAAGTCCCAAGATGCCTCAACTATTTTGTTACCTCTAAGTTTTGTTATTCATTGAACTTTATTTCTAATAATTAAGAATTTCTATTTTTATTTTATTTGGCTAAATAATACATAAGAATTTAATCGAACCTTATTGCATGAGCCTAGGAGTTTCCCATTTGTTTACATTTTTTTGACTATAGAAAAATCTGGCACTTTGAGTTTTAACATTACTCAATAAACAACATACCAACCAAACCATGTCAAGGATAAATAAATGTTTAAATTTTTAAATTAAAGCACTCCTCAATCCCAACTTACAACAAAATTTGAACTACATAAAAGTATATAGGCTTACACTGAGCAGGAATTCTGCATGAGTTACTAGGGAAAAAATCTGAGGAAATACATCACAAAATTTATAACTAGTACCTTTTTGTGCTGGGTAAATGTATAAGTATAACTAGTATTATGCAAGGTCTACCAAGCTGTTTAGTTGACCATTAACATTCAAAAAAACCTGCAAGGTTCTATTACCATCCCAATCTACCATTGGTGCGAAAGAAAAGTTAGTTTGACTTGCTGCTGATTATCTAAATAATAATATAAACTCTAAGTATCTCCTAAAATTATGACAAATGAAGTGCTATATGTTTCATTATTCGAAAAACTACAGTATTATAAAACTCTAATAAACAAACTACTTGAATCACTGAAAATTCAAAGTTGAAAAACTAGTGATACATGTAAAAATAGATGTTTTGTCCACTGCAAGTGGGTGTGACCCAGACCATATGCTAAAGCAAACAGAACATGTATCTCCTGTAAGATGTGATGATTGAAGTTAAACAATGCACTGGCTGTCCTTTATTGACGAATGATTTCATAATTTCATTATCAGTTTACCCAAACAAATCCATCCAAGATTATGATAGATACTTTTGAAGACTGAAAACAAAAGAATGCTAAACTATTTGAAGTTGAAAAGGATGAATATAGTTTTAGATTACCTCATAAGCAGATGGATCAAGTTTGAAACTAGTTGGAAGATCAGATCTAAAAACACCACTCTCTAGGCATTCTACATGGCCACCAATGTATGTCTCACTCTCAAGGAGTTGATTACCAAAGAACTTCTCCGGATCAGATTGGTGTTTATTGGGACATATAACATTTGCCTTATATGCCTGCAATTATTACGAAAACCAAAGAACTGGTAAAACAGGCGGGAAACAATAACTTCTATTAACCTATAGCGGAAAGAGACATTGCGCATTATACATGTGTCAGTATATAATCCATAATTCAAGGAAAGAACAAATCAGTAAAGAAGAACAAATCAATACAAGAAAAGAAAAATATCAAATTAAAATCATGTATGTTGAACCACCTACCTGGACCATGAGAAGCATTTCACAAAGGGTTCCACTTCCTTTACGCAAAACCTCATCTGGGGGCATGGGTATTATTGTTCCAAGGGAGAAAATGAAGGGATGAACATAGGTCATATATAAGTAGTACGTCGAGACAGCATCAGATACAGAATAGGAGGCCATCATCTGAAGTAACATTTACCAACAGAAGGAAAATAAAGAAATACAGGAGTTATTACAATAAGGTGATACGCAACACATGATGATATACATAATTCACAAACCTCTTGAAACGTTACAGCAAGAAAGCTTATCAATAAATTCTTCATTCATTCCCATCAACCCATAAGACATTTGGTGGTGATTAGGATGATTAATACCAAGGAACTTTGTCTTCGGTAATCCCACTTACCCAGTATGTGATATGTTTTTAAGCATTTACTAGAGCTGAGCCATTAAGCTAATTTTCATTCTTTAGCAATCATCTATTGATTTATTTATCTAATACATGATTGGAATAAGGGACACTACACTTTACACCATTATTTGAATCAGAAAACAAATTTCAAAATGTGTTCCTCTTATCAACAAGGAGCCATATCGTGTATCATAAAGGTTCTTTTCTGCTCAAATATGTATAATATTTAGTTATAAAAGATGCACCAACTATGTGACTAAAGAATGTCTTAAGACATTCCTACCTGGGGCTTTTCCATAGCAAAACGAACCATATCCTCAGGATTCACCTCCAATGGATCATAACCCAGTTTAGCCTTTGTAACAGCCTGAAACATGAGCAAGAAAGAGTAAACCTCATCAAATATAAGTAGAAGCTTTGAAGTTTGAACAACATACTTCTGAATAATTGTTAAAATAGAATATAAATAATATGTACTAACTAATTATTAGAAGAATAAAATATATGTTTGACTGCAGTTGATTAGTTGATGTAAGTGCTTTAAATATTAAAAGTAGCAACAACAATCTTTACCATCAGAGTTTGTTTAAAGTTCTAGGTATAAGGCAATTCATACCAATTCTGGCTAAGTTATCCACTGTTCTAAAAATTCATGCCTAAGTTCTAGGCGCCTAGGCCTCACCTAATCAGAATTAGGTAGTGTTTGATAAAACTGTGTAATAAGAGTTTCTATATAAAATAGAGGCTCTTTTTAAAACAAAGTTTAAATGTTTTTGATAATCAATTTTTATTGTATGTATGAATACAATATTTTACTATTTTACCCTTATACCAGTTTATTAAAAATATAATAAATATTAAATAATTAATTTAAATAAAATCTCCAATAATGTATAACTAGTAAAATATTTTAAGTCTAATAAAACATAGTAATAATTATGACAAATTTACATAATTACTATAATATACGGAAGTGGTGGTGGTGGGTGGCGATCGATAGTGGTGGCGGGTGGTGGTCGTGGGCGGATGATGGTGGGTGGGTTGGTGGTGGATGATGGTAGTGGTTGATAGTAGTGGTGGATAGCGGTGGTGGTGAGTCGTATTAGTTGGTAGAGGTGGATGGTGATGGTGGCGGACTAGTGAGAGAAATGAAGTGAAGAATTAAAAAAATAAAATTATAATAGTTAGGGTAAAAGAATAATGAAGAGCCTCTTTTTTATATAAAAAAAAAGACTTTCCCCATTCTCTTTTTTTTAAGAGGCAAAAAGAGGTTGGCTAAATTTTTATCAAACAAGATTGTCTGCGCAAAAAAGAAGTGAGGCCAAAAAGGGGTGAAAAGAAGCGATGAAACACTTGATCCGGAACCTCTCCATTTCAATTTGAAATGGAGAGACTCCATTTAAAAGTTCAAATTTAAAATTATTGGATCTAAGGCCTACAAGTTGCCACCTCATTTAAAAATCAGTAACCTAACTCTAACCATCTCATTTAAAAGTCAGTAACCTAACTCTAATCACCTTATTTAAAAGCCACTAGCCTAACTCTATCCATTAATTTAATATAACACTAATATATTATTATTATTATGTCCCTCATTTTTTTTAATAAATATTTTATTATTATTATTTGTACCTGCTTATTATTTTTGACTTATTTTTTAATTAAAAATCAATTTTATTTTTGACTAATTTTTAATTAAAAATAAATTTTGAGCTGAAATTAGATGGAATTTGTGATTTAATTGCTATTATTTACTTTCGATATCATTGTTTAACTTATTCTAATATTCAATATGCTTGTAAACATGAGAAATTAGATCTTGCTAACATTATATTTTTCCTGATTAATAATGTTATGTTTGTGCAAATATTTTGAACACTAAAACAGAAATAGTACTATAAGTTCATTATTTTTGTCCGCAATAGACCTTAAACAGTTGTTGTGCCACTCCCTGCTTATTAGGTTATATTTTATACAAGAGATTAATTGATCATTAATTAAAAAGTAATGTAGTAATTGAGTAGACTCTATATGATATAATCAATCAATATTTGAGTTGACCGATAAACTTAATGTAATTAATATACGAATTGACATATAATTCATGTCAAATTGATTTGGGTGATTTTCTAATTCATTGTAGTATATGACTTAAAAGGCAAATACTACAACTACTACTATTATTGAGCAACTTTTGGTTTTCGGATAATAATAATAATAATAATAAATTTCTACCTTCATGAATTTTTTTGATTTAGATAGCAACACATTTGCATACATAGAATGATAAATAGTCACTAATGATATGTGTCTTTTACTATAACATACTATTTGTTATACACACACCTTGACTCTCTTTTTAAAACGCCATGTAATATACTAATATGCAATAATAATAAAAAAATAATTATTAAAAAAACAATGAGGGACATAATAAAATGTTCATAATAATAATATATTAGTGTTATATAAAATTAATGGATAGAGTTAAGCTAGTGGCTTTTAAATGAGGTGACTAGAGTTAAGTTAGTGGCTTTTAATTGAGGTGGTTAGAGTTAAGTTAGTGGCTTTTAAATGAGGTGACAACTTCTAGGCCTTGGATCTAATAATTTTAAATATGAACCTTTAAATGGAAAGGATCTTAGTCCTCACCTAGTCACCTTAGTCCTCTACAGCATCTATTTAATGAAAACTTTGAAGCTTGAGCCCCTTTACTCAAAACAAAGGCACTTATGATGAAAGTGGGGTGTGTGACCATTGATTGGACCCTAGTGACCCGAAGGATTTGACCCACACAAGATAACAAACAAACATTAAAAAAGGTAGGGTTTCCCCATGAGCGGACGACCTAGGTCTCCCATGAGCGGTCAACTAGTCTACTCCCCCTTTGGAGGGTCTTTTATATGTTCTCTTAACTAGGGTTCCATTATACAAATTTTCATTGCGGTTTTAATCATGATGGCAACTATGTTAATATCATCAAGCTCTAAGTTTTAGTAGATAAAAATATGTGATTGGAAGATCACTACTACATGAGACATAATGAAAACAAAAATATTCGACAATTGTTGTTCACAAAATATGCGAAATAAGTAATCCAACAGTTACTGAATATAGAACACGTGAATCTGATTTGGAATTTGCACCTTGAGGCCTTGGCTCCCTTGAGGCAGATAACTATCACGTTTAACCCAGGCAAAACAATCAAGATGGCAAGCAAACTTAGCACGACATTCCCCTTGATTGTAATCACATTGAAATCCTAGCTCCTGCAATTCAAAGGGACGAAGAATTTACGCAGTTCCATGAAACAAGTGCCTCCTACTAACCTTTTCAAAGACGTGCAAATAATTGAAGTAGCCTATCGAAATTAAGTTCAAAGCATAAACTAAAGTTCAAGGTAACAGCTTTAGAAACTATAGCAGTAGAAGAGCTTTTTGATGATTGAAAACTAAATGCAATTGTAATTAAGGTAAAAACAGTTCAAAAATCCACATAAGTCTTATAGTTGTTTGTTTATATACATGTAGTGGGTCAATGACAAAACAAATTAGTACCCAGAACTACACATGTTCTTTTTCCAATCCCATATATAAAAATAAAACACATGGCATGTAATTTACCATGCTGTAGCTAATGCTAGTCATAAAGCAGTTAGTTCATGCAATGTAATTCCTCTATTACTATTGAAGTTAAATGTTCCTGCACATTGTTTGCTCCACGAACAATACATGCGTAGTATTCCCATTATTATTTAATTCCTTCAACTTTACAGTAGCAACAACGGCTAACGGACAAAGAAGAGAAACATAGAGAAACCTAGGCACAAGATATATGGATGAAAGTGAAACTTGTTTCGAAAAGAGTCATCTTTGTGCCAGTGCCAACAAACGAGCTTAAATGACACAAGTATACTATATAAGCCAACAGAAAATAGGTTGCCTACATCACTCATTCTAAACCCATGATGAGCTGCTCTTCTTTCGAGGAATGGCCAATCAAAAAAGTCACCATTGTATGTGACATAAATACCAGGCTTCAACTCTTGCATGTGGTTAAACCACTGTCGAAGAAGCTCTTCCTGCAACAAAAAACAGAATATAAAGCAACCTAAAATAATTATCCATCTCAAAATCTACCAAAATTTGGATCAAGATCCCCTCCATTACACATATCCCCCAATACACATTTAGCGATACAAATATTGTTTTTAGACACACTTTCAGCGACACAATTATTTGCAACGAATTTTATTTTGTGGCTAAATGTAATATTTGTGTCACTGAATGTGTATTGGGAGAAATTGGAGAATATGTAATGATGGGGATCCTAATCCTAAAATATTAATAGAAACTTTTACCTCATTTTTAACATTTATGACTTTAAAGCACCCCTCAAATTCTGGTTTTGGAGTGTACTCCAAATCCTCTATATCTTCTCCAACACACTGAAGAAAATTTAACAGCATATGAGTAATAAATATGATTGCTAATGCACAGTTGTATCACTTGACCACACACTACAATCTAGTGAAATTCACAAAACTGATGATTCATGCTTATGCAAACTTAACAGCAATAGCTGCCTTATAGGGAATGCACACAAAACATTACAAATATAATTAAGCATGTCAATGAAGATTGTTAATCGCCAAAGCATAATTAGCAAATTTTGGTTAGAGTAAGAAACATGCTTAAAGCATACAATATAATACTAATTTGTTATAGTCTCATTATATAATGCTTGTAAGAAAATAAAGTATTTTGCATTAACCAGTATACCGTATTTCCTTCTCTTTGTTATTCCATTTTTTTAATTCCAAAATAAAGGATGAAGAGGTAATCTAAATAGTTTTAATTTCTCAATTGAATCCTCTGGGAAGGAGTTAGTATAACACCATACCATGAGGGTATTGCAAGCCATACTTTAAAATCATTTAATGTACAAATATGATGCAGGCAAGCTAGTAAAGCTATAATATATCCATGAAAGAAATTAAAGAACAAATATATAGATTTCACTAAATCATGTGCACCTCTCTGTTAATAATGAGATAACCCCGTCCATCAATCATATATGAAATCATCATTACTAAGTCATACTCTGCATCTGGAAATTTCAAAGGTAGCTTTGTGGTCTCAATATCAAAAGCACAGACATGAACTTCAGCACGTTGCAAGAGATCAGTCCTCCTTTCAAGCGTAACTCCGGCACTGGACACATTAACATCGTACCACTGCCCACACCTTACGTCTAAATAAAGTGAAGTTCAAAATGAGGCCATAAAAAAATTACAAACTTAAGCTTTTGCATCAAATAAATAATGAATATGAAATGTATCACCTTTGTCAATGGCAAAGCGAACATGGTAAGGGACATCGTACTCTCGCAAGTCAGTTATGTAATCTATAAAATCTTGAGTCCGTTGTTTGCTGTAGATCAGTACCAAAACCATCTCAAAATTGGAAGATTTTCACATTAACAATGAGATACTAGATATAATCAATATGGAAATTAAGCATTTTAAACACCCATATATTTTTCTCCACTACGTTAGCAACTTAAAACATTTAATTACATGACATCCATACCTTTTCCCTATCAATATGGATTCATATGCTTCTTCAGCATCAAACTTCGCCTGGTTTCTTTCAACAACATGCACTAAATCACTCTTCACGTGCATCAGTTGTTGGACAGTATCAAAAGATATCTTTAAATATGTTTTACACAAGCCAGACAGGTGGTTTTTCTGAAATGAGCAGATAAAAAATAAGTATGCAGCATTCGTGAAACTTCTTCCAGATGTTCAACCATCTCACGTATGCACAAAAAACAACAATGCCAACAATAAAATGTTGGCATTTGATCCAGCACGTAAATTTAGGAACCTAAGTTAAGAACATGAAAAATGGCTTCTTAAACACTTTAATAGCCAAAATAATTGACTTAAAGACTAAGCCAACTGAAATTTCATAAATTATAACTGACTGCTATAAAATGACGTTCTCAATCACTTAAAATCATTAACAAAAATAAAAAGAAGCAAAACAAAGTAGAAGTGCCTTACAAGATTAAGGTCTTCTTTATCTACAATCTCAATATCAGCAATTTGACCCTCATATCGTCGCCTTAAATATGCATCAACATCCATTTCCATTTTATCCTGTCATGTCAAAAACATTAAAACAGCTACTACTAACAAAAAAAAACTCAACAAAAACTCAACTACGCCGATATAAAGCTACCATTAACATACCTTTGTGGCCACGTAAAAATAAGGCCTGAACTTGAACTTTGATTTAAAAGTAGAGCCATCCTATTTAATTTCAAAAAATAATAATAATAATAAATGTAACAATCAGTAAATCAACAGCAAAACATTACCCAAAAACAAGACCAAAAAAAAAGTAAAGATAATTCCCGTACCTGGCAGACGAAATAAAGATCTACACAACTATAGACCTTGCGAGTCTCTTGATCTTCCCATGATGACTACAATATTATACCCACGACAAAATTTTAAAAAAAATTATGGGCTTTTTTCTGGGGTATAAAAATTAAAAACTTCTGAATTTAGGGGAAATTGAAGAGTGGGAAGAAAAAAAAATGACTTACGGAAGCGAATGTGAGTAGCCATCCAAGGCGCTTATCGCCTTCTGTGAATAGATCGTAGCCGAGCTTGGATTCGAGTTTTTCTTCAGCTGTGAGGATGAGCTTTTGCTTTTTGGAAATCCTTGAGTCTCGCCGGTAGTCTCGTTTTCGAAAATCGCCGGCGTTCATGGTTTGATTGAACGGTGATGGAAAATCGGAGAGAGAATAGTTTCAGATTCAGAGGAAGGATATTGAGACCACCGACTACTGAGAGAGGCGGGACTGGAATAAGGATTTTCCCGCGCTTGGTCACTCCCATTTCTCTATTTTATTTTATTTTGTTTTATTTTAAATAAAAACAAAAAAAAATGTACTCTCCTCCTGTATCCAAAATACACTTTACGATTAATTTAAATTTAAAAATATAATTAATTTCTAAAATAATTATATTAATATTGAATATTAAAAAATATTATTTATAATTTCTAAATTAAATAAATTTTAAAATATATGTGTGTAAATTGTAATGGTATATAACTTTACTCTTGTGAAAAAAAATTTGTGTATTTTTCTCGAATAATGTTTTGGAGACAAAAATTTGTATAAAAAAAGAGAATATAATATAATTTGAGTAGTAGTTATTAGTTATAATTATTAAACTTATAATTAAATATATATTAATTATAATTTCACACATTATATTTATGTACTACTCCTTGTTGGTCCCGAGGGGTACAACCCCTTGTTGGTCTCGAGTGATGGAGGATGATGGAGGAGGATGGAGGAAGCTAGGTTAGCCAAAAAATGGTTATCGGTCCAAGGACGTAAGCTGACCCTGTTTTTTAAAGGTAAGAAGGGGTAGAGAAAATGCCTCGAGACAATGTTCGAGTATCAGGCGCTACGGCGCTGAAGTAACCCACGTCATATTCTCAGGAAAAGCTCAAACAACCTTCAACAAAAGGGTACTTGTACCCGAAATCGACATAGGTTCGATATTTTCAGTTTGACGCACCCAAAACAGGTATACATCACCCATCTTGAGTCGCCAAATACATGGTACAAAATTTAAATATAACTTAATTATACAACAGTCGTGTAACATACGACAAAACATAATCTAAGAGTTTTAATTAGAATATTGTCATCTAGACAATATCCACTCTCAGTGGAGTCCTCGTTATATTTATTATCACATTATTCCGTAGAATAGTGAGGACTACTAAAACCATTTATCATGGACCATCACTCCATTCCCCGACTCGTCCCAGCTATATTCTCATTTCCTGAATAGAACAGTGAAAGTAAGGGTGAGCTCAACTAGGCCAGTAAAAAATATTATGACTAAGATAATGCAGGATAAATTATCCTTAGCCTTCAACAGTGTTAAACTGATAAAATATTATAAACATCATGTTTAACTGCAGCGGAATAAGCAATCCATTAGAAGAGTCAAGTAGAACATAATGTCTACTATATCCTCTAGATTAAAAGTGCATCGTTAATATATCATTCTTGTAATACTCATCAACAGTTATTTGTCATACTCAAGATAAAAAGAACTATCATCACCTGTCTTTGCCTGAACCAGCAAAGATTATAGTTAAATCCATAATTAATTTTTATAATCATGTAAATAAATAATTTCTCTTTGCCACAAAAGCTTAATAGAACTTTACTCAATATCATTACCCTAAAGGATAAAGATATTCAAATGTAATAACAATGATCATACCAATCAGTTGTCTACCTTTGCACTACGGGCCAAAGATATTCAACTATAAAACCAATGGTCATGATCATACCAATCAATTGTCTGTCAGTGCACTACGGCCAAAGACATTCAACTGTTAACTAATGGTCAAGATCCTGCCAATCACATCATCAAATTATCCATACACTACGGGCCAATGATATTCGTTATTATCACCAGTGGTTATGATCATGTTATACACATGTCCATCTTTGCACGTAAGCCCAATATATACAACTATAAAATCAATAATCAACAATTCGTCTTTGCACGTAATCCAAAGATATACAACTGTAAAACCAATAATCAATAGTCCATCTACGTACGTAAGCCAAAGATGACTTTCATCACAATATAAGCATGAGGATGATGACAATGATATAAGCATTAATCAAACGAAATCAAGGATAAATATTAAAGACTTTAAATTTATTCAGAGTTTAAAAATATCCAAATTGTCAACATGATACTGTTTTGTGGAGTAAAATTCAAGAATAATATTCATGTATCAAAAATAATTTGGACAGAAAAGAAATATATTTTTCGGGTAAATAGTATCCCGTGAATAGTACCTTGTGAATAATACTTCGAGAATAGTACTTCGTAAATAGTACCCCGACATGAAAAGTATCCCAAATACCCGAGTGAATAATATTCGGGTGAATAGTACTTTGGGTAAATAGTAACCCGTGAATAGTACTCCGACACGAAAAGTGCCCTGAATACCCGAGTGAATAATACTAGAGTGAATAGTAATCCGTGAATAGTAACTCGTAAAAAAATATCAAAGAAAATGATATTCTATGACGAGTACAAAAGAAATGGTATCTCATACGAGTATAATAGAATATACGAAACTGCAAATGGATTTTCACCAGCCATGCGGTAATCCACGTAAACAGATCATTTTCACTATTTAATAAATAATGAATACGAAAGATCATTCACCATGCATGTGGTAATCCACATAGACAGGTTATTCCAACAGAATAATAAAGAATGGAATAACAGAATAATTCACCAGGCATGCGATAGACCGCACAAACAGGTTATTCTAACAGAATAATAAATAATGGAACCAGATCATACGTAATACGCACAAACAGGATATTCCAACATAATAATAGATAATGGAACTAGGTCATGCGTAATCCGCACAGACAGGATATTCCAACAGAATAATAAAGAATGGAATAACAGAAGAATTTAACCATGTATGCGGTACTTTGCATAGACAGATTATTCCAACATAATAATAAAGAATGGAATAATAGAAGAATTTCACCATGTATGTGGTACTTCGCATAGATAGGTTATTCCAACATAATAATAAAGAATGGAATAACAGAAACTCTCTTCATGAATACGAAAGAAATAATACCCATTACCTCAAAATAAAACTGGATACTGGAATAGTGAGGTAACAGACTTCTCTTCTTCTTTCTCTCTATAATTTCTCTTTGTAATAATTGCTCTATAGCTTTAGTGAATTGGTGAGAAATAAAGGAATAATGAGCTTCTATTTATAGAAAAATATAGTTTCGATAATTGCACGTTTTGGGGCTCGAAATATTACAGTATGATACCTTCCTCTTTTTCTTCATTTTTAATTTAGTCCTGCAAGTATTATCAAACTTGCACCACTTCTCCTAATAGTAAATCATGTGAATCAATAGTTCTAGACATGTAAAAATACGAATTACAGTATAGTACCTTCATCTATACCTCTATTTTTAACTTAGTCATGCAAGTATTATCAATCTTGCACCAACTCCCCAAATAGTAAATCATGTGAATCAATAGTACACACATGTAAACACATAGTTATAAGCATGTGAATTAATAGCAATTAATTGCTCATTTATCCGATTAATTACCCGATTGGTCAATATAACCTACAGACATTAATTATTATCGAAATAAATGTCGATTTCCGCTAACACTAATAGTTCCCACACAATGGGATTATCAATTTCATATTTAATCAACACGAACTTATTCATCATTAATATTATAACTCACAATATTTAACAACCATGTCGTTTACGGGAAAGAGGAGGCTTTTCGATAAGGATTTTTCCTTATTGGCGCGCAATTAGGTGACCAAACCTCTCCTTGACAGGACTTATAGACATTGTCAATATTGCAAATAATAATATAAATAACTTTGTCGTTTCAATTATTGATTTAATAATATAACAAATTATGCAGATGATACTGTGACAATAATTGAATCAATAATATGAGAGATATGATGCAGCAATTACTGTAGCGATAATTGAATAAAACTAAGTGTCTTCTCACGTAAGCATCAATAATCAAAAATACTGTACAATACCGTGTGCTACTATGCAACCACGCGTATTACTGTACTTTTATCACCGATTATTTTATGAAAACTTTCTTACTTTAAAAAATTTTCAAATATCACCCTTATCTTTAACCTTTTATCAATTTATCCATTTACTAAATAGAATAATTATAAGAAAATTGAATATTTTCATTTCATAAAATTTGGGGTCTTACATTCAACCCTTAGTCTAAATGATGATTCTGATAACGTCACTCCTGTGACAGTTAATGCCCAATTCCAAGTTGGATCGAAGAGCCCAGAAGCAGCACCCAGGCCCAACGAGCAACGTAAAGGCAAGGCACAGTTTATAAGCCCAAAAGCCTTCTAAAGCCCATTCTTCTTGCCTAAACGGCCCCTCTAGTTTTTCACCAAACCACCCATTAATAGTAATGGAACTCTGCGCAAAGTTTCCTCCCGTGATATGAGTTACTACCCCTTGATCACTTATACTGCCCCAAACATCTGACTGCATTTTTCAACCGAAATGGATTTTCCAACTGAAATGGAATATAACTACTAAAATTGCATTATACATCCAGAATAGTCCTAAGAAGACATGATCCCAAGCCGATACTTGACACGTTCCCCCTCTTTAAGGTCCATCACAAGGAAAACGAAAGTCAAGATTTGCTTTATCCGGTATCAAACAAGAGCTACGAACAAATAGAACACCCTTCAGAAGTATCAATACCGTCACACGAATCGTAAATGCATATTGTTTCAGCGAAAATAGTTGTCCACTCACTTGTCCAGTAACCATTCTAAGTGGGGCTAGAACTATGATGGGAAAAGCGCCGGGTCAAGGAAAGGAGTCACCAAAATAGGCAGTGACTTCCTCTACTCGCATAAGTACAAGAAGGCGAACCGAGTTGGATTTGAACCAGCGTAGACATATTGCCAACGATTTTACAGTCCGTCCCCATTAATTTTTTAATAATCATATTTATCGCGGTAGTATTACTCATTCCTTCATTCCTTCATTCCTTACCAATGAAGAATGCATCTTTTTTATGTTAAAGTCAAATCAATTTGTTTTCCAACGTACTAATTGATTTATGACAATTCTTCAATAATACTTTATACATTTGAATTAAAATATATATAAGTTATTTGAATATGAATTACAGATACGGATTCGAATTCGGATATTTGTTATCTGCATTCGTATCTATTTATTTACAGATATCTTTAAATCAAATCAAATATGGATATATTCATTTTTTTAATACGAATAATATATATATATATATATTTTTTTAATACAATGCGAACGAATAAAATTTTTTCAATTAATCTGAATTAATCTGACTTAAGGCTCGGCCCGACCCGGCCCATTGTATAGTGGACTAATGGGAAATTGGGAATGGCTGAAAAATATAGTAAAGTGAAGGTTAAAATTGGGATATAAGAAAAAATAGGGTAGAACCCTAGATATATACATGTACATGTAAACCCTAGAGGAAGAAGCAGCAGCAGAATCTCCGATCCAAGCGTTGGTAAGCTTTTTCTTTCTGAATCAAAATTTCCACAGTAAGTAATTTCTCTGTATATATAATACTATGTATAATTTAGACTAATACAGTAGCTGGTTTTTTGACTCCATCTGATTGTAATTTTGTTTGGGGCAGATATCAACTCAGAATGAAGGTGGTTGCTGCTTATTTGTTGGCTGTTTTGGGTGGTAACACCACTCCAACTGCAGATGATTTGAAGAATATTCTCGGTTCAGGTACTTTTTTTTATAATAATAATTTTTTATATTGTTATCAATTACCTTATCATTAGAATATCAATTATGTATTTTATACGGTTCACGTATCTGTATTTTTATTTTATGTTATTTTTCAAGCATGCACGTATGTGCGTTTAGTATGTTAAACATTTATTCTGCTTTATACATATATGGACATTAAGGCATTGTTTGGAAATTGAAGAACTTGTATATAAAAGTGGGTTATTTATGTATTTGTGTATTTTATAGGGAAAATAAGCAGGACACATTGTATTTGAGCATATTTTTTAATAAAGAGGTTGAAAAGTTTGAGATTATATATTTTTGTTTGTGTTTTTTTTTTCCTTTGGGTTTCTGAGTGTTTGGACTTTCTTTTTCGTATAATTGGGCTTCTTAGTTTATAAGTAATATAGCCTTGAGGTATGATTGCTGAAATTGTTATTTTGGCTGTTTGGCGTAAGTTTGTTCATTTGGCATTGTCAATTTATATTTATTTACCAGTATTTCGCCTTTACTAGGCAGGGTTTAAGTGTTTATGCTTGAGACATTATGTTACCTTTAATCATTCCTTGGATGTCTAAGACCTTATGACAGTCTGTCTGTCTCTGTTTATATATGCAAGTGTATATAAATACCGTAGTATTTGTTTTCTAATTCAATTTAGAGCCGGTGCCTGTGATGATGATTGCTTGTTTCTGAGAAACATTCGCAGTGGCCGCCTGAGATCTTTTGCCTTTGCCAAGCTTTAGAGATTATGCTATTTCAATCCTTCCTTGGATGTCTGAGACTTGAAATTTTGTTATGTTCATATCATGTCATTTGGATTTATCGTTGAACTGATTGACTAGCTCGTCGCTTTTTAGATATAAAAAAAATACTGAACAATGCATCATTCAAATTTGTCTAATGTTTCTCATATATCCATTATCTAGCATTTTGCACTTGATAGCCATTGAGACTATTTTTGTTGTGATTTTGCATTTTGCGCATAATCTTGTATTTATTTATTGTGCTTCCTGTGTGAAAATTGTATTTCTGATAATCAGTGCCATTCTCACCAAGCCTCATTGGCTTTGTGCTTTTGGTGCTATGATATGCTTATACTGGCTTGTCTGGATACTCGAACTACGGCTAGTTTTAAACTTGTTTGACTTGTTTTTGCTGTGTTAGCGTTTATGTTTATTTTTTAATACAAAAATATACTAGTTGGTGTGTTTTGCATGCCTAAGTTGGACATGTGGAATGGTGATACTTGATATCCTTTACCTCTTCCTTTTTGTTTTTATGTGCGGGTTGCAGTTGTCTTAACAAAATAAACTTTGATGTATTGCAGTTGGAGCAGATGCTGATGATGATAAGATTGAGTTGCTATTGTGTGAGGTTAAGGGAAAGGATATCACAGAACTGATTGCATCTGGAAGGGAGAAGTTGGCTTCAGTCCCTACTGGTGGTGGGGGTGGTGTTGCTGTTGCTGCAGTAGCTGCCAGTGGGGGTGGTGGTGCTGCCGCTCCTGCTGCCGAGGCCAAAAAGGAGGAGAAAGTTGAAGAGAAAGAGGAGTCGGATGATGTAAGCCTTCTTTTTGGTGCTGACCTTGTAAACTGAATTTAGGACTCAATTCAGTATTTATTTGCTGGCAACACAAATTTAATAATCTGACTTTTTGTGTTAAATTTTGTTGCAGGATATGGGCTTCAGTCTCTTTGACTAAGTTGTGTTGGTATGAAGAACTCCCTCCCTTTTGAAGTCGCGGCGCTTTAGTTTGGCGTAAAAGGCTTTTTCGATTCTCTACTATATTTGATTATATGATATTATCATTTGTAGTTACCCAAGTGAAAATTGAAGATATAAATGTCAAGTTTGAGTAAATCTTTTGACAATATTGGCCTTCTATTGTAGTGCTAATAATTGC
Source organism: Panax japonicus (assembly GCA_020205505.1). Classification (NCBI taxonomy): domain Eukaryota; kingdom Viridiplantae; phylum Streptophyta; class Magnoliopsida; order Apiales; family Araliaceae; genus Panax; species Panax japonicus. The sequence goes on along the minus strand of CM035108.1, from coordinate 65,392,598 downwards.
CTTACTTTTCTGAGATGTTATTTATTTTTATTATTTTTTCTTTTTTGTCTGCCTTGATCCTGTTTTTTGTGTCGGCTCAACATCGATGGTAGCCAGCCTATCATTGTAATTGAAAATTTGCAATGATTTTTTTTTTTTTAAATAAAGTTGAGGCAGAGTTCTACCTCTACAAGTACAGAAGAAGATTATTGACATGTAAAACATATTATGAAATGTATGTAGAATTTGGTAATATATACAGGAAGGATAGGATGAAAGGGCATGAGAACTGAATGATTTACCATCTTTATTCCATAAAAAGTTTCATTTGATTTTTACTCTTAATTTATTTTTAATTTCAGCATGTAAATCATTTCCCATAAATTCAAATTAATTAAGATCCAAACCAAAATTAACTATTTTTGCGATTGGGAGTCTTACAAACACGTCCTAGTCTTTGCTACATTAGATGCTTGCGAAAATCTGTTACTTTGTTCCTGGCCTCCAAGGGCATAATAGCCATAAGGTTGCAAACATAATATTTGTAGAAATTTCTTACCCTTCTAATTTACAAGTACACAAAATATAAATACTCTGTTACCATATCAGTACTTGTAGACAACATGCACCATTCTTTTCTATTATTATTTTTTTTTGGAAAACAACAAAAAAGAAGATAAAAAAAATACAATCTTGCAGTGCAATATTGCCTTGAGAAACCATGTTGTCATCGCCATCTTAAGTACAGCAGGAGCACAAATGGGGAGCCAGAGAGAAAAGGGTTGGGGTATTTTTGTGAAACTTGAGAACTTAATAGCTGTGAGTCGGGGTGGAGGGAATGGAGAGGGTCTAAGACCGGGGTTGGAGGGTCCATGTTTTGCCAGAGAATCAACAACACCATCAGTAACAGTTTTCACTAAAAGCAAAATTGATAATGTCACTAGCAGAAAAAAGTAAATAGATAATGCTTAAAAAATGTTGTAATTGGACTCCAAAAATGTCGTAGTTAGTTGTGTCATCTATTAAACACATTTACACAACGCTTTTAAAACGTTGTAATTTGACACATTACACAACGTTTTTTTCCCTAAAAACGTTGTCTATTTATTTTTCATAGTGTTGGATGCGTGAAAACGTTATATAGATAGTATGATTTCACAACGTTTCTGACTAAAAAACGTTGTAGTTTAACACACACACACACAATTATATTTTGTTTTTTCTCTCTTTGTTTGATCTACTCTATCTCTTTCTTCTTTGTTCGATCTATTCTATCTCTTTCTTCTTTGTTCATCTTCTTCCTTTCTCAAATATTTAGAAGTCTTTGAAAGTCAGGTCAGACTTTGGATGTGAGAATCTCTTCTTCTAAAGTCTGTCAAACTCTACTATTTGATAGAAATCTGAAAAATCTATGATTTTTAAAATACCAAAATACTTTTATAGACTTTGTAAAAATATCAATTCAATACCATCTTACAAAAGCCGTAATTGAATACCAATAAACTTTTTAAATATCTTGACTGAATACAACCAAGCTTTAAAAGTCTTATTTGAATACACCCTCCTTAGTTTCATTGGTAAAATTAAGTTACCAATTAATATATATATGCAGCAACAGCTGAATTAATTTGATAAGAGTAATAAATCCTTAAAGATGGCTTCACATAAGCTGGCATTCAAGAATAACAAGTGGCCGGCATCAGGAACCTCGTGATATCGAATCCATGGCTGTTTTTGAGAAAGAAAACGGTTCAATTTGAAAGGAATAATCCTATCTTCATATCCTTGCCAAATGTGAACCGATCCCTCATTGTTAGGGAATGGATTGGTTATGTCAATGGGATCAAATTCCCACTTTCCAAAACCAACCTTTACATCCCGAAATAGGGACTCGTAAACGCCTTGGTGTGGTCGTATTTTTTCCTGAATACCCAAACATACATGCTAAAATAATTAGTTCAAAAATAGTGTTAGATGTTTTATGTGAGCAGTATATTCTTGAATATATAAGTATATGATATTTACCTGACCGGTCGAAAACTTCCTCGAAAGATCCAAATCTGAGCAGCTAAAAACAATCTTGTTCCCTTCCATGATACCAGAAGAAGGAATCCACTTTCGAGTCTTCCACCAATTAAATAGCCAAGGGGTATAATGTGCAACCCGAAACGCCCACTGGTCTTGCACAAGCATAGAACTAAAGGCTTCTTTAGCCAGCCTAGCAGGAAAACAAGGCCACCAAAAGTTGACAAATGGGACTACAAGAGCAGCTCCTGACAACCTAAAAATATAATTTTAATCAATCTGCATTAAATAAATTATATACAGAGATGTGGATTATTGATGAATAAAAAAATTATGTATTAAATAGAAAAGTATTATCATGCCTGTGTGGTATGTATTCTAGGCAACTCCAAATAGGGTATGCTCCCATTGAGAAGCCAATCACATAAAATTTGGTACCAATCTGCAACATGTCGGCTAGTTCTTGAATATCAAATGCTTCACTCTTGACTGAGCGGTTTGGATTTGGATCACTCTCTCCATAACCAGCTCTGTCGAATGACAACAAATATATTCGAAGCTTTATTATAAGTTCCTGTAAATAATTTATAAAATGCAAAAGTTTAATTAAATAATATATATATATATGTATATATATATATATATATATATATAAGGAGAATTAAAATGAATTAAAGAAAAGAAATTGAAAGAGGGATTTAATTAGAATACTTTTGAAATGGGTAAATACAAGTCTTTGGAACTATCAAACCCATGACTGATAATAATTTTGTAGACGGCATCTTTCTTAGAAACGCCAGCCTCTTTGTACGCCAAATATCTCCCATCGGAGAGTTTTACTCTTGATGAAGTAATAGGAGGACCCCCTGGTACTCCACTTGTACAGACTTTTGTTTGACCATGCAGCATCAATGCGCCCCAACCTAAAGCAATACCTAGCACTGCTATTTGTACAATCATAACTGCGCACAAAAAGGAATTAAGATAGTTTAATCAGATTGACAATTACATATATATATATAATTCACTCACTTGAAGAAGAGAGCTTAATGTCCATTTTCTTAAGCAGCATGCATGCAAGCTGATATCTTCTAGTGTGCAAACCTACGTATTGGAGACGTTTATCATATATATGCTCACTATCACTTGAGCAACCTTCGTATATATATATTCAGCTCGATCATGATAAATATATATATAGACACCGTTGCTTACAGTTTCAGAATTAATGTTAGCTAGCTAGCTAGCAAATGGGACGTCAATTAAACAACATTATTAATAACATCCTATTATATTATATTATATTATATTATATTGCTAATCACACTACGTACCACATAATTAAAAGATAAGCACCTTACTAATTTAGATGATACAAAGAACAACTGAGAGAGTTTTCAAAGAAACAAAAAAGGACAAAGGTTAATTGCATCTGGTTGAAGTTAATTATGATTGGCAACTGTCCCAGTCAGACAGATCGACAAAATAATTGATAAATGACAACAATTTTAATTAATAAAATAATTTTAATTTTAAAGGTTGGGGGGGGCGTCCGGTGCATTTGTACCGGACTAACGTCTGATGCACTGTGTTAATTTATTTATTTATTTTAACCACAATTATGAGAAAAAAAAATAAAAAATAATAGAGCAAGTTTAAACAAAAAATTGTAAAAGAAAGTATATTTTTTTATTACAAAAACACTGTAATTTTTTCACATAATTGTGGTTTAAAAAAAAAAAGTGTACCGGACGTATGGGTCGTTAAGCGTACCGGACGCCCCCCCAACCCCCACCCCCCCACCCCCACCCCCAACCCCAACCCCCCACCCCCACCCCCAACCCCAACCCAAACCCAATTTAATTTTAACATAGCGGACTGGTTAAAAACTTTTTTAGGACAGTTATGCCCCCACTAAACATTAACGGCTTGGGAAAAAAGAGAGTAGCAAATGGAAACAAAACAAGAAAAATATTGGTATCTCCATATCTATCAATGTCTGCTTTCTTTTGTCCTTGCAATGGAAGACTACAATAAAGACAGAATGAATACAAAAAACAGAGCAACAAACACACATTTTCTTGGTAGAAAGAGAGTGTGAATACCAGATTTTACCAAATAAACCCCAACTCTTTTCTCTCTGGCCCCCCATTTGTTGCACTGCAAGATTGTATTTTTTATGTTATTTTTCAAAAATACACACACACACATATATATATATATATATACATAATTATTATTGTACTTTATATATTATTAGTAATATATGTATTATTCATTTTTTAAAAATTATATATATATTAAATATTAATATAAATATATTGTAAATATTTATTATTTTAAAAAAAAAATTAGTTTCCAAAACATATATTTCGGACTTGATCTGAACCGTTTGATTAAATTGATTCAAATCTAAAGGTGGAAAACTTCAATCCTCGCACAATGCTATTGACCTGAGCAAGTACACGGACTAGGACTAAGACTGTTCGGGAGTAATTTATCGACCCCTTAGATGGGCTGAATGCCTGGGTGAGAAAGAGATGTTGAATCCATTTGGCCGAAACCATCAAGAATATTAGAGGTGTTCGGGTTCGGGCATCCGAGTCCTCTAGACCGGAGTCCTATTCTAGTTGATGATGTTCAGGATCGGACATCCGAGTGGCTAAGAATTCCAGTCCTAACAATATTTGAATAACTAACTCTAAAGGTAGTATTTAGATCTTATCCAACTTACATATTTTAAAGAGATTGTGTTGAACTCAAACAATGATAACTGTCATATTCTAGAGTCCTAATCCGATTGAGAGATGAACTCTAGGTGATGAGAGTGTCTATAAATACAAGGTTCGACTTCAATTAACAGATAATACCCTTTTGAGCACTAAACTTTCATTGTTAAATTATTCTCGCACCGGAGCTTTTTTTGTGTGCTCGGTTAATTCGGTGAGTCCACTCGCCGACGAAACTTGGCGCTAACAAAGACCTTCACCATTCGATCATAAAGTCAGAATGAATCTCAAAGTTAGAACTCAGATCCTATCTCAACCGTCGGCCGTTGAATGATCAGATAAGGCTAAGTATAAGCCACTCGTTTCTTCTTTTTCCGGAATGAATCCTCTCAAACTCTAAACTTTACTATGCAAGAATTTGCGATTTCTACAAAAACCATCCGATTAAACGATTTCTAAACCTCTAAATCATATCTTTCCTTAAAAATGGAGTTAATTTTTTTGATCTGTCTAATGATTTTTTTTCTTCATTATTGTTTTTACAAAATCTCTGTTTTTTTTAAATTCAAAGATTCTGAATTTGTGTCTGTTCATTTTTTAACACAAATATTTATAAAAATTTATTATTTTGTCATTTTTAAAATATTTTGTGAAATATATTTTTAAGTATAAATTAGTCTGATAACTAATAATATTAAGAAACACAGGTAACTGAAAGCACCATTTAGTTTTAAATTTGAAATTTATCCTGGTATAGAAACACAGCATTTAGATAGAGCTTCCTTCCGTTTAGTTTTAAAAATAACTTAGATTAACAAGTTAATAAATGCTACCGACCATCTTATTCAAATTTCTTCTTCTTCATCTTCTTGTTTCACTTTCGAAAGGGGATTGGCTTATTATTATATCCACAACAGAACAGAACAGAACAGCCACCCACGTCTCTGTCTAATTTTGAATTTCCAAGTAGTAACTAAACATCGAATAAAATTCTTGTTAACAAAATACTCAAGTAAGAAGGGGGCCATGTGGGTGGGTGGGTAGTTTATATTTAGTTGGGAATAATTAATTAAACCCATGACTACTACTTCATCACTCTCTTGGTTTGGTTGACGGGGACGGGGAACCAAATGATGAATTTATTATAAGACTACTTCACTTCATCACTGGCTTTTCTTATTTGGTGTGATGGAGTCCAACATAGCTTTCCACTATGTAATCAAAAGTGTATACATGTGGAGTACCAGGGGGTCCTCCTATTACTTCACCAACACTAAATCTCTCGGATACCAAGACAGATACGGTCTACAAAACCATTATCACTCATGGGTTTGATAGTTCCAAACACTTGTATTTACCTATTTCAAAATCCCTCCAACTTCATTCCAACTATCAATTTGTAAAATGTTCTTTCATCTTTATTCTCCTTATATATATATATATATATTATTGAAACTAGTAGCCAATCATGTTTTATGATAAATCATATATTTTGTAATAATCTTATTTATTTATTAATAAAAAAATTATAATTCATGGTACTAGTTTTGAGCAATACTTTTAGAATCATAATGATTATCATGCAAATGAGATCTAAATTCTAAATAAAATGGAATTTTTTTATTTATTATTTTAAAATAAATAACCGAAGATTTAATGTACGAGGAAGTACAGGTCAAGATCTTGGATAGAAAGGAGCATGTCCTACGCACAAAGATTATACCACAAGATAAAGTTTTCTGGAAGAACCATGCTATTGAAGAAATGACCTGAGAGTTGGAATCAGAAATGAAATTGAGGTATCCTCAACTTTTCGAAACACCAGGTTCGTACGTCAATTTTGAGGACGAAATTTCATAAGGAGGGATGTTGTAACACCCCGAATTTTTTTAAGTAAAATAGAATTTCCTTTATTTATTATTTTAAAATAGTAAGGGTTTATTTGATTAATGTGGTTAGTTGTGGGTAAAATGCCCAAATATTTCAAATAAGCAAGTGGGTATAAAATATTCATTTTTATCGGAGAATATTCGTTTGGTCGTGGAATATTCTTACTGTCGGGGAATATTCGTACGACAGCGCAGCCTTGTATGGGCCCCATAATGGAAAGCGAGTGGATGAAAAAAACGAAAAAGTTTGAGTTTTTATAAATAACGACGTAGTTGTTACCGTTAATACTGTTGGAATACCTGGTGGTTAAAACACAGTAGCACACGGTATTGCACCAATTATTAATTCTTACGTAAGAAGCCACTACTCAATAATTTTTACAGTAATTACTATTCAATATTTTATTTTATTGATTCAATAATTGCTACGTTGATATTTTATATTATTGTTATTTCAATAATTGTCACTATTCATTATTTTTTATTATCAGATTAATAATTCATATTATTGAAATAATATTATTAGATAACATTATTGGCAATGTCTAAAAAGTTCTGTCTAAGGAGAGGTTTGGTCACCTAATTGCGCGCCAGTAAGGATAAATCCTTATTGGAAAGCCCCCTCTTTCCTAGGAACGGCCTGGTTGTCAGTATTGTGATTCTGTAATATTATTTGTGAATAATTAATTATTGATTTATATGATAAGAAAAATATTCATTTTATGTGGATATAGATGGAGAAATTTTTTAATGTGACAATTGTTGAAAATTGATATTTTATCTTTTTCTGATAAAATAATTCATTTAAATATATTATTATATTTTAATGGTGATATTTTACAATGAAAGTGTGATATATGAATAAATGAGGAGGAAGAATATTTTTGTTACAATAAATATTAAAAACATGTTTTTCATGTTTGTGGATCCCATTTCTTGACTGAAATTTTATTATAGCTTATAAAATCGTCCGTTTGTGAATTTCGGTCAATTTCTACATGGAATTTGGAAAAACTTAAACTTACAAAGTTGTAGAGAATGAAATTTTCTATGAAAAGGACATAAGATTTGAATTTTTCTGATAAAAGGGCTATTTATTATGAATTATTGAAGTTCCAAAGTTCTGAAATAATTGATTTTTAGAAGTTTTAATTGTTTTATTTAAGAAAAATGTTTTTTGCAATCCCACATGTGATATAAATGTGCTGAATTCAGTTGGTCTAAGGCGGGCTTGAATTTGTTTAATTATATTATTATTTTATTAAATTTTCTGCTTTGGTGTTCTAAGCATTTTCCTATAAATAGGGTGCTTAGGTTAGAATTGAAAATCACACCAGAAACTGAAGTTTTCTCTCTCTATATTATCGAGCGTATTCTTGTGAGTATTTTGATACTTTGAGTGTTGCTATACGGTGTAAGTTCCTTCAGCGTTATATCTGATATTCCAGCCAGAAGTACTATTCTTTTCGAAGTAAGGGATGTTATTTTTTAAAAATGATATTATTTCTTTCAATATCATTATGCTGGAATATTGGTAAGATTTTTTTGTGAAATTCTGATCTTTTCATGTTGGAGTTACTATTCACAGGTACTATTCACGAAGCATGATAATTTTTCTTGTGAAATTTCTACCTTTTAGTGTCGGAGTTACTATTCACATATACGTTACTATTCACGTATACGACACTATTCACGAATACGACACTATTCACCGAAAAATTAAATTTTCTTTTCTATGTTCAAGATTGTCTATTATGGTTCCTATCTTTGATTGGATCTATGTTTTAATCTTTATTTTTGAATTCTGCTCCAAAATAGTTTATTATGGAGTATTTTTAACTTGGATTGTCTAAAGTACAAATTCTTAATATTTATTCTTTTGTCTCACTGAATTCGTTTTCTTTAAAATATTTTTCATCATCCTCAGTCCTAAATGATGATATAACTGAATATCTTTGGCCTGTAGTGTAAAGATGAATGATTTCTTGATGAATATCTTTGGCCCGTAATGCAAAGATGAATATGTGTTGAGATGAACATGACCGACTGATTAATATCTTTGGCCTGTAGTGCAAAGATAACTATTTGATTCAAGATATATATTGATTGATGTTACAGGGACAAAATATCTATGATGGACTTTTAAATTCATAAATGATAGTAGATTTTATTCTCTACTTAACTCTTCTAATGAATTATTGTTTCCGCTACAGTTGTTGATCTAAAACTTGTTGTCTATTGTATTCTATTAGATTTTTCCCTGTTGAAGGCTAAGGATAATTTATTGTACATTATCTTAGTCATAATATTCTTTACTGGGCTAGTTGAGCTCACCCTTATCCTTTTTGTTCCATTTTTCTTCTCAGGAGGCGAGAATATAGCGGGAACTAGTCAGGGTATGGAGTGATGGTTCAAGATAGTTGTTTTAGTAGTCCTCACTATTCTGTAAAATAGTGTATCAATAATTATAATGAGAACTTCATTTGAGTGTTGATATTGTCTAGAAGATAATATTTGTATTTAAACTCACAGTATGCGTTGTCGTATTTTGCACGATAATTGTAATAATGAAGTTGTAGTTGTTTCTGTACCATGTATTTGGCGACTCAGAATAGGTTGGGTGGAATGGACATATTTTGGGGGCGTCACAGTAACCCCGACACGAAAAGGTAAAACTTTCATAATAAAATTCATATCAATATTTCGGTATAATGATATTAAAAGAAATAATATCATTTATGAAAAACAATAACATTTCTTACCCCAAAAGAATAGTACTTCTGGCTAAAATATTGGATATAATACTGAAAAAAACTTGCACTGAATAGTAACACTCAAAGTATTTAAATAATCACAAAAATACGCTCGATATTATAAAGAGAGAAACTTCTTATTCTGGTGTGATTTTCAATTCGAACCTAAGTACCCTATTTATAGGAAAATGCTTAGAACGCCAAAGCAGAAAATTTAATAAAATAATATTTTATAAACAAATTTTCATGCCCACCCTTGACCAAATTCATATGCACACCAGTGGGGCCCATCAACACAAAAAAAAACCTTTTGTTGAGAAAAGGTTCGACATGTATATGTCGACGATTGGACTGTAAGAGTCGCCAATTGGTATTTTTAAATGGCTGCACCAACCTAACCGAGAAAAGGTTTGCACATTGACTTAGTGATGTAACACTGCTTAACTGGTCTGTGAAATCAAAACTCGTTAGGGCCCGGGGGATTGATTATATGGAGGGAAGGTGTTAGGCTCCCCCGACATCCGTGTTACCACGGTGACCGATACTTTTCAAATTAAACTGTTATATGAATGTGTGTGTAAGTCAATGTGCAATTATCTGGAAGTAGTGTTATATCTCGTTTGCACCTATATACCTTGTTTGAATTTTTGTATAAAGATTCAATTTTAACAAAATATAGCAGTGCTGTTTTGTAAAAGAGGTTTTTTCAAACCCTTATCCTCAATAGTAATTGTGGCATTTGATACTTCTGTTTTATTATATATTTTTGGCTTGATTGTTTTTATTTTCGAGATGCGAGACATCTTCGAGAAAATAAGATACATAGCAGTGCCAAACTTCTTGTGGGCATGAGAGCCATCCAAAGAAATTTAAACACCGTGAATAATTTAAAATTCGGTTAGAGCTGAAAATGTCTATCACGAGAACCGAATCTAGATTCAGAAGACTGAATCTGTGTTCACATGATTCCTAGGCTCACATGATGTTGCAGTTTGTATGAAAGCTGTAAGCAGTTATATATATAAAAATTATAAATATATATATATATGAGCGATCAACCACCACGAAGTAAACTCTATGGGGGATTATAAATATAAATATATAAAAGTTATAAATATATATAGAGACGATTAACCGTTACGAAGTAAACTCCAAGAGGGACTAAATGTAAATATATAAAAACGGTAAATATATATATAGAGAGAGACGATCAACCGCCACGAAGTAAACTCCAGGTGGGACTAAATGTAAATAAAGTAGTAAATTGTCACGAAATAAACTCAAGGCCTAACAGAAATGTAATATATATATATATATATATAGAGTCCGGATCCAGTCCGGACTCCCGGATTTTGTTAAAATCCGGACTTTTTTTTTTTTTTTTTGCTTTTTTTTTTTTTGAAACAACTAAAAAAAAAAAAAAAAATTTATGGAATTGGAATTTTTACATTATACAGTGTTTTGGGTGTGATTTGGATGCCTATAACGAAACATGTCTGTACAGTCTGGGCAGACTGTACATACATTGGTTGGGGTAGGTGTTAAAAACACACCCAAAACACTGTATTATTGAAAAATTTCAGTTCCATAATTTTTTTTTTTTTTTTTTTAGTTGTTCTAGTAAAAAAAAAAAAAAAAGAAAAAAAATCAGGTCCGGATTTTCTCCCGTCCGGGAGTCCGGACCTGATCCTCTTTCTATATATATATATATATATATATATATATATATATATATATATATATATATATATATATATCCTCGAATTGACAAACTGAGTCTGGATCAATATAAATGCACCGGATATATTTCGATCCAGGCTCAGTTCGTCAATTCGAGGATATATATATATATATATATATATATATATATATATATATATATATATGTTTTTTATTTCTTTTGTATATATATACTTATATATATAAGTATATATATACAAAAGAAATAAAAGCCACGGACCGAAGTGCGGGCATATGCACACAACAAGAATCTCACCGTGAATAACCGTGTGTACAAAAAGTGGAGAAAGACTTTAAGAAATGTAATAAGTCTTATAGTGGGCTGCCAAGAAGACTTCAAACGGCTTTAAATGAATGAACACTCGGTTTCTACCGATAAAATATGACAAAACAGAAGCTCACAAGTGTTTGAAAACAGAAAACACTCTGTTTATAGTGTGTATAGAGCAAAATGGACAGGGCTTTCTCGCCTCTTCTCCCTTGAAAATGGCCATCCCAAGCCCTCTATTTATAGAGGGGGAGCCGCAGGTGTACCTGCAGCAGCTGTGACGCCCCCAAAATAGGTATACATCACCCATTTTGAGTCGTCAATATCATGGTACAGAAACAACTACAACTTTATTAATACAACATAAAAACTGTGAGTTTAAAAACAAATATTGTCTTTTAGACAATATCAACACTCAAATAAGTCCTCATTATAATTATTGATACATTATTTTACAAAAATGGTGAGGACTACTAAAACAACTATCTAGAACCATCATTCTACACCCCGACTAGAACTCACTACATTCTCGTCTCCTGAGAAGAAAAATAGAACAAAAAGGAAAAGGGTGAGCTCAACTAGCCAGTAAAGAATATTATGACTAAGATAATATAGAATAAATTATCGTTAGTCTTCAACAGGGAAAAATATGATAAAATACAATAAACAACAAGTCTCAGATCAATATTTGCAGCGGAAATAATAATTCATAGATGAGTTGCGTAGAGAATGAAATCTACTATAATCTATGAATTTAAAAGTCCATCATCAATATTTTATTCCTGTAACATCAATCGATATACATCTTGAATCAAATATTCATCTTTGCACTACAGGCCAAAGATATTCATCAGTTGGTCATGTTCATCTCAACACATGTTCATCTTTGCACTCCGGACCAAAGATATTCATCAAAAATTCATTCATCTTTGCACTATAGGCCAAAGATATTCAGTAATATCATCATTTAAGACTGAGGATGTTGAAAAATATTTTAAAGAAAATGAATCCAGTGAAACAAAAGAACAAATATTAAGGATTTGTACTTTAAACAATCCGAGTTCAAAAATACTTCATAAATAATCATAATGAAGTAAAATTCAAGAATAATCAAAATATAGATACAATCAAAGCTAATATCTATAATAGATATTTTGGACAAAAAATAAAAATTTAATTTTTCTGTGAATAGTGTCGTATTCGTGAATAATACTGTATACGTGAATAGTGACGTATACGTGAATAGTAACCCCGACACTAAAAGACAATAATTTCACAAGAAAAATATTACCAATATTCCGGCATAATGATATTAGAAGAAATAATATCATTTTAAAAAAAATAACATCCCTTACCTCAAAAAGAATAGTACTTCCGGCTGGAATATCAGATATAACGCTGAAGGAACTTGCACCGTATAACAACACTCAAAGTATCAAAATACTAACAAGAATACGCTCGATAATATAGAGAGAGAAAACTTCAGTTTCTGGTGTGATTTTTAATTCTAACCTAAGCACTCTATTTATAAAAAAATGCTTAGAACACCAAAGCAGAAAATTTAATAAAATAATAATATAATTAAACAAATTCAAGCCCACCTTAGACCAACTGAATTCAGCACATTTATATCACATGTGGGATTGAAAAAAATGTTTTTCTTAAATAAAACAATTAAAACTTCTAAAAATTAATTATTTCGGAACTTTGGAGCTTCAATAATTCATAATAAATTGTCCTTTTATCAGAAAAATTCAAATCTTATGTCCTTTTTATAGAAAATTCCATTTTCTACAACTTTATAAGTTTAAGTTTTTTTAAATTCCACGCAGAAATTGACCGAAATCCACAAACGGGCGATTTTTTAAGCTATAATCAAATTTCAGTCAAGAAATAGGGTCCACAAACATGAAAGAAATGTTTTTAATATTTATTGTAACAAAAATATTATTCCTCCTCATTTATTCATATATCACACTTTCATTGTAAAATATCACCATTAAAATATAATAATATATTTAAATGAATTATTTTATCAGAAAAAGATAAAATATCAATTTTCAACAATTGTCACATTAAAAATTTTCTCCATCTATATCCACATCAAATGAAAATTTTTCTTATCATATAAATCAATAATTAATTATTCACAAATAATATTACAGAATCACAATACTGACCCACCAACATATTTAACATGTTTTTTGTAATAAAAATACTCTGGACCTAATTTGCTCTCTTCCTTTTCATTTATTCATATATCGTACATTCATTGTAAAAATATCACCGTTATTATATTATTACATCATACACTTATAATTTAATATTATAATAATATATTTGAATGAATTATTTTATCGAAGAAGATAAATAATCAACTCTTAATAATTGTCTCTTTAAAAATTTATCCATTAAATAAATATTTTCTTATCATTTTTATCAATAATTAATTATTCACAAATAATATTACAGAATCACAATAATGACAACCAGGTCGTTCCCAAGAAAGAGGGGGCTTTCCGATAAGGATTTCTCTTTACTGAACACAATTAGGTGACCAAACCCCTTTCCTAAACAGAAATTCTTTAGATATTACCAATAATGATATCTTTACTGGCATGCAATCAGGTGACCAAACCCCTTTCCTAGACAGAACTTCATTAGACATTACCAATAATTATATTTAATATTATTATTCAAATAATATGAATTATTGATCTGATAATGGGAAATACTGTGCAGTGATAATTATTAAATCAATAATATAAAATATCAACGTAGCAATTATTGAATCAATAAAATAAAATATTGAATAGTAATTACTGTAACAATTATTGAGTAGTGACTTCTGACGTAAGAATCAATAATTAAAATTATTGTGCAATACCGTGTGCTATTGTGCAACACCGTATATTACTGTATTTTAACCTACGGGTATTCCAATAGTTTTAGCGGTAACAGCTACGCCGCTATTTATAAAAAAACTCATACTTGTCATTTTCTTCATTCGACAATTTTTCGTTATAGGGCCACAAAATGGTTGCGCCGTCGTACGAATATTCGCTGAAAGCAAGAGTATTCCACGACCAAACGAATATACCCCGACAACAATGAGTATTTAATAACAACTTGCTTATTTAAAATATTTGCATATTTTACCCATAACTAACCACATTAATCAAATCAACCCCTTATTATTTCAAAATAATAAATAGAGAAAATCCAATTTTATAAAAAGTTGGGGTAAAATTAGAAAGGTGTTTTTGTAAGACCCCAATTTTTATAAATAAAGATGAATTTTCTATAATTATCATTTTTGAATATTATGGAATGAATTTGATATAATGTTATAGTTGTGGTTAATAGTTATAAATTTTACAAAGTACACAAGTTGTTATATAATATTCAATTGGTCGGAGAATATTCGTTTTAACAGGGAATATTCGTACGACGGTATAATCATTTGTGGATCCCACAATAGAATTATTGTCAGATTGAGAAAACGACAAAAATATTTTATGAAAATAATTGATTCAATTATTGTCGATATTTTATATATTATTAAATTAATAATTGAGACGACGAAGTTATTAATATTATTATTTGCAATATTAACGATGTTTAGAAGTTCAGCCAAGGAGAGGTTTGGTTACCTAATTGCGCGCCAATAGAGATAATTCCTTATTGGAAAGCCCCCTATTTCCTGGGAACGACCTGGTCGATTAATAGTGTGAATTATAATAATGATGATAAAGTTTTGTTTTATTAGTATTATTAATGTAATAAAACAGAAAAACTTTTTATATAAAACAGAATACTTTTATAAAGTTATTTGTTTTATTAGACTATAAATAGAATATATTATATTCTATTATGCATAGTATTTTGCATAGTAAAATCTTTTTATATAAAGCAGAATACTTTTATAAAGTTATTCGTTTTATTAGACTATAAATAGAATATATTATATTTTATTATGCATAGTATTTGCATAGTGCATGCATAGTATTTGTATAACAAAATCTTTTTATATAAAACAGAATACTTTTATAAAGTTATTCGTTTTATTAGATTATAAACAGAATATATTATATTTTATTTAAAAGATTTTATTTTATTAGAATATTTTATAGTAAATCAATTTGGACCGTCCGTTTAAAAGTAAATCAATTTGGACCATTCAGGAATTAGTTACTATTCAGTCCATTCTCCTATAAATAGAAGCTCATTCCTTCATTATTTCTTATGAATTCACTGAAACTCTAGAGAGAGAAACTATAGAGAGAAAGAAGAAAAGTATTCTGCTACTTCACTACTCTTATATCAAGTTTGTTCTAAGGTAAGGGGTATTATTTCTTTCGTATTCATGAAGAGAACTTCTGTTATTTAATGTTTTTTATTCTGTTGGAATAACCTGTATACGCGGTCTACCATATACTTGGTAAAATTCTTCTGTTATTCCATTCTTTATCATTATGTTGGAATAACCTGTCTATGCGAAGTACCGCATACATGGTGAAATTTTTTTGTTATTCCATTCTTTATTATTCTGTTGGAACATCCTGTTTGTGCATTTACGCATGACCTGGTTCCGTTATTTATTATTCTGTTGGAACATCCTGTCGGTGCGAAGTTCGCCTGACCTGGTTTCGTTATTTATTATTCTGTTGGAATACCCTGTCTGTGCATTTACGTATGACCTGGTTCCGTTATTTATTATTCTGTTAGAATAACCTGTCTGTACGGTCTATCGTATGCCTGGTGATTTCTTTTGTTATTCCATACTTTATTATACTCAGTTGATTAAAGTTTTGACTTCTATACTCCATGCAATTAGTGGAATATCCATGATATTTGCGCTTCATCCAATATCTTTTCATGGAAATATTCTTCTGAGCATTCTTGAATTTTACTCTACAAAGAAGTATCATGTTGACAATTTGGACGTTATTAGTTCCTGGATAAATTAATTCTTAAACTTGTTTTATTGAATTCTTATATCATTGCCAACATCCTCATGTTTATATTATGTTGAAAGTCATCTGTGGCCTGTAGTGCATAGATGGACTTGGTATGATTATGATCAGGGATTATTTAGTATAATCATGACCGTAATGTTACAAATGATGTGGTAAAAGTCCTCATTGACCTGTAGTGCATTGATGGACAGTTGTTGGCATGATCATGACCATTGATGAATACATGAATATCCTTGGCCCGTAGTGCATGGATAATTCGTGGTTGTGATACTAATGAATATCCTTGGCCGTAGTGCAGGGATGATGTGGATTATTTATTAAGCTGTGTCCCAGCGTTAAAAGTGATGAAAAACCTTTTAAATCATAAAAGATAGTAGATTTTGTTCTCTACTTGACTCTTTTAATGGATTGCTTGTTCCGCTGTAGTTAAATTTGATGTTTGTTATATTGTATCAGTTTAACACTGTTGAAGGCTAACGATAATTTATTCTGTATTATCTTAGTCAAAATATTTCTTACTGGGCTAGTTCAGCTCACCCTTTTACTTCATTGTTCTTTTCAGGAAATGAGAACGTAGTAGGGAGTAGTCGGAGAACGGAGTGACGGTCCAGATAATAACATTAGAAGTCCCCACTATTCTGTTAAATAGTGTGATAATAAATATAATGAGAACTCAATTGAGTGTGAATATTGTCTATATTACAATATTTGTATTAAAACTCACAGCATATGTTTTGTCTTATTTTACACGACTGTTGTATAATTAAGTTATATTCGAATTTTGTACCATGTATTTGACTACTCAAGATGGGTGATGTATACCTATTTTGGGGGCGTCACAGTTGATATCAAAGCTTAGGGATATGATCCCTAGCTGAGATGTGAGATAAGATGTAAGACCCCGAATTTTATGAAAAAAAAGTATTCAATTTTTTTTATAATTACTATTCAGTAAATGGTTAAATTGATAAAAGTTAAGGGTGATATATGAAATTTTTTCAAAATACACAAATGGTTATAAAATATTCATTGTTGTCAGGGAATATTCGTTTGGTCGTGGAATATTCTTTCTGTCAGGGAATATTCGTACGACCGGCGCAGCCATTTGTGGGCCCCATAACAGAATAACTGTCGGATGAAGAAAAATGACAAAATTAAGTTTTTATAAATAACGACATAATCGTTACCGTTAACACTGTTGGAATACCCGGTTGGTAAAATAAAGTAATACGCGTTGTTGCACAGTAACACACGGTATTACACAGTATTTTTGAATTATTGATTCTTACGTAAGAAGACACTACTCAATAATTGTTACAGTAATTACTGTTCAATATTTTATTGATTCAATAATTGATGCGTTGATATTTTATATTATTGTTGTTTCAATAATTATCACTGCACAATATTTCTCATTATCAGATCAATAATTCGTATTATTTGAATAATATTATTAGATAACATTATTGGCAATGTCTAGAAAGTTCTGTCAAGGAGAGGTTTGGTCACCTAATTGCGCGCCAGTAAGGAGAAATTCTTATTGGAAAGCCCCTTCTTTCCTAGGAACGGCCTGGTTGTCATAATTGTGATTCTGTAATATTATTTAAGAATAATTAATTGTTAATTCATATGATAAGGAAATATTTATTTGATATGGATATAATTGATGAATATATTATTTTATGTGGATATAATTGAAGGAATTAATGCTGAGGTGTTTTATCAGTATTTTGTCAGACTGAAAGAATTAAAAATTATCCGTTTGTGGATTTCGGATAATTCTGTTTGAAATTTGGAAAAAATTTCTTCTGCAAAGTTGTAGAGAATTGAAATTCCTATAGGATTCGCAAGAATCGAATTTTCTGACAAAGGGGCTATTTATTGTGAATTATTGAAGTTCCGGAGTTCCGAAATAATTGATTTTTGAAAGTTTTAATTATTTTATTTAAGAAAAACATTTTTGTGGTTGTTGGCACATGGGTGGCTGATGTTTTTGACAAAAGAAGACTGCTAAGGAATTAAGAAAAATAAATTAATATTTTATTAATTTAGTCTACTTTGGCGTTCTAGCATTTTCTTATAAATAGAGGGCTAAATTATATTTGAAAATCACACCAGAAACAAAGTTTTCTCTCTTTCTCTCTCTATATTATCAAGCGTATTCTTGTGAGTATACTTTGAGTGTTGTTATACGGTGCGAGTTTCTGTTAGCACTATACCGGAAATTCAGTCAGAAATACTGCTCTTTTGAGGTAAGGGATTTTAAGGGTTATTATGTTTTTCAGTTCGTACTTCTTCCGTCCTTTAGAAAATTTTGGAAAAATTTAAAATGATATTTTGATGAGTTTTATTGATTGTGTCCAAAAATGACAATTTTTGGATGTATAGATTAAGATTTATGAATTTTACGGGAAAATACTATTTTAAAAGTAACCGCTTATAACTCATTGTGGTTAACTTCAAAATTGATGAAATTTTTATTGGGAGTAAATCTATATAATATCAGTGTACTCTGTGAATTTCAGAATTTTTGGATAAAAGTACAATTTATGATAAATGTCTAAATATTCGGCGATTTTGGCCATATAAAAAATTGTAAATGAATTTTAAAAATTCTAAGAAAATTATATGTTCAATATGGGACTATATTCGACTAAATCCCAGAAAAGAAATATTTTTGAAACTGATTTGTTATTTTTTATGAAAATGCACTAGTTATGAATAAATGAGTTAAATATGTTATGTGAAGGAAGAAAATTGGAAAATAGGATTTTATGGCTTGAGAATCCTATATGAGGTATATGCATATTTTTGATGAGGGTTTTGATTATTGGTGATGAAATCTTATGAGTTTGGCATTTTAGAATGATTAAATGCATTATTTAGTAAAGTGTAAACAATTAAAATAAATTATTTATAAGTTTAAGAAATATTATTCTTTCAATATCATTATACCGAAATATTGGTATGGATTTTATTATGAAATTTCTACCTTTTTGTTTCGGGTTTACTATTCATGAGTTACTATTCATGAGTTACTAATCATGAGTACTATTCACGAGTTACTATTTACGGGGTACTATTCACGACAAAATTGGTTTTTTTTTTCTAACCAAATTATAGTTGATTTATGAATATTACTCTTGAGATTAAAACTATATGTTGATCATATTATTTTTATTATCATATATAACATTTCTATAATCCTAATGATGATATTTCTCTTTGACTTGAGTGTAAAGATGGGTAGATTTTTGGTATGATCATGACTATGGGTTCTCTTTGGCCAATAGTGCAAAGTTGAATTGTTGACTGGTATGATCATGACCATTGAATTTATAATTGAATATCTTTAGCTTATGTGCAAAGGTGAATTGATCAACATGATTATAATTATTGTTTATATAAATTCTGAAATGATTATATATTTCTTTGAGATAATAATATATTTGGCCTGTAGTACAAATATGAACTGTTGATGAATATATTTGGCCTGTAGTGCAAATATGAACTGTTGAGGAATATCTTTGGCCTGTAGTGCAAATATGAATTGTTGATGAATATCTTTGGCCCGTAGTGCAAAGATGACATGTTATTGAATATCTTTGGCCAGTAGTGCAAAGATGAACATGTGTTGAGATGAACATGACCAACTGGTGATACAAATGAATATCTTTGGCCGTAGTGCAAAGATAAAATTATTAGTATGATTATGAACATGAAATGTGATTTGGTGTAACCATGATCTTTAATGTTTCAGGTAAAGATAGGTGATAAAAATTATCTTCGTCCTGGATGAGAAAAGGAATTTAGAACTACAATTATGATTATGAGTTATTCATATGATTGTGGACCAGAATTGTTGATTGATGTTACAGGGATAAAACATTGTTGGTGGATTTTTAACATGGAAAAGATAATAGACTTTATAGTCTATTTGAATCTTCTAATGGATTGCTCGTTCCGCTGCAACTATGGTTGAAATTTTTATCATCTACCATATGTTCTAAATCTTTGATTTATTATTGATGAAGTCTATTGATAATTTAATTATCTTTAGTCATGATATTCTTTACTGAGCTAGTTGTGCTCACCCTTTTGCTTTACAATTCCTTTCAGGTAATAAGAATGTAGCTGGGTCGAGCGGGGGTAACAGGAGAATAGAACTGTGGTCTCTAGCTATGGAGTTCTCCCTAAACAGTATAGACAAGTGTGTTGTATACATATTTTAGTAGTTATATTTGGTGAATCATATAGGGAGAGGCGAACCCAACGTTGGAAGGGTGTTTTGCCACTTTCATACAAGATGTCTAATGACATACAACCTCGTGTCATCATAAGACATGGTTGTGCTCATCCACTTGCTGAGTATATTTACGAGCACTACCTATATAATCTTGGTGTTTGTTTGAAGTATAATTCTCAATTTGAGACAATGGAGATAATGATAAATCAAGAAAAGACTCACCATTGGGAAGAATATGATAGTAATCTTCTCGTTTTTTTTGGGGTATATTGGGTCAACCAAGGATAATTCTGTGGCCATATGATATCTATCATAACCTAAAAGCATGGCCTCCCATGTACGATGGTTTCCTTAAGCACTTCTCAAAGATTTTAGTTTCTAAAACAGTTTTTGACTATACCTTTATGTAAGGTGTCACTGTGAGGTGTTGTCCACGGTTGGGACATGTGTCACATTTAGTATATATTTGTATCCAAACTCACAGTATATGTGTTGTTGTATTTTTCACGACAATTGTTGTAATAAAGTTGTAGTTGTTTTCTGTACCATGTATTTGGCGACTCAGAATGGGTTGGATTAAATTGACCTATTTTGGGGTCGTTACATAAGAACTAGGAGGGGAGAGACGGGAAATTCCTTCGCTAGTATGACCTCCCTAAGTTTATTTGGCATTTAATTGGTTAGTCAGAGTATAGGGATAATATATTGTATGTCAATTAACCTTTGTTTTGTGGCAGTATTTGAAAATGTCATCCGAGAATGTTGAGATTAGAAATGAAGCACAGGAGACCGTTTAGTCTCCACAGATCAATAATCAGGATAATGTGCATCAGGAAGACGACAATCCTCATGCAAACAACAACACTGACCAGATGATGAACGATAGAATGTTCAGAGGCTTTATGCAATTCATGTAACATCAGGCAAGAGCGGCTCTTGTACAAAATGCAGGTGGAAACACTGGCAACTCTCGGACGGTCACTACTAAGCAGTTCAAGGAACTGGGACCACCAGAGTTTTTTAGAGAGCCAAAACCACTTAAGGCGGAGACGTGGATAAAGCAGATCTGCAAGATATTTGATGTCTTGGGATGCTTCGAGGAGCAAAAAGTTCCCTTTTCCACCTTCATATTGCGTGCAGAGGCAGATTACTGGTGGTAATCTGTAAAACGTACTCAACCTGCCGCACTGAAGATGACTTGGGAGTAGTTTTAGGAATTGTTCAATGACAAGTACTTTCCCGAAAGTATTCGTCACATGAAAGAGGTAGAGTTCATCAAGCTGGAGCAAAACAACATGACCGTGTCGCAGTACGAAGCCAAGTTTGTCTAGTTGTCCCGGTTTGCGTCCCATTTGGTTGATAATGAGGAGAGAATGACGCGAATGTTTCTAAAAGGTTTGAAACCCGAGATACGTCAATATCTTATCTCTCATAAACCGTGTTTGTATTCAGATGTTGTTAATAGGGCTCAGTTATTAGAGCGCGATAATGAGTCAACCCAACCAAAAGAGAGCAGCCGGCAAATTGATAATACTAGTGATTGCAGTCATCGAAGCGGTGACAATAAGCGTTGAGGGAATCAACATGCTAGAAATGGTAACCACTTCGGTGGTAATCATGGCCAAATTAATAAGAATGGACATTTCAAGAAGATGAGATTCAACAATGATGGAAAGACGTCAGCACCAGCACCCGTTGTTAAGGAAGGAGAACGATCATCTATCATATGCTTCAAATGCGGAGGGGAGGGACACATCAGTCCAAACTGCGCGATGCCGTCCAAAGTATGTTATAATTGTGGAAGAATTAGGGTTCTGTCAAACACACATCTTCTTAAAATACTTGTTCTTCCTTGGTGCATCACCTCTAGAGGCCAATTAAACACTTAGGTGGCTAACGTTGATCAAATGAAGTAATCAAATTCGGTGGATTCAAGTTGAACGTGAAAAGGAATTGGATTTGAATTCGTACCCGAGGAAGTTAGTTTCTACAAAGGTATGAATCTGATCTCCTTCTACTTCCTATTGATTGATAATTATGCACAAAGTATGATCATGGTGATGGTTTGTTTGAAAAATTTTAAAATCTGTTTTATCGCGCTAGCTTCCGCACCTTTTATGTAATTTTATTGCATGAATGCGCTATATATAAACCTAACAGTGGTATTAGAGCCTAACTTTGTGCTAATTATTGATCTTGATGATTACATGTATGTACGGTATGCGTTTGGATCGAATTTTTTGGGCAAGGAATTTTTTTCTGATTCTGGTATGCAGCGCGTCCGCGCCCTAAACTCAGAAAATATTTCTGAGGTTGCAGCACGGTCGCATCGTGTCCTAGTTCATTCTGGGCGCGGCCCGCACCCAACACTAGAATTTGAAAAAAAATATATTTATTTTTAGTTATTTATTTTAGTTAAGATAAAAGGTTTATTTTTAATTGGAATATACTTTAGAAATAAAAGATTTATATTAACTTGGATTTGGATTCCACGTTAGCTTGAATAAAGAAGTTTATTCACATATGAAATATGATTCCATGTTTTATTGAATAAAGGAGTTTATTCATATATGGGATAAGATTCCATGTTTCTTAAAATTAATGATGTTTAATTTTAATAAGGAATATGATTCAACATATTTTATTTTTCTAGCAATTTTAAGTTGAAATAAAGGAGTTTATTTTTGTATTTAAAATTAGATTTCTTGTTAATTAACATAAAGGAGTTTATTTTGATTTGGAATTTGATTAAAAATAAAAGAGTTTATTTTTATTCAAAATTAGATAAAATAAAATAATTTTTTTATTATTTAAATTTTGTTTAAAATACAGGAGTTTATTTTTATTTCAAAATTGGATTTTTAATAAATTTAAAATTTCCCATTAAATTGATATCGATGCCTATATATGGAATGAATTTATTATTTATGAGATGAAAGTTTTTTATTAATGCATATGATGATATGTATGATAATAAATTAGATTGATTATGGACTATTGACCAATGTGATTGAATTTTATTTTAATTGGATGCATGAATGTATGAGTTTTATTAAATGGGGTATGCGTACCTCGTCTTCTCTAATTTTTCTTTATTTAATTGTTATCTCCCTCCTATGCACTTCCCCTTGATTGCTGATCAAGATTTCTATTTATTGTAAACAGTTTTGTAATAAGAATAGTTATAATTAATTTTGAATAATTGGAGATCAAGGAGCAAGGAGCGTTTGAAGACCCGTTTGTAATGAAGTCCGAGTTTAAATGTAATAGTTATATTTAAATTTAATTCTTGCATCATAGGTTTGATCTTTTGGTTCACTTGATGGCTTTAGTGAACCAAACTAGAATAAAGTTCATAATCAATACATGTAGAATATAATATTCTATATGTGAATGCTTATAATATATATATATATATATATATATATATATATATACACGGTCAGGATCAAGAACATTCTCCTTAAATAGCATTCCGCCTTAAATAACATTCTTTTATCAAAACGACGTAGTTTTGGAGGGACGCGGTAACATTTTTGTAAATACGCGGTGACATTGTATTTACAAAAATGCCACTGCGTCCCTCCAAATTTTATGTGATTGGGAGCATACCCTATTTGGAGTTGCCTAGAATACATACCACACAGGCATAATAATACTTTTTTATTTAATACATAATTTTTTTATTCATCATTAATCAACATCTGTGTAATTTATTTAATGCAGATTGATTTTTTTTTTTTAGTTTCTTACAAATTAAAATTATATTTTTAGGTTGTCAGGAGCTGCTCTTGTCAGCTTCTGGTGGCCTTGTTTTTCTACTAGGCTGGCTAAAGCGGCCTTTAGTTCTCTGCTTGTGCAAGACCAGTGGGAGTTTCGGGTTGCACATTATATACCCCTTGGCTGTTTAATTCCTGGAAGACTCCAAAGTGGATTCCTTCTTTTGGTATCATGTAAGGGAACAAGGTTGTCAGTATTTCAGGATAAAGGTTTGTTTTGGAAAGTGAGAATTGGATCCCCTTGACATTACCAATCCATTCCCTAACAATAAGGGGTCAGTTCACATTTGGCTAGGATTATTCCTTTCAAATTGAACCGTTATCTTTCTCAAAAAACTGCCAGCCATTTTTAAGGATTTATTACTTTTATCAAATTAATTCAACTGCTACAGCATATATATATATATATATATATATATATATATATATATATATATATATATATATATTAATTGGTAACTTAATTTTACCAATGAAACTAACTGTTGTAGTTGCTTGCTTATAAACTACATTCAAAAATTTATGAAATAAATTTTATGAGAGAAAATTAAAAAAGGGAATTAATTATATACAATATATATATTGTATATAATAGATTCCTTTTATAATTTGGTTGATGATGAACTGGATGAGCTCCATAACAGCATTGGCAAATGGATAATAAAACAAACTCTCAGCTACATCTGGGGTAATGCCACTGGGCTTCCACAATCAAACACACATAAACTACAAGAAATATAAAAAAGTTGATCGACTGAAATTTTTAGAAGTGCCTTGATGCCAAACTACATCCCCAAGTACATAGGATCATAGACAACGATGGACATTGTTCATTACATCAAATTTTAACAAACTTGAAATAGGTAAAATTGATAATGTATTTATTTGGAACTTGAAACTTGATTATACTAAAACTTCAAATCTCAAAAATAGTGATTAAAAAAAAAGAAAAGAGAAAAAGAACATAGAATAAACTTCGTTATCAAACCTACTTGTACAATTTAATATCACTAAGTATAACTTACAAGACAAAATTCATGAAATGCTCAAGAAAATAAGATCTTAGTTACTTTTCCTGATTCCCTCTGAAGTATTACAAAGAGCAGATATATAGGCTAACAAACCTTGAGCAAGTGCAGATGAGTAAAGGTTAACCACCTTCTTCAGATTTCATTAGACATACATCCACATGTTACATAGCAGCAACCACCTAACAAGGAACATCTAGATTCTTGAGCAAGTGATTGAACAGGTTGACCATCCACACCCAATATAACAAATATTCTAACCAATCAAGTTACATAAGAAATATTCTCATCATGATTTTTTGCAAGACCTTGTTGTCAGGGTTATATTATAAGAATCCCTTTCGTGTGCAGCAAAAGTCCATTCAAACGAATCAGCGTCACAAAAAATGAAAGGGTAAAAGAACCAGTGTTGAAGCTATATATTTTGTTCACTTGGATCTCTTCTTTTCTTTTCTTTGGTCTGGTGTGGCGGGGGCAGAATTAAATTCATAAATGTATTGGGGAGGATATATGACATGATTGTGGACTCAGAAGGGGCATATGACATATTCAATGGTGCTCTAGGTTCGATGGCTAATTCTATGTTCTCTAGCAGTGATGTTGAGTGCTGCTACATACAAGATAGTCCATGCTTTCTAGCAGTGACGTCCAGTTCTGATTATATTGTTTACTTGGTCGTTGATTTCATCATTTGTTGTTGATGGGTATTGTAACAAGGTTAATTAGAAGTTGCTATGGAGAAAGTTTGTTAAAATTTGAAGTAATGAACAATGTCTATCTTTGTCTACGATCCTATGTACTTGGGGATGTAGTTTGGCATCAAGGCACTTCTAAAAATTTCAGTTGGGGTGTACTGTAATACAATATGGGTATAAATGGATAATGAAAGTAAAACAATTAAGGTGCTACAAGATTTTTGCTTCATGAGGAGTGTAGTGATTTTCCTAGAATTTATTTTTACTACATAGGTCATAATATAGGTCAAATGTTTCACCCAAAAAGACATGTTTGAATTGATTGGTTCAGATAAGCTCAATTCCACACAACCTGATTGACTAAATGTGTTACATGGGGGAGGGGGAGTTTCTGACACAATTAATTAACAGTGCCAACCCATTTATCCTAAAATGTACAACTTTTGACACAATATGAGCCCACTTATCAGGACACAACTGACATATATATTCTGTAGGAGATTTCACTTTGTTTACTCAGACGCAAATCAATACCAAAAGATCCACAAAAAGGAACTGAATCCATAGTTGACAGCTACTCGAACAATTCTTATCCTATTGTACATTTACGCAGAACTTAAATTTACAAAATATACAAATTAATGTTTCCACTTGCCAAGATTTGAGCTTATATGTTAAGAAAGCAACTACATTCTGTATAACCAAAGTGTATATGCAATTCCTTAGATCTTCTTTTCCTTTCTGCTTGTTAATTTTCCTTTACTTCCATTATATCCAATGCATGTATATGGATTGTTGTTCACTTAATAGGACAAATATAGTACTACTGAAATGTGGGTGGCAACAAGAAACTTAAAAAAAACAAGAGTGACAGATGGCAAATTAGAAGCCACTTTATCAGCTCAATGGCTTCTTCTTGAAGAGTCAGCCAGGTATTCTAAGCTAACTCAAATCCGTCACGTTTTCAATTGTATCCTACACTCTACATTTCTAGTTTTAGAGGCATCTAGTCCTCTCTGGTTTCTCTTTCATATATATAAAGATACTCTCAGATCCTAGATACCAGATGGAAGCTCAGTCAAGTAACAGCATACAACAAATTAACTCTCTCGAAGTCACATTACAAGGTACCTGATGAGATATATCTCAAGCCAATCACTGTGAATAAGCATCACCAACGATATTTGACAGATCAAAGGATATCCTTTACAACTTAGGAACAGTCACATTTAGGATTTTCACATCTTGGTATGGTTTGTCAGCCTTGTCTGCCTTCACCTTCTCTATAGCCTGTCAACAATCAAATTAGTTCAGCAAACATCAATCAAAAGCTAGTAGATTGATAAATACATATGCAGATATGTAAACATATTAAACAATCACATCAAACGACGTGCGCATTGAACGTGCCAGTTCACCAAGGTATCAGGACAAAGGCCCAAAATTACTGTTGTTCAATACTTACCTTGATTTAAAAAGGTCTCTCTATGGAAGTCAAAACTCAAGGAGCTTGTGATGAAGTGTTTTGGCACATTACGTCACATAGCAGCAGTAGGGTTATAAACCCAACAAAAACTTGGAACTCAGAAATCAACCACCAAGAATTTCAGTTCAATACCCTATGCGATTTAGAAAGGTGATGGAGATTGTGAGTTTACTCAACAAAGAGTGAGACATAAGGATTTAGCAATATTTATTGTTACTAGGTTTAGTTTACTTAGAATCTGTATTAAAGTTCCTAGATTCTTCAGCATTTAAGTCGAGAGTAATCAAGTCTCTAGAATGGTCGAGAGTATTTTAGTATTTCAACAGAGTCAACACATGCAATCCTTGTCCCTTGTGTTCATCGTATGTTGTCCTTAGTCCACATGCATTAAATGTAGCTAGTCCAATGTAAGTAGTAGCTAAAGGTTCTATGGGGTCATATACATCTTTGCAATGTGGTCACTTGGAGGCAGACATATTGACTGATGATTTTAGATTATACGAGGTGTGTGATGCATCTTCTATATTTTGTGTGAAGCCTTGGGTATCTAGATGTGATAACTAGACTATCTTCCCTTTCTATTTTCCTCTAGTTCCTTAGTCTTCTTCTTATTCCATTATTTTCTGCACTTGTATCTCTTCCATCAGATTCTGAAACCCTCCTTTGCATCCCTACTCACCCCTGTTTACAAAACACAATCACTACCCAGATCTAAAACTCTCAAACAACAAGATTCCTACTCCAAAGTTACCATTAACAGCCCCAAAATAACATCAGTCTGTCTGCCTTAAATCCAGTACAAAGTTTAACCCCTTTCTTATACTTTCCGGAAATCCCAAAACTTAAATATTTCTCCACGCTTGTCCTGCATCAAAACGTCTCATAATGGAAGTCTAAACTCAGGAGCTTGTGGTGAAGTGTTCTGCCACGTTATACGTTACATAGCAGCAAATAGATGTTGCCTAAGAACATTAGAATGGAAGCTGGATTTAATACATAACCTTGGAAATGTTTTCTATGATGCAAGCCCATACCTGTACAACATCCATTCCTTTTATAACTCTACCAAAAACAGTGTGCTTATTGTCCAGCCATGGAGTGGCAACTGTGGTGATAAAGAACTGAGAGCCATTGGTGTTTGGACCCGCATTTGCCATTGACACAGTGAAAGGCCTATCATGACGTAAGCTGCAAAGACAGTAGAATAATTTTAGTTGGGTGGTATATACACAGGAAAGTATCGAACAGGCAGCATGTTATCCAGTAAAATGCAACTGCTTGATTAGAGTCCAGTTGAAGTCCACAGAGAGAACGGAAATCTTCCTATTAAATCTTTTAGTGTAATCAATAATCATTCTAACAAACATTCTATACAAGGATATCATATTAATTACAAAAGAATAAGTTTGAAAGACTCGTTTTTTTTTAAAATATTATTATTATTGTTTTATATAAAATTATTTTGAATGAATTGTAATACTCAAGTGAAAATTCAACACCCAAGCTTCTTCCTTTGATGAGAAATCTTCTCCCCAAATAGCAAACTGAATAGCATTGCATTCATATACAGTTGCATTCAGTTGACCCACATTTCAAAACTAAATAATTCCCAAGGTATTATTTGTATCATCAACCACTATATATGGCCAATTAGTATAGTCATGGGAGCCTCTCATCGTCATCTGAGTTGAGGTTAAATAAATTTCTCCTTGACACTGGGGGTGTCATTAAATTGCAACAAGATAAATAAACTCATACCTTTTGTGAAACTCATCCTCAAACTCCCGTCCCCAAATAGATTGCCCACCAGTACCATCTCCCA
This sequence comes from Panax japonicus, assembly GCA_020205505.1. Taxonomy (NCBI): domain Eukaryota; kingdom Viridiplantae; phylum Streptophyta; class Magnoliopsida; order Apiales; family Araliaceae; genus Panax; species Panax japonicus. The sequence goes on along the minus strand of CM035108.1, from coordinate 65,363,180 downwards.
AAGGATCTCCAGTCTGTACCATGAACCCTTTGATGACCCGATGAAAAATCAAATTATCATAATAGCCATTTCTGCAGTGTGTTGTAAAGTTCTCCACAGTTTTTGGACATTCTTCTGGATACAATTTCATTTGAACGTCACCCAGTGTGGTATGCAAGATCTGGTACATTGTCAAATAAGAAAAGAGAAAAGAAATTAAAACAGTAACAGCTCATATTGCAAGCAAAGAAAACATATTGAAATATATTAAAAGAGAGGGAAATAATAGCCTTATCTATAACCAACTCAGTTTTGAACATTTACAATCAAATAAACCTTATTTATACATAATATGCAATTGCAGGAGTAATGGTTCAAGATAAAAATGATTCAATATCAAGTTGAGCGAACGTACTATATATAAGAATGCAACTAAAATAATTTACATACTCATAGTTACCATACCCCAAAACGAATAATGATAATTTTGCCTCACTATAAAGGAAAGGTCATTATTTAGTGGTTCCCTGTCTATTTGATCACTGGGTGGCAGATTAGGTATAAACCAGGTTTAGAACTTTTATTTCCCAAAGTAGTAACTAGTCACCACCAACTCCAAAAATTGCAATTTTCAGGCTTCCCAAACATCTTTTTACAATTGCGTAAAGAAATGGTCCATTGACTTGTGGATCAACTAAATGTTAGGAAAGATTCCCCTAGAGGTGTTATCACATGATTTCTGGCATAACCATTCTCATACGGTTCCACATTATAACAGCTAAAGAAAGAAAAAACCCACCACATTATCTGGAAGTGATGTCGTTGCTGACTTTCCAATATCAGACACGGCCAAAAGCTCATCGGCAGGAGGTTTTTCATTAAAAACATCTCTGCCTTTTGTTGCATCTTCAGGCTCCTCTGGTTCTCTCTGACTATGTAAAACCACAATGAACATAAGTAATACTTCTTATGAGAAAATATGAGCATTGGTCATAAAACATGACAGTTCAATAAAATTGAAGAAAAAGTGTACTCTAATTCAGTTGGGTTAAATGTCATACTCAAACAAGCTAAGTACCAAAAAAGGAATACTCAAAGAAGCTTTTTCGAGGCCCAAACAGGACTCTTTCATACATAGGTTATAATTCATAAATTTCAACCCTGACTAGAGTACAAGTATTCCAATCACATTATATGCCCAGTTAATTTTGTATTTATTTTTATAAAAATGTACAAATTACCCTGCCCTCTTCATTGCACAGGGTTGTACCAAATTTGTCTAGATTTCTCTGAAACTCTGTTACTCTCTTGCTTTTTGCTTTTTCTTTATTCCTTACTTTTATTTTTCCCTGAGAGTATTTGGGCACTCAACTGTTCAAATAGAGGAAGACTTGATTGGAAACAGTTTCTTAATGGTGCAATTTCATTGTTTAAGGGATTTTATTGAGCCCCTAACATGAAAAGACATTCTAAAAATTGATAATTTTAAGATTATCAGGCCACAGTTGGGCATTAAAGTGGAGTTTGGCATACTAATTTTGAGTAAATGCCACGATTGTCAATGTTGAGATTATTTTTTAAGTTCAATCGGACGAAGGAACAATGCCTTAAGCCTCAACTGGGCCATATTTCAGTTTGGAACTTAAAGAAGAACAGAGTAACAAAACTGCTGATGCTGGTGGCAGCAAGAGGCAGAATAATACTTCAGTTCAAAAGAAACAACAGAAAAACCTCGAAATGGTCCTGAAAAGCAAAACCCTAGAAATTCTAATAGCTCATAACCTAAAATGCCAATTTTTTATTAGTTCATCAAAAGTCCATTACAAAGCTGCCAATAATGTTAATTTAAAAACAAGACACTAAACACTAATAAAACTAAATCCTAGCCATCATTAAACACTAATCTCAGTCACACAATTATATATGTATATATGTAGATGTATTAAGTATTTCTATTTGAATGTGTTAAATCCCTGCCGAACCCAGATCCCCAATTTTTTAGATTTGCCAAACCACCAAATTTCCAAATTCGACACCTTGCTTATTAGATATTCTAATGCTGTTGATTCCTAACATGTTTGGTAATTTGATCAACATGAATACACGTAAGATTTCGGTGATTGTTAGCAAAGTGAGAATCTGTAAACAAAACTGTTGATGCTATGATTAGGTGTTGCCATTGCATTATTGTTGAAGGTGCATTGGTACTCCCAATACCTGAACAAATATATCCGATGCTTCTTGAAAGCACAGCATAAGAGAGTTGGATCTGTCAGAGGTTCTTTGTTTTCATTAGCATTAGCAGCAGCAGCAGGAATTTTTCGCACTTTTTTACTGCTCCGATCACCTTGATACAAGGCTATCCTTAAAAATCTATCATTGTTCTCCACCTTTCCGAGAATTCGGGCAACTTTATTGGTGTGTAAATTTACAACCTAACAATGTTTAAAAATGCAGAACAAAAGGAAATTAGCAGAACATACTGTGTGCTGCACTTGAGAAAAATGTGACAATGAAATTAGACTATTATTTCAGTGCAATCTACAGCAAAGCAATAAAGATCTAAATTTATGCAACTCCAAGACATTAAAAGTCTTACTTTAATCCCAAGGAGGGTGGCATAAATAAGGAAGTTAGAGCTCTCATCAAATAACGCATTTGGATGTGGTGCATTTTCTGTTTTTTCAAATTCCTTTTCAACGGCCATCCTTCGCCCAAAATCAATAGCTTCTAGTCGATATAAAGGAGCATCACTTCTTTGAAGATCTTGGGCGACCTGATCAACAGAAGTTTTGACTTTACAGGGATATGCAATGGATACTGTACGTTTTATAATGATTATTGAAGGATATATAATAATTACCTCCAGAGATTCATCATATACTCGTCTTAGTTTGCCTGTTCTATACCAAAATACACGTATCCTGCGATCAGGTGATGTTATGGAAAATTGCTTACCATCTGGGCTCACCTGGGAAAAATAAAAGATTGTAGAATTAAGAACCAAAGGTGATAGCCTAGTGGTAGACGCCTCTCCCTTTAATATGCAAGGTCATAGGTTCGAGTCTACCCCTCATTAGAAGTCAGAAGATTTCAAAAATAACCAAGGAACTACATGAAGAAAGTAAGTTTCCCCTAGCTCTCCCCTGGCCCCTTCCCAGGTTCCCCCTAGGTGGAAATGTATCCCTACTCCCTTGAATCGAATTGTAATAGAATAGGTTCTAAAAAAGGGGAAAAAACTTCACTTATGAAACTATTCAAACATAGGTTCTTCAATATGCGTGTGTGTCATGAGTTCATTTTAGTTATGTTCACTTTAGGTTTCATAAAATAATCAAGTCTATGAGATAGTAATATTATAAGATATTATTTTACCTCAATAGAAGAAACGCTTGTATTACATTTCACAATTTCAAAGAGATCAGTATCACTTTTCAATCTGAAATTCACCCTGCATACATCATATAAAAGAAACCATAATTACTATTACGATACTGAAAAACAGAAATGCTACTCAGTTACTTTGACAGTAATATTTCCAACAAGAATTTAAAGATATTTTAATGTATGCAATTTCTACTGCAGATATGCAGAGAGCTGAATACTGATAGAATTGTTAGGGCTTCTATTGAACTATCCAATAATGCTACTAAAGATGCTAAGACAAATAGATGTTGTACAATTGTATCATAAGAATCGGCTACAGTGACCCTTTGATAGTACACAGGCTCTTCTGGATATGTTTCGTATGATTTGATGTATACTTGAATAACATGCCATATATGTGCTAAATAAACACATACTCATTCTCTGGGAACTGTAGTGTAGCAGGGTTCCAATATTCGATGATTCCCTTATCATCTGTGGATACCACAGAATCAAATGCGTGATTGTACTTCATAACTTTTACTGGGCCCAAGTGTATCTGGAGGAACAGTGAAGATAAATCCTTAGCACAAAGATTCTAGCTAAGCAATGAATATTCAAGTAAACTTATCAGCGCCAATATACCTCTCTAGAGACAATAGGTTCACCTGAACCATCTCGTGCATCATATATATGCACAAATGAGGAGTGGCGATCACTAATTGCAAGCTTGGCTTTGACATCCCCTTGTTTGAAAACCCATTCGACAGTACCAGGTACATATGGAAGCCGCAGCATGACCATCATGTCATAGTTGACCACGTCGTATATTTTCACCGAGTGATCACTTGAAATTGTACAGCAAAGTAAACCATCCACACTAACCTGCATAGCAAAACCAAGTCAATATAGATGATTTCACTCATGAGTCGTGACAAAATCCCAAATAAAAAATCAAATATAATGTCATGGAATAATCTCATGCAAGAAACAAAAGCAACATCATGAGCTGCCTCAACAAGAAAACATACAGAACCAAAAAATCAATATCATAACACCAAAAGTAAGTGCATAGGTAAGAGTAATCATATTAAGTATAAAACAGGGAAATGCCTTCCCAAATGAGCCATACACAATAACAAACCCACCTTTGTTGTTAGTAAAAATTGTACAAGAACCAGCAAACCACTGAAGGAATACAATAACTGCCTACAATATTATTTTCTAGAGTTCCAGCAAACTAAAAGATTTTTATATATCAAAATAGGAAGCACTTCCTTTGCATAGAATTGGAAATGAATTCATTATCTGTTTCTCTGAGTAAAATTGGGTTGGGATGTTCCTATTTCATTGCTTTTGCTTGTCTTTCAAAGTTTCTCTTTGCACGAAGTCTCATAATTCTGATTTTCCCTTTTACTTTTACAACTTTAAGGGGAATAGAGATTATTTTTCTTGGTATTTCTTCTTTTTCAGGCACCTTTGAGAGGAAGTAGAGGAAATGCCTCAGGCTCTTACTGCAAGAGAATAAATAGAATAAGAGCCATTTTATTTTATTACCAGAGCTGCCCACTTTTGTTGGACAAGGTACATCCATATTATTAAAAATAAACTAATTCTTCTCTCTCTAATACTCACAAACAATAGTGAAGAGTCAAAAGAACCCCCACCCCCTCTTGTTTTTTGCAGTCCATTTAATTTTATAATCTCTACATTTCTCCAACACATTTCTATTTTGCATTCAGACATCCTATAAATATCTCCAAAAAATTACCTAGTGCAAATGAATAATTGACATCAAAGAATAAAAAGAAGTACTATGGCATTGGGCGAGTGGTGAAATCTTTTGAATTCAAAGCTAGAAACAGATATTGTGGTTTAGAGGCGGACTTTTTAGATGCACTTATACCGACTTTTATCAGTAGGCAGCTACATTAGCACATTCATTCACTTTTTTAGCATGATCTATAAACTAGAATCAAGGCAACTATCAACTCAGAAGTATGATTTGAAGTTTGCATGTCTGAAACATGCATATAAACAAACATGGACAGGAAGACATAAAAATACAGGTTTGGGGGTAGGGGTGGGGGTGGGGGGGGATAACTCACAGCTAACCCTTCTATAGGGCCCAGGTGGGATCTGAAATGTTTTGCAAACTCAATACCAACGCCTTTTTTCTTCCAAAATTTCAAGTGCCCTATAATGGAATAATCAAAGTAAGACAGAGCATAAGGACAAGAACCAAACCTTGAATATCAAAACTTAAGCAATCAATGATGACTTGTATTTGAATGAAGAATCATCCATTTATATCACATGAGTATAAGATTATTTCATTCATAACAAGTTCTACAAATCGTTTCAGTTATATTTGTCGAAAGTAGCATCAATTCACTAAAACAAATAACTTTCATAATTATATTACAAAAAATGATGGAAACAAAACTACCTTAAATTACACAGAATCTTAGAAATAATTGAGCTTCGAATGATTAATTTACCCAATATATTTGTTGATGTCTTAACAAAATAGATGAGTTTTTTTTTGCTGCTACAAGTATTATTTTATTTTATTTTTGCCGCCACTGGTTATCATACTTATCGAGGATAAAAGAAACGGTAATAATAAAAGAGCATACACATATGGCTTGCAAGTCTGCTATGTTCAAGGCTGAAGAAAGTATATCCTGGATCAATAATCTTTTTTGTAGATTTTCTTGGGGAGTTTACTTTAAGGAGTTGTTTGTTATTTTGTTTAGGTGCTCCCGGAACTCTTTTTGTTAGTCCGCGTTTTGTAGGGGTTGTGTTTTTTTTGTTCGTAGTCCCTTAGCTTTTGTATACTCCCCATGTACAAGTGACCATCCCCTATTGACGAATACTTTTCTAATACTCCCTCCGTCCCAGGATAAAAGTCCTTATTACTATTTTGGGTTGTCCCATGTTAAATGTCCACTTTCTTTTAATAACCAAACTTTTACATATTTTTTCCTATTATACCCGTAACATTAAATATCTCATACTTTTCTTATTCTAATTCTCTCTCCATATTTAATGACATTATTATGAACAATTTTGTCATTTTATTCCTCTTCTTAATATGCGTGAAAAGTCCACCAGGACTTTTATCCTGGGACGGAGGGAGTATAACTTTACTTTAAACTAAAAAACTAAGAAAAAAGGAGGGTGTAGAAGCCATCTTAAATGTAGGCATTTTGATGTACTTCATTGTACTGATAAAATACACTGTTTGACACAAGGTTAAAAATCTCTTGAACATGTGCTTGAAGTTGCATTTATTTGACACTAGAATACCCAGAGTTCCATGCGTAGAACATACTTGAAGAATAGCTTTGGTTTTCAATTGTTATATATTGAATCTCAAAATAGCTCAAACTGAATGTAGCATGCATCTTGTCTTCTCATATGCTTAAGAACATCATCTCAAGACATAATTTTTATCATCATCTTTACAGAACAGATAATAGCAACCTGGTCCTGACCTATTTGGGTATTCCCTTAGTTTCGGTCTGTACAATAAGGCAACACAAATTGCATCAAATTAGCATAAATGAAAGACTCCATTTTTATTTCATTTTAAAAAAAAATAGTATGAAAGATTCCATTTTCATGATGAAAAGAGGAATAGAGGATATATCAGATCTCCAAGATTTAGTAGAAGAGATCTAAGAAATTTGAATTTTGAAATCCTACATAGTAATAACTAGTGATGAATAAATATGATTGATGTAAATAATTTCATTATGTTGTAGATTTTCAGCATCTCCAGAACCACAATCCTTGAAAATTCTCATAAGCTTAACTTTTTAGAAATCATGCATAAGTCATAACTCTCCAATTCCCAATTCTTAACTAAAATCTGGCACTCCTAAATAAATAAAAATATAAATGTGCTTTTTGTTTCCGTCAACCCAAACCATTTGAACTTCCTCACACCCTAATATGTTAAGAACTTGTGCCCTTCATGCATCAATCACACATTTGCAAGATAATCTTTGGTTTCATTGACAACTCCCAATAATAACAATGTTAGTTTCATCAAGAGCTAATGCTTTATTTCTACACATTCCTTAATTGTAGTATTGTACTTGCCAAAGAGCCATCGCAACTATAAATTTTGCTATGTAAGTTAGGGGCTGTTTGTTTAGAGCTGAATGGGTCTGAATGGCTGAATCGGTAAGTGGCTGAATCATTAAGTGCGTTTGTTTTGAAAAAAAATCGTCTGAATGGCTGAATCGGTCAGATGCGTTGGCTGAATGGTTAAGGCCAAATTTTTGATCTGAATGGCTGAATGGTTGGCTGAATGAAGTAAAAAAAATTAAAAATAATAATAAAAATAATAAAAAAATATTAACTATTATATTATGTAATATTAAATAAATTTACAACAACTTTGAATTTTTTCAGAGGGGTAAAATATTAAAAATATGTCATTCAGATCTTTAAGATATGTCAGTTATCAAACAGTTTTTTTCATTCAGATTCAGCTCATTCAGATTCAGATTCAGATTCAGCTCATTCAGATTCAGATTCAGATTCATTCAATTTTTATCAAACACCCCCTTACTCATACTCCTCAGTCCAGAGTTCCAAAATATAACCTCCTCAAGATATGACTAAAGCTGATACAGTTGCTCTCTTTAGGTCTGTATTCTCTTTAACATTATGCCTCCCACCTTGACCCTTATGGCTTGAGTGATTATGATCATTTTCTGCCCAGCTAGTTAATGTTAATATTCAGGCATCACAAAGTAAACTATAGCACTTTTATGTTCTTAATTGGACAAAACATTCCATGTTCCTATGATTATGAATGTAGGACAAGGGTGGGAGGAAGGAATAAGGGCACCACAATTCAGTCTAAATAATAATGCTGAGTTCAATCAGTTTATACTGGACAATTAAAAAAAACAATTCTTGGAGACCAAATAAACCAACTTAAATAAGGAAATGAAATCCTAACACTAATCTACAATAATTAAAATCTAGAATTTTCTACCTAATATAATAAAATATAAATACATTAAACACCAAATATTTATATCTAAATAATAATATTAAATAAATAAATAAATAACGTCTTGATTTTCTTCCGCCCTGCATCAGATTAGGAAGTAAAAGAGATTTCTGTATAACTAGCATTGTGCAAATGTTCAACTATTTTAAGCTGTACCTGCCTCATTATATGTAAAATTAATCTATAAAATTAACGTGCGTAGAAGTAATAAGCATAAAAATCATTAACAATTTATGCATACAGCGATTATGCTAAATAATTATGCAGACAAAGATGCATGCATGCATACATACTTGAATACATACATATTGTCTTACCGTCAATACTCCCGGTTATGAAAAAATCTGCTGCTGATACAGCAACATGTGTGACCACATCTCGATGCATATAACTTTTCTCATACCTGTACGATATATATATATATATATATATATATATATATATATGCTAATTTAGATTTAACTACAAGTTTCAAGTTACACCAAGTATTCTTTTAGAACTCTTGAAAGAGAACAGAGCACCATTAAGCACTAGAGACTTTAAAGTGCCAAAAAGATATGATAGATAGAGCATGAGCACCAAACAATATATATTACCTTCAGCGAGGTCAGACTAACATTTACTTTTAGGAGAGGTGTGAAAGGAACAAGTTGGTTGACAGTTTCTAAGAAATGAGACGGCTAGAAAATATAATGAAGCGATTAAGACCATTTATTGCATTTTGCAACATCGCTCATGTTATTTTAAGGAGGAAAACTAACATATGCAATTGTAAGATAGCCTTTGCCGCACCTAGTTTTTGGACAAAAAATTTATTACTTCCCTAGGGAAAAAATTTGCACTAAGCAAGGGTAGCTTGTCAGAATACAATTGATGGTAATTGCTATCTTACAAAAACAGTTGAGAAGGTCAGTTTTTCCTGTATAGGAAACCTAATATTCACACCTGCTGTTATAAGATAGCCCCTTCTGCACCTAGTTTCTGGACAAAAGTGCTACTTACTTTAAATTTTAAGGGAAAAATTAGCAACAAGAGTACTTTTGTCAAAAAAAGGTTAATGTTAGTTTCAAGGGTTTCGGGTTTATGCTTTAGGAATAGTAGTTTAAAGAATTGCAAAAGGGGCATCTTACTAATCAATCTAATTTTTCTAGGCATTTGATTTATTGTGGATAATAAAGATTGTAACACATAGTAAAGAAAAGCAAAAGCAAAGTACGTGCAGAACAACTCTCACTTCAAATTTAAAACAACTCAAATTAAAGACTTTGATCATTGGAATTGATTGTATAATTTCAATGCCAATTCTAACAGCGTTGCCAAATGCTAACATGCAAAACAAGGTCTAACCCAATTAAAAATAACTCAAAACAACCCAAACACAATGTCATTAAATATAATTTCAACATCACCAAGTATTCCACAAACACAAAATGAACCTGATATAGTTAAAACCCTAAAACACAAATGCAGACTTTATGCATATATTGTGAATGTATACATACATATTGGCGGAGGGAAGAGCATCTAGGTAGGCCTGCTCGAACTGGAGAGGGCGCTTGCGACGAGCTTGAGGGGCCGGACCTGGTCCCACCATGGCCTCCGAGTCCTCATCCACTGCCACGATTGAGCTTCCGTTCTCCACCTTCCCAGGTTCTTCAGTTTTTCTCTCATCTTCCATTATAGATAAAGAGAAAGTCCGAATCAAATAAAAAGCCTAGAGATTTTGGGGGAGAGGGTAGACTCCGAGTATAGTATGTTGCGACGGAAAAAGAGGAGCTGTGAGGAGTGGGAAGAGTTCAGAACTTGTTTACACTGCGTTTCAGTGTTTGTGAGCTTTTTGGACCCAAAAAACAAATAAACCGGAAAACATTAAAAAATTGTTTTACACTTTTATTTTAAATTTTTATGCTTATAATAAGAGGAAATTTAGGAATTATAATATATATATACACACACGGTCTGGATCTCACCCCTCTTTAGCGACGGACCTGGCGACGATTTGGTCAAACCGTCGTCTATACTTTTAGCGACGCTATATGTTGTCCGTTGCTAAAAGTAAAGACGACAATTGTATGACCGAACCGTCGCCGGGTCCGTCGCTAAAGGGGTGAGCTCTGGTGAGTTGGATAAGGGGTGAGCTTAAGATCCAGATTCACGGGCCGGATCTTAAGCTCATCTCTTATCCAACTCACCCGAGCTCATTTCCTCTTTAGCGACGAACCCGGCAACGGTTCGGTCATACAACCGTCATCTATACTTTTAGAGACGCTATATGTTATCCGTTAATAAAAGTATAGACGACAGTTGTATGACAGAACCGTCGTCGGGTCCGTCGCTAAAGGGGGTGAGCTGGATAAGGAATGGCCTCGGGTGAGTTGGATAAGGAGTCAACTTAACCAAAGACAAACAATTAAGTTTTGAGTCGTGCTATATAATCTTATTTTTTCAAATTATTTGATGTTTTATAAGTACAATTTAGGAATATTATAGATAATTAATATTATATTTAATGTTATACAATTATTATTGTGCACAACTTTAAAACATCAAATTATGTCAAATTAATAAAATTATAAGAGGGTCTCATTTATTACACCACTAATACTACTTATTAACCACTAATACTACTTATTAACATACTACTTATTAACATAGCTGACAATCAATATGTCAGTCATAAACATTGGCGTCATTCAAGCCTGCTTGTCTAAGGGAGGGAGTGTTGGTATCAAATGAAAGAAGTTGCTAATAGCAGCAAATCAAATGTTGTAGAACTTGCATTATCAGTCTAAGCACCCAACCAACCAACCGCCTTTGAGCTGAGCAGCAAATCAATCGAAGCAGAAAATTTCTTTGAAACTTTTTCTCAAAAAGGATCATATTTCATGGATTCACCTCTCAATGAAAGAAAGAATTTTATGGGAGAGAAGAGAGAAGAAGAAAAGGAGTTTGGGAAATTTGATTTTTGATTTATCGATAAACCTTTCAGTACAAAGCTTAGAACCTGTTATAGGGTTAAATTGCTCGTCAACAATAGTACCTAGATATAAAAAACAACACAAAAATATTCATAATTTCAGATTCATGGATCACACAGGCTCTCTCCAACCCCACCAACAGAATCACAGGGGTGGGGTGGGGGCATGATTATCCGCAAGCAAACACTCACTAGCTTGACTCTCCCGCCCCGCGATGCCACCGGCCCTCCCCCAAGTCTATTTCATTCTTTAAATTTCTGTGTCGGGCGTTTGACTTTATGCCAAAACATCCACTCTTGGCTGTTACTGCAACAGACAATTTGCTAGCAAACAACATTTTGTACATATGCACACGGTCACATTCGAGATTACTACATCCGTCCCAAAAAATACATAAAAATCCATAATTATCAAAATGTTGCCTGCCCAAAGGTATCACTTGGTAACCAATCCAATCTAATCTTACCAACCCAACAATCGTGTAATTGTTCTAACATTGTTATCTATCAACACTAGTAATACTCCAACGGCGTGTCAGGGCAGCTTTCATCGGATAAAACATCTCGAGTAAAAGGAGTAGGAATGAACGGTGGGGATGTACATCTCAAAAGTGCCCAATTGACCCCTTGGAAGAATTGATGGCGTTTGATTGCTGATGCACCCATTGTGGACCCCATTCGCCTTGCTGGATCCTTGACCAATAGCTGCGATATTAGGTCCTTAGCCGCAGCTGGCACAGCTGGCTCTTTTGGGAACTCAAGGGCTCGAGCCACAATATTAGCTAGGGTAAGATCATTGTCCATCCCCCTAAAGGGTGTCACACCGTAAAATAGTTCAAAAATAAATATCCCTAATGTCCACCAATCCACCGCGCTACCATGGCCCTCACCAGACACAATCTCCGGTGCCAAATACTCGTGGGTTCCCACAAAAGACATTGACCGAACATCGATTGGCTCGGCCACGAACTCGGGCCCACTGTGATGACTAGGCTTCTTCTTGCGCTTACCCTTGGGGTGAAAACATGACACTGCAGGGACTATACAATTAGGAAGAATGCAAGAAGATGAGGTAAATAGTGGTGGATCAATGTGGTACTCATTTGGCACAGGCTTATTTGGGGGGTTTTGACTCGAGAAAATCTGAGCCGGTGTCGATGTTGATTCGTCACATTTTAACGAGAGGTCAAAATCAGTGAGCATGATGTGACCGTCCGATCTAACTAATACATTTTCAGGCTTGAGATCACGATAAACAATTCCCATCATGTGAACATATTCTATAGCTACAATTACCTCCGATGCATAAAACCTGGAAACACCAAGAAATGAAGATTAATGTCAACTAATTGTCTAATTATCATGCAGAGCACTTCCTTAAGTTGTCATATTTAATCAAGTAAAAACAATCAAGTCTAGAATTAATAAAGCAATGCATCTAGTGATTCTCACATCATCCTTGCACTAATTTATGTATTAAATTGTCACAAGGAATAGATTATACATATAGCACAATGACCAAGAAACTAAAACTAGTAAAATGACGAAAAATAGAGAAAAGGCACTACCAAATAGGGTGGGGGCCTATGTGTTCCCTCTTGGGTTAAATTTATTATGTGGGAAGTGGGATTTCTAGTATCCATACTAATATCCCAACCATGCAATGAGGAAAGGCAGGTCCATGTTTTTTGTCTTCTATACAATGGCATATTCTTACCGATGTTATGTTTATTTTCCTCTTTTCTTTCTTGAAGATTTTATTTCAAGACTCCTATGAAAGTAACCATACTTTGAAATGTTAAATAGCCAGACCCAAAAAAAAAGTGTTCATAGCCACTTTTGAAGGGTCAATGGGAAATTGGCAGTACCATTTGTTTGGTATAAAAATTGTGTAGACATATATATAGACACGCAATACCTTTTCTTTGGGTGGTAAAAAACTTGAAAAAAAAAGGTTGATGTGAATATCACTCTAAAAATGATACAAGCAGTCAAAAAGCATAGGTATTTCATACGCCATCAACCATCGTGACGTTTAAATGATTATACAAACTTAAACATCAGCATCACATTGGACCCTAATTTAATTATAAAAGCTCATGCAACATCAACACAAAATGCCTTTATAGTTGATAATATTTTCAGCACCAATATTTTTATCATCAAAGTAAGCTCAACATCATTGTAATATTTCCTATTATGCACTTTAATAGAGTTATACTTCAGTGAATTTGATAATAAAAAATATCACATTGACAGCTGTTAAATCAAAGAAATTTCAAAATCTTCTAGTGATTCCCTCAATATGCTTCCAATTTCCAAAATTTGGTCAGACAAATGGGTTTTCACTTTGTTAAAAAAGAATCAAATAGGCAGGGACCAACAAGAAATATGGGAAACTTATAGGGACCATATCATGGTTAAGGTATGTTCAAAATTCAAATCCCATAAATCCGGAAAAGTAAAATATGGAGGCCCATGATATTGGATTTCGTGGTACCCTACCCTCTTTTGGGCTAGACGGGAGGAATATAAAATTCCCATAATTTATGCACTCCCATTCCTAAATCCTAGCACTCAACATTACTATACAAGAACCTCCATGTGATTCGGTTATTTCCAGTCACATGCACTCGAATAAATGTGTCAAGTTTAAAGAGTAGGAAAAATGCGAGTAATTGGCAAAGCCATCTATTGCTCAAACTATGTCAATCAAATTCTTCATAACAGCTTTATATGTGCATAAATAATTGCATTTGCACAAAGTAGCGTCTGAATGCTAGACCATTTTCAATCAGAGATGGTTACCATATTCTAAATTCAACAATCTGGAAATCATAAAACAAAATTTTTTTTAGTACAAGGTTTAGGGAAAGTAAGACGGATTTGGCTCCCTTATCCATTAATACCCTTAATTTTAAGTTTTGCAAATCAAACTAGATGGTGAGATCAAAAATTTATTTGTAGAAATGTAATCTAGCCCATTTAAATTAAATTGAACTGTAACAATTGAAAAAATGGGTCAAATCTCGAGTCCGAATCTAATTAAATCCATCACACCTTAACCTACTAGCAAACATAATAGTATCTTCTTTACACAAACAAATTTTGCATGGGTGGGGTGTTACAACAATAATTTAAGAATATATCTGGGTGCACATTTAAGTTTCACATCTAAAGAGGCACACAAAAATAAATAATATTCTTATAAATCTCACTATGACATTTATTTGGGACAGTGACCTGTTAATAAGTTGTAGTGTTATTGTAACAGGTCAATAGACGGTACAGACTGCACATGTCCGTCACATGTTGTCACGTGCTAGGCCGTAGTAGCAAGAAGAAGCCACTGGTCCAAAGAGAAGATAACAGTGAGAAAACCAGTACTGGTATTTTGACTTTTCAGAGTAAAACAAACAGTTTTAAATCTCACGTGCTCGAGCCACAAGTCACAACACAATCTAAGCTCTCTTTTTTTAACTTTACCCCCCCCCCCCCCCCCCCGGGTCGAAAAAGGAGTAGGAGAGCTAACGTGAAACAACTGATCCTAACAAATTAAACCGAGCTTATTATTACGGGAAAGAGGTAAATATGGTTGCTAACGTGCGCACCTGACGGCAAATTCATGGAAGCGTTTAGCCGGCTGTCGCTGGCGGAGGACGTGGAGGTCGCCGCCGGGACAGAACTCCGTCAACAGGCAAGACCATTTGGGTGAGTCCAAGAAGGCATAAAGCGTGGGCAAGAACGGGTGGTCCACCATTTCTAGTATTTCCCTTTCTGTCCTCGCCCTTCCTTCCTTATTCCAGCTCGCCACTTCCTTCTTGTCCATCACTTTCGCAGCGAACACGGCGCCGTCGTTTGTCGTCGACGACTTGAGCTCTGCCAGGTACACGGAGCCGATGTCTCCGGCGCCAAGCCGGTGGAGGAACTTGAGGTCGGAGAGGGAGAGCGGCGGTTGCGTCTGGTCGCTGAAGGGTGGTGGGAGGGATTTTCCGGTGGTGGTTGAGGAGGAGGAGGAGCTTATGCTGCAATTGATGTCTGTGGTGGTGGTTGTGGCGGAGTTGAAGCTCAGGCTCTGGAGGTCGTCGGTTATATCGTCGAGCCATGGCTCCATTTTGGTTTGTTGCAGTCAGTTTTAGTGCGCGTGTGAGAGGGAAGGGGATTTTGAAGAGGTGATTGGGGGTGTGGTGGGGAAGGTTTCTTACTTGCATATTATCAGATATATTATTGGAATTGGTGGGTACAAAATGGCTCCATTTTTGAGATTTTGATTTTTTATGTTGTGTTGTTTAGCAGAGTAGATAGTGTTTGGGTTTTTGACTAAATTCACTCGGCAAAAAGCACCTTTTGGCCACTGCGATTAGTGATTTAACGAATTAGTCACTGTATTTTTAAAATATTCAATTAGCCCACTGAACTTTTTAAAAATTAACAATCAACCCATTCCGTCCAAAAAATTGGACGGACGTTAACAGCTGGCTTTTAAAAAAAAAAAAATTTATGTGGTAATTACGTGGCAACAGATTTTAAAAAAATTAATGTTGACGTGGCAAAAAAATACATAATATTCATTTTAAAGTTTTAAAAATAACAAAAATATAATAAAATAAAACAGATTTATTTTAAAAATATTATTTTTAATAAAAACAGATTTTTTTTAAAAAAACATAATTTTTAAAAAAAATATATTTTAAAAAAAACGGAACTTTTGTAAAAAAACAATTTTTTTAAAAAAAAATTTTAAAAACAGATTTTTTTTTAAAAAAATAATTTAAAAACAGTTTTTTTTTAAAAACAGTTTTTTTTAAAAACAAATTTTTTTAAAAGCAAATTTTAAATTTTTTTTTAAAAAAAATCAATTTTTTTTAAAAACAGATTTTTTTAAAAAAAACAATTTTTTTAAAAACAAATTTAAAATTTTAAAGTACAAATTTTTTAAAAAGCGTACTTTTTTTGAAAAACACAATTTTTTAAAAAAACATAATTTTTTTAAAAAAAATATTTTTTTTAAAAAGCAGTTTTTTTAAAAAAAAATAGATTTTTTTTAAAAACAAATTTTTTGAAAAACAGATTTTTTTAAAAAACATTTTTTTTTAAAAACAGATTTTTAAAAACAGATTTTTTTTAAAAAAAAAAGTTAAAAGCAGATTTTACAATTTTTTTAAAAAACAGATTTGAAAAAAATCTGTTTTTATAATTTTAAATATTTTTAAAAAAAATCTGTTTTTTAAAAAAGTATTTTTTTAAAAAAAATTATGTTTTTTAAAAAAAACTGTTTTTTTAAAAAAATTGTGTTTTTCAAAAAAAGTACGTTTTTTTAAAAATTCAGTTTTTTTTTTAAAATTATTTTTTTAAAAAAATTTATGCTTTTTAAAAAATCTGTACTTTAAAAAAATTTATGTTTTTTAAAAATCTGTTTTTTAATTTTTTTTTTAAAAAAATTTGTTTGAAAAAAACAGATTTTAAAAAACATAATTTTTTTTTAACAAAATTACTTTTTTAAAAAAACAGATTTTTTTTATAAAAAAAAATTTTAAAAACAGATTTTTTAAAATCTGTTTTTTAAAAAAATCTGTTTTTTTAAAATTTTGTAAAATCTGTTTATAAAATAATGTTTTTTAAAAAAAATCTGTTTTTAAAAAAAATTGTTTTCTTAAAAAAATCTGTTTTTAAAAAAATTTGTAAAATCTGTTTTTAAAAAAAAATTGTTTTTTTAAAAAAATCTATTTTTAAATTTTTTTTTAAAAAAAATCTGTTTTTTACAAAAGTTTCGTTTTTTTAAAAAATTATGTTTTTTTAAAAAATTATGTTTTTTAAAAAAAATTGTTTTTATTAAAAATAATATTTTTAAAATAAATCTGTTTTATTTTATTATATTTTTGTTATTTTTAAAACTTTAAAATGAATATTATGTATTTTTTTGTCACGTCAGCATTAATTTTTTTAAAATCTGTTGCCACGTAATTGCCACATAATTATTTTTTTTTTAAAGCCAGCTGTTAACGTCCGTCCAATTTTTTGGACGGAATGGGTTGATTGTTAATTTTTAAAAAGCTCAGTGGGCTAATTGAATATTTTAAAAACACAGTAGCTAATTCGTTAAATCACTATAATCACAATGACCAAAATGTGCTTTTTGCCAAATTCACTTGCTTATATCAATAAAATAAATTTAGTCGTTAAATAAAATTGATTTGGATCCCTTTAATTACAATTTTTTTTATATAATTTCATTTAATATATTATATTTTTTTATAATTGTAAATAATATACTAATTAAGATGGATGATATTAGTTAACTAATTTGAATAACATAATTATTTCATTTCAAAATTTCAATAGATAGTGAAATATTTTTAAATTGAAAAATATACTCCATATAATAAAGGAGACAAATCCAAATAAAACTAATGTTTTGGAGATCAAAATTAGTCCATTATCGAAGCGCTCACTTTTTTAATACATTATTCAAGACTGAATAGAATACAGAATACTTCATGATTTTGAGAGATAGAACCCAACCCCTATTCTTTATATATATATATATATATATATCGGTCCGGATCAAGTGCATACCCCTTATCTTACTCACCCGTGCTTACTCCCCTTTAGACGACGGTTTCGGTCATACAACTGTCGTCTATACTTTTAGCGACGGAAAACATATAACGTCGCTAAAAGTATAAACGACGGTTGTATGATCGAAACCGTCGCCTAAAGGAGGGTAAGCACGGGTGAGTAAGATAAGGGGTATGCATTTGATCTTTGCTATATATATATATATATATATATATATATATAGGGGAGCGATCCATAGCATCTATATGTTATGGATAAAAAGTGGCATATAGGCCCTAATCCGTCCGTTTTATTGATGAAAGGCTGTGATTTGAAGTTCCAACTACACGTCCGCTAGTATTACTAGCGGATGTAATTAGTAAAAATTCCGGACCCTTATGTCCCTCGTGGGTGAAAATTTTCAGCCAAAAGAACATGGTCCGCTAGTATTACTAGCGGATAGAAAACAGTAGGTGCACATAGTCCGCTAGTAATATTAACGGACAGAAGACCAAAAATTTAAAGTGGCATGAACCAAACAAGCAATCACTCAACTTAGAAGCCTTCAGACTGGTTGTACTCATTCTAAACAAAATAACTTGCGTCATAACTCTGACACAAGTTTTTTACAGGCAAAAAGAAGCACATTCCGAATCAATGCAATAATCAATAATAAACACCCAGTTCCCAGCCCACAAAAGCAGGAAAATTAATAATCGAATCCTCTTTCAACGAGTAATAGCAGGAAAATTAATAATCGAATCCTCTTTCTAGCGGATGAATAAGAAATTGGGAATTGAGAGAAATTGGGGCTAGATCGGGATGTAGGGCTGCAGAAACTATACTACAATATACAAGCAGCAACAACATAGAAATGGGTTTCCAAGCTATTACTTTTCTTGCTATCACTTGTAGATCGAGACACAGCTTGATTTTGTGGATCCGGCCTTCCTTGTTGTTCATTACATTCCATCCGCTAGTAAGTCTAGCGGATGTGGTTTTTTTAGGATTAACCTGATTCTGCTAAGGCTGAGTAGTGGCAAATTCATCCATAATCACGTCCGCTAGTATTACTAGCGGACGGCGTAATGCCCTTTTCAATCACAACCCTTCATTTTTCTAATGGAAGGTGTAGATGTTATATGCCAATTTTTGATCCATAGCAAATAGATGCTATGGATCATTGCCTATATATATATATATATATATATATATATATATATATATATATATATATATCAACTAGAGCAGGGAGTTGTACAGACAAAGTTTTATCAATAACTAAATTAATGGATATATACCATTTTTGAATAGTAATGTCTTTAATCCTTTTAAGAGAGAGACCTTGAATAAAAAGATCAGAATCTTTAACACAAGATGATTCTGGTTCATCGTGACTTTCATCACTAGAAGAGGAATCCTTAACTTGAAGATCTGATTTTTTATCGTCAATCTCTTTCCTTAAATGTGAAATATCCAATTTTAAATTAAAAATTTCTTTCTTAAGTTTATCAAACAATTTTTCAATAGATTGGACCAATTCACTATCTTTGTTGGGTAAGCTTAAGTTATATCTGTTTTCTGGTAATTTAATTAGAGGTTGTTCCATTTTTGAGTCAAGTTTTTTGATAATACCTTCTTCAAATCTTTCTTCAATTCTATCTAATTGTTTACCTACTGTGGCTAAATATTGGTTACTAAAGTTTAATTGTTCAATTATCAAATATATATATATATATATATATATATAAATCTAAACAAAATAGTGAAGATATCTTCAACAACAAAAATATGTTTTCTCCCGTTACAAGATAAAAGGAAACCCACTAGATACAAAACTCAATACGTTACTTACAATCACGTTTCAGTTTTCTTTATACTAATAAACTGACGAAATTAACCCTCAAAGAATAAAATTGTTCAATTTCCACTTAATTAATAATAAAGATTATTATCATTTGTACCAATATACAGGTCATGGTTGTCGGATATTTCATCAGACAAATTCAATTTTCAACAAAATTCTCACAACAATATGCAACACAACAAACCATATATGTATCATTACTTAAGAAAATGATAAACCAAGAAATTGTAACATGTCTGCAACTAAGCACTTAAAAAGCTTAAAACAACTTGGACAACTCAAGTCCAAAAGCAAGTGCGTCTTTCCTCATTCTTTCTTTCCAATCCCATGAGACATGTTATAGATACCACGTCCCTGGACAAAAGGCACAACTTTTATTAAGGGCATCATATTGTGCCAAACAATGATATCAATGGAAGAAAATGTATATATACTCACAATCATGAACAAAGAAGTAGCTGCCAATGCAAGAGGAATGGCAACAGAGGTGACCTTGTCAAAAGGACCTTTCAGGTATGTATGTTTGTGAATGCTTTGAAATACTCTTTGCTTCTCAACGAGCTTTTCTCTTGGCCTGAAAGGTGTTTCTGTCGACATCCTGCAACATTTGCTAAAATGAGTTATGAATGTGTGCAACAACTAGTAAATGCTTCATCCCTACCTACATATGAATGCCCTTATGTTCTTAATGTTTCACCTGTGCACATGAAGATTTCTCAAATAATGTGCACAATTTCAAATAATCAAATTCATTCCATAAAAGAGATTAGTTAATTTGAGTAGGAATTTCTTTTGATAAGTTCAAGTAGGGAAATTGAACACGAATCAAACTAAAGCTTGCACTAATTTTCACTTCTGAAAAACACTACATTAAGTGTGAATCATTTTACATGACCAAACAAGTTTTATCCAGTATTAGTAGTTTCGAAGCAGACTGAGAAATAGAAACGAGAGTTCCCTTCCCCTTATATAACATTAACTAAACGAGTCTTCTAAACTGTCAATGTACCTTCAGTTATTTCCAACCAACCACCCTAAGATATATATTTGCAGGGTAACCAAGAACAATCTAGCAGCAATATATCATAAAAACTCAATGCTTCAATAAAATCGTAGCACTACCTTTAACGTATAAGCCATAATGACGCCAAAAGCATTTTCAAAATCCAATACTTTTTGTTAAGTATCAACTCATGTCTGTCTCTGAGTTTTTATTTATTTCCTCAAGGTGTAATCACCGATCTCGGCAGCTCCAAAATGTTTGAGTTAGTTTAAATGTTGCAATTAAAATCTCTAACTGCTTGAATTTATAGCAACCAGTCCACACAGATGGTCTGGAAAAACTTGACGCTGAGAGAACCCACAATAGAAGTCTATTATTTAGTTTCTTTGTCAATTTTTTTTACTGGATTCTATTATTTAGAGAACAGAGGTTCTTGAAACTAAAATCTGAGTCCAGGCTCGCCTTGAGATAAGCAAAGACTTCAGGGCATCTCTTTTGAACGACATAGTTCATTATTGAACCAAAGGTAAAATAGCAATTTAAAAGAATAAAGCACACAGGAACATCATAATATAAATTAATGGCAATAGCAAGAACACCCTAAAAAGCCAATATATGGAGAGTGAATTTCATTAATATAGGTTGGCTAGATTAATTAAGCAAATAATCAAACGAATCAAAAATCAGGAAGTGTTTGTGTTTCACAATTCCTGCAATACCTCTCATATATTAAAATAAAAATAAACTCCAACCTTGAAATTTACGTTAAATAATGTTTCATGTAAAAGAGAGACTAGAGAGAGATGGATATAGTTGAGAAATTTCAAAAGAAAAAAAGGAAAGTTACCCCATGAAACAATTCAACAAACGCAACCTCTTCCATACCCGTTACATCTTACTACTCACATCTTATAGAGGAACCGTATCACCTTAAAAGTTTAAACTAATCTGAAGGAATAGTTACTTTAAAGCATATACAGGACATACACGATACAATACAATAGGCAACACAAGTATTTCCGACTGGTTAATAAAATGCACTCCCTCCATCCCAAATTAACTGCATTTCACTTTTTTCTAGACAATTAAAATAGTTATAGTACAAATTTACCCTTTTCATTTATTCATTATCCTCCCAAGTGTATAATCCCCAAATTGCATAATTATGGATATAATTGTACTTTTAGTGATAAATTTGACACAATAATTGCATTTCTTAATAAGTGTGCAAATGGTCAAAAGTGCAAATAATTTGTAATGAAAATGCATAATTCTTTAATAAGATGTTAACTATCTTTCCAATCAAAAATTGAAAATTTGGGGGAAACAACGCTCATATTTTTAACAGTTGTAATTCTCTAATAACCGAATAGATGTACATAAAAACAGTACATACATAAAATTTTCATGTACAAAGATAATCTGGATAGAAAATGAAATTCCACTAGAAACCTAACCAATCTTATGCTGCTATTGTGAATTGTGAGTTTGGAGGGATGGGAAGAGAAAGTATAGGAGCCGAAGGGATGGGAATGAATTATAATTTTCCCTTGTTTTTAGAAAGGAAGGGAAGGGCTAGTATTTTAATTATATTTTCTTTGTTTGTGATTTTCGAAAATATTTTTATTTTTAAACTACACTATTACTATATTACCCTTAATAATGTAATAAATGACATGATTTATTTTAAAAGTTTACTTTAAGTAATATAAATATATAACTTTCTCTCCTTTCCCATCCCTCCAAATCCTCCAACGTTTGGGGAAAGTTTTTAGCTAAAAATAAAATTAACTTTACATTTGAATCTCTTCCATTCCTCCCTTAAAACAAACTTACAAACATGAGATTCAGAGGTATTTTAATTATTTTCCCTTCTCTTCAGTCTTCCCTTCCCTTCCCTTCCTTTCCTTCGCCTAAAAAAAAAGTTACAAACACAGTATAGGGAAAGTATATGATAAAACAAGAGTGAAGATGCGAA
This sequence comes from Panax japonicus, assembly GCA_020205505.1. NCBI lineage: Eukaryota > Viridiplantae > Streptophyta > Magnoliopsida > Apiales > Araliaceae > Panax > Panax japonicus. The sequence goes on along the minus strand of CM035108.1, from coordinate 65,340,417 downwards.
ACATCAAATTTTCCCTTCCCTTCCCCTAAAAAAAAAAGTTACAAACACAGTATAGGGGCTCAATTTAAAGTATATGGATAAAACAAGAGTGAAGATACGAAACATCAAACAAGCTCAGATCAGTATATCTCAACCAAACACACGAACGGATTGCAAACCACAAAGGATTATGGAGAAAAGGCTACATGATTTAATTAATTCAATTCGATGAAACGTATATTTATATAGAGAGGGAGATTACCTGCTAAGATAAGACTGTAACCAAACCCTAGCCGCGAGAGAGAAGCGTCGTGACTATAGAGAGAACTGGTAAGATCTCAGAGAAATGGTTCCCCTTTAGCTTTTAGGCTGGCTCTGTTTGGATGTCCCGAAACTGCGGATAATAATAGTTAGGATAACTCTTGCCGGACAGGGAAATGGGACAGGAAAATTGGACAGGTTTAATTTTTTTTTTTTTTTTTTTTTTTGCAAACTCTTAAAAAATGTATAGTATTTATTTCAACAGAAATTTTTACAAAATATAGTGTTTTAGGTGTAATTTGGATACATATACAAAAACAGGGTTGTACAGTCTGTACAACCCTGTTTTTGTATATGTATCCAAATTACACCTAAAACACTATATTTTGTAAAAATTTCTGTTGAAATAAATACTATACATTTTTTAAGAGTTGCAACAAAAAAAAAAAAAAAAAAAATTAAAAAACCTGTCCAATTTTCCTGTCAAACGCCTGTCCGCGTAGCATTACTCTAATAGTTAACCTTGTTTCCATTTTTTTCTTTTTTTTGTAATATATATATATATACTAGCTGGGTCCCGTGCCTCCGGCATTGTATGGACAATATGATTTATACTTTGAACGACCAAAATAATTTATTGAGTGAGCAGAAAATTTAAAGTCATTTGTATTTTATTAAATTATTATTAGATTATTAGATAGATAGATGTATTTTATTAGATAGATGTATGAACGGTGAGATTTATCTCAAACTTTGGACGGCCCAGATGATTTATTGAGTGAGCGGAAAATTCAAAATCATTTGTATTTTATTAGATAGATATATATATATAACATGGTCCGGATCAAGTGCATACCCCTAATCTTACTCACCCGTGCTCACCCCTTTTAGCGACGGACCCGGTGACGATTCAGTCATACAACCGTCGTCTATGCTAAATTTTAGCGACGCTATATGTTATCCGTCGCTAAAAATATAGACGACAGTTGTATGACCGAAACTGTCGTCGGGTCCGTCTATAAAGGGGGATGAACACGAGTGAGTAAAATAAGGGGTATGCACTTGATCCTTGGTCTATACTAGCAATCCCGTTACTCCGGTAGTACGGTCCCAAACTTTGGACTGCCAAGATTATTTATAATCAGTCAAAAATTCAAAATATAATTTTGTTAAATAAATAAATGTATATATATATATATTATAATTAAGTATAGAAGCTAAAATAATTTATTTCATAAAAAAACTACATATTTTCATCATGTAACTTGTCTTTTTACCTTGCTTGTATTCCAACTAAAATTTTGTAAGAAGCACACTTGTTTTTGTTTTTTAAGCAAAGCTTAATTTGGGTAATTTTATACGTAAATTGGGTTGGGTTACTTTAATTTTTGCCAAATTGTAGTTTGTGTAATGCTTTGTTAGTGCTCAAATCTCATCATCTTTACTTAATTATTATGATGAAATCAATTCACCATCCTCTTAGTTTTATACTAGTCTTTTGGATGTTTAAATCAAGAAAATTATTAATACAAAATTGAATTTTATAGAATACAAATTTTTTAACTTAAGCTATGTTATGTTTGACAACTCAATTTCAAAATTTAAAATAAAAGTACATTTATAACTCTAAAAAAATTGAATTTAATTTGTTGTTTCAAGACTTAAATTAAGTTGTCAAACATAACTTTACTACAAAGTAATCGTCAAAAGGCATAATTGTATTAGTAGTTGACCGACCACTTGCAAGAAGCAAAGAAAAAACTAGTAATTATAAACATGGCAAAAAGACCTCTCTCCTCCATCTTTTCCCAAGGCTGAAGAAGTATCACTAGTGACAGAGGCACTAACTAAATACATATAAAAAAAGTAGACATCCTAATTTCAAAAAACCACTGGATCCCAGTTTGTTTCCAGTGATGAGCAAATCCAAAATGCAAAGGAGGATCCTCCCTCTATGACATTCTTACACAGGCCAGTCTAAACATTCTCTCATTCAGTTTTTAAAAGCTAAGCTGCATCCATCGGCAATGCACTGAATCTCCTTCTTGCTCTTCACCACACACCACTTCTTGGTCTCAAAGTCGAGTTTCTCCTAGTCTTCTGCAATTCCCAGGTAACCATATAAAACGTTTACGTGCTCCGCTGATGCCTTTGGTGCTTCTCCTGTGCTACAAGTATTGATACGCTGAAACTCCGCCTTCCCGTGTTTAGTTTCAGCATAAAACTTATGGAGCCTCTCTGCTGCTTGCAGCCCAGATAACGTGCTATTGAATTTCACCAACATAATACTCTGATTTGCAGGTCTCCCGCGGCATACCTTGGTCCTTTCCTTGAACCCCATGCCTGCAATTGAAAGAAGGCAGCAAAAATGAAAAATATACAGCATTAAAACACCCTATCAAAAGAAACTAGTAGGTTTGTTATGCAACACAACCTAAATAATGCAAGCAAGAAGGTGGACATACACCAAGCTCTATGCTTGAGATTTTGAAATGATAATATGAAAAATTGCCAAATCAATTGCATTATCTGAGCAATTTTCGTATTGAAATCACAGGAAAAATTAGAACCATTGATGCAATTTTTCTCGGGAAGAATATCAACAAGGAAGTCATTACTATAGGCTGCAAAGCATAAATTAGTGGAAACTATGGCACATTAGAGTTTACAACGTATTAAAGAGGATAAAGTATGTCTAGAATGAAGTTTACCGTAAACTTCATTAAGATTTAAGTGAACTCTTGAAAATCTGGAAATACAATAGTTAGACCCCTTGAGTAAACTATTACCTCTGAGTATAGATTCAAGGACTTCAATGGATACAATAACACGTTCATCTGGATTATTGCTTTTTATAGAACTGTTATGGATAATCACAACTGGTGGCCAGATAATGAGGTCCTCCATTGAAAATAATGTTTCGCCATCAGATAATAAATCACGAAACCATGGGCAGCTGGCAGCTGGCAGCTGGCAGCAGTTTTGCCCTTCCAGCCGATCAGCACACAAAGTGCTCTGTGAAATCCCAAGTGCAGTGATCTCAACCCAACCTTTTGAGAATAGAATGCATGCATCACCAAATTTTGTGCATTTACAAACTCTTTGGAGTTGCTGAAACGACATGAAGAAAAAAAGGCAAAATATATAATAATGAGAAATAGATACTGAGTATCACATTGACAACTACTAGGAGAATAAAGAGAAATGAGGGGTCAAGAAAGCCTGAAACTTGCTTCAATCATCAGCGTCTCATAGACCGATTAAAGAAGTATTTCTTGAAAGGGCAGTGAGAAGCATAACTCTGCTCTGCAATCGTATCGCTTCCTCTCATTAACCACGAGCATTACTTAAGAATAGTACAAATATTAAGGAACCAGAGAATATGTGAACTTGACTTCAGAAAGCCTCTTAAGGCGGTGCAAATGTGCAATATATGAAAGAACAAGACTATCATGATTGCTGAAGCACCAGAACTAATCAACTAGTGAAAAAGATTATTCCTACAGAAAAAGGAATCCAAAACCCATAGGGGGATGGAAGTTAATATTCCGTTACTTATATATCACTGAGACAGACACAGCAAAACCCAAAAATACGATATCATATTAAATATCCTCAACTTTCCAACACCAGTAAAATGGAAATCAGTTAAGGCTGTAAGGCAGCCTTAGACGAGAAGAACCAAGCATCCCTAAATAACAAATATGTGGCAATCGCTAAAAATCCATCCACAAACACCTTAAACACACCATATCACATTTTCCACTGCAAAAATGACATTAAAAGGAAGGTTTCAAACTATACGACTAAAAAGATCAACCATCATGACAAGGAAAAAGGCTTTCCTTCATCTTCTTAATCTTTTGCTCCCAAAACTACTAATATGCCCATAACACGACTGACTGATACCCATGCCACTAAAAGAACAGTTCTGATGGGACTAATAGCACGTCAGCCAACACTTGCATACATTCTAACACCTTTATCCCTTCCCCTTGGTTATAGGTAAGCAATACTTGGTTTTCTCTCGCTGTATATTTGTTCTTCACTACATCCCATTTATTCTAACTACTGTTCTACAAGCATTGCCAATCATTTTATTTTCCCAAATTCCAGAGTTTCTACTTCATTACTAGTCGCCGACCATGAGCAGGAAGAAATGGCTGGTATATAGAAGAAACATGGAAAATGTCCACAAAGCAAATTCCAGAAGCTTCCAGAAATCTTATAGCAGAAAAACGAGTTCAAATATGTTTGTCCTTGAATTTCATTATTCTGGTTCCATCTGATAAAGCAATTACCACTTGGTCATTCACTCGTAATAGTCCTCGTATTAATTAGACCGGGAAGATAATAAAGATCACAGGAAATGTAGGACTTCAGCATCTTAATTCTACAGAAACCTTACAGTAGCAACTTTTCATGAAAATCGTGAAATGACGCAAGTTAAAATGTACTTGCTTGATTGCAAGGAGAAAACATAAGAATAAGTTAAACTTAAATGAAAATGGGTTAGGAATCGCTCCATCTATCAAACATATTACGATGTAGAAGACAGACCTGCCACATACGCTGCACTTCAAACTACCATCTTTTCCTTGCTCCATGATTCTTCTTCTTTGAGCTGAATTCTCATTCAACTGTTTGACAAACCTGAAAAATGCACTATGCACCAGCTGCTTAAACTCCTTAGAGTTTTCTGGTGGCTCAGCTTTTGTAGGAATCATGTCACCAATTAAGGGTTCTTCATCTTGAACATGAACACCGTCATTAGAATCATCGCAAATTCTTCTTCGAGGGAGCTTCTGAGGATTTTGATTTTTCATCCAAGGGAGTGCAGTATTGACCTTTTTAGGGCTAGGACCCAAGCGCTGCTTGAGTGAAGGTTTAGAAGTTTCCACTGAAGGTCCCAAGCGCTTCTTGACTGAAGGCTTGTTTTTTTCCACAAAAGGATGTGACGCATGAATATCTTGAGGCTGAAGTCCAAGGCACTTCTGTATGTCCTTACTACTAGAATTGTGGGGATTTTCTACATGCCATGGCATTGATACTGGCAGATTTTCAGAGGATAACAACTCATCAGAATTGAAAATCCAATCACTAGCTGTCTCATATGATGCCCTTTCAGTCTCTGTAAATAAGGAGTGACTAGACCTTAATTTCTTTGACAAAAACAAAGGTTCCCCATTTTCAGCAGTCAACTGTCCAAATGCATCACCTTGATCATGAATCTTACAACCACTCTCCTCATTGCATGATGTTATTTTTCCATTATAAAGCCTGCTCGGTTTCTCATCCATATGATGTTTTCTCTTGAGCATCAGTCTAGACTGCTCATCAAGCAAGCTGAATTCAGCTGATGCCAACTTTTGCTGGGGATCACCATCAATTTTGTCCAAGTGTTGATCATTTTCCATCACTGGTAATGTCTCTGATCCCTCGTAACCATGATCTTCTTCTGAAAGAAGACTTCGGTGATCATGATTTACTTTTCGTTGCTCATAATCTTTTACTGGTAACATCCCCAATTTCTCATAACCATGATCATCTCCTAAAAGAAGGCTTCCGTGATAAAGATTTATTTTTCTTTCATACTTGCGATGAGCACTTCTAGTATCCAAAACTTTCTTATCCTGCTCTCGTGAGTGTAATGATCTGCCTAAATCAATGTTATCCAAAACCTTCTCTCCTAGTATAGAAGGATTATGATCCCACACTCTTCTCTCTCTCAAAAGTTCAACATGAGAACAATCAGAACATTCTTCAATTCTGTCCACAATAGAATCGAAAATGCTAGTTCTTGGTAAACCGTTGCGAGTATAATCATCTTCAACACTGGCATTTACAGGAAAATCATCCGACACCATATGCGCATTGCCTCTCTCAACTCTCGGACCATCAGGGCAAGTATAATCCCCATGTTCCACCTCAACCGGAAAATGATATGCAAGTGGGTAGTTCCCTGTTGCAGGAGATTTGCTACGCAATTTTCTGTCATATACATCATGAACAACAGTTGAAGTAACCATTTCAGCATTCAACCCAGCACCACCCGAAGAAACACGAACACATTTCTTCGTGGAACCAGGAAATTCCTTCTCCAACAGTCCCAAAGACAACGTGCAAAAACCCTTGGATTGAGACAATGCTTGTTTCATATAACACCCATCATCCCACAAATAGACAATGGGACTATTTACTTCCTTGTAGGATTCTCTTGATAAAGATTTATTTACCTTTATTTCATCCAAACCTTGCGATGACAATGCAATCCCAGAACCATAACTTTTTGAAAAACCAACAACATCAAGAGGTGAAGGACAATTTCTTCTTTCCCTTTCAGATTCAACAGATACGGACTGACCCATATCCGAATACCGACTCTCCTGATAATTTGTTCTCTCAGAAATTACTCTAGTAGCATTAACACCATAATAATCATTGGAATCAGAATAATTCAATCTATGATTCTCCTTACTGGCACTCAATTTTTTGGGTTCACCTAATAATTGTTTCCACTGAAACTTCATCCAAGTAGAATTCCCAACTGATAAACTCTCATTAAATTATGACAGTTTCCAAGAATGATTTTCTCTCTCTTCATCCGATAAATGCCTATCATTTCCACTTTGAATCCTTCTGGACTTCTCAATATGCCGGCTAGGCGGCGAGTATTGACGAGAAGGGGGAGATCGGCGGGGTTTATCATTTCCTTTATATAATTTCTCTTTCATCACTCAATATTTGATCAAACTTTCAGAAATATGTATTCAATGTTTTCTACCAAACCAAGAGATTAACATTACATGCATATTTTTTCATAATCAAGATCTGGCGCGAAAAAAAAAACAGGGGATAGAAACTGAAACCCTAGTGTAAGATGAGATAGAAAAACCAGAACCCAGAAAAATCAAACAGATTTGTAATTAACCCACTTCGAAAAAAGACTAAAGTATGAGAAATGAGTAGTACTGTTGTAGAACAATCAGTACAACAAAACCCTAAATAGTAGAAACTAGAGTTATACACGTATGTATGGGGTTTAAACTATATAGAGACAAAGAGGCAAAGCAGATACGAGGATGACTGAGATTTTAAACTTTTGGTGGTTAGAGGAGGAATGACAAGAAGCCATTGTTATGTTCAGTAAAGATGAGAAGGTATAAACAAAGACTAGAAAAGAAGGGGAACTGATTATTTTTGTAGGGGTAATGCCGCTGGTCTCAAATATCTGGTAATTAAATGGATCCGAAATGATATATTATTGAAGATTATAATAATATATTATAATATATAATATAAATTATCATAATATATGTAAAATGTTGGTATAAATATAATTTGATATTTTTATAAAATTCTTTTTCTACAATTGTGAGAACTATTTATTATATACTGGTCTGATTTTCATACAAGACACGGGCTGCTTTTATATACATTTTTATAAAAAAAATAATTATTAATAAATAATGATAATTAAATCAAATAACTTAAGTAAAATAAATTTATATTAATCATTATTTATACACTTCAAAATTATTTGAAATGCATGATATTTATATAAAAATATAAGTAAATCAACTTTAATAAATAAGTAAATGCCCTCAAAACGACATTATTTTGCATAATTGAATACACTTTTTATCATGTTATGTACAAAAAGATATTTTTATAATTTTTTAAAATATTGTTACATTTTAAAAAAATATTATTATTATAAAGAGATATCTCATGCAAGAGCATGAAGTAAAGTAGCCTTCACATCCCGTCCCCTCGTATATAAATTCCACTAGCCGTTTAAAACGATTTATCAATCTATTTTGGATAAAATATTTCATTAATATGTCAGTTATTATTATTGATATTTACTTGGATTTTTGTGAAATTTATAAAAAATAAAAATTATAAAATGCTTTTGTACACTTCTTACAATATTATATATATATATACGGGAAAATTTATATATTATCCATATGAAAAAGACGGATTCTTGGTATCATTAAAATAGTAATGGAATTACATGGTCAATCATTTATTTCTTCTCTTCCTAAATTCACAAACTGAAAGGGCAAAGTTTGGATTAGACTCAAAATTGGAAGTCTTCCGCTTGAAAAGGAAAAAGGGACCAATTTATCAAAAATTTGTTGTTGATGCTGATCTTATGGGATTCGGAAATTAAAAGGTTTTATTTTCATTGGACACCTTTTTGGCTTTTTGTGTGGACATTGATTTCACGATATTATTTAGGTTGAGATCATACGTATAAATTTATCTACATTTTTAATTTGTGCGATATTGTAACACCCCAATCCCATAAAAAATTAAATTATTAATAATAGTACCTTCAGTCATGACCTTTTTGAGTGAGTATGGGGTGGACTAAGATGACCAAGAATCGGGTCAAACGATCGGAGGTGAGAACACGAAGTTAACCGGCATTATCCCACAATTTATGGTTGTAGAAGCAAAGATCCGATCAGAAATTTAAGTGTGTATGTGTATAAGGCACTAAGTTAGTAACAATAGTCCTTATTTGGATGAATTTAATTTATTTCAGACTTGAGATTTGACCCAAGATTTATTTCAGACTCGAAATTTGATCCGAATTATTACAACAAATATATATGAACTTGGTGGTACAAGCTTAACTAGATTAAAGAGACGAGTTCAAACAAATGGAGCCAAATTGGAGTTAGCAAGCAATGTGTACCGATGGGCATTGTCTACTGCCTTCAGCCCACATACACATAAACTGAGAAACTCAAAAATTGAGGCAACTCATGTAGCTTACGTACTCTACTAAATCAAACACTTAGTTTTGGTTCGTCAGAGTCCTTCAAAATACAAGCAAAAATGAACGCACAAAACATAATTTTATGCCAAAATCATAAGTGATAAAAGGCAGAAAAAGTTCATTATGTGTCTTATGGAAATATACCAAAATAATCTAAATGAAATTCACGAATAGGCCAATGAGAAATAATGAAGAATAAATACTCAAAAATATAATAAAACTTGTGATTTTTTTCTTGAAAACTCAAGTTAAGTTGAAAGAATAATCACAAGCGATAAAAGGCAACTAGACTACTGCACTTCTCTTCCTACCCCGTCTGTCTGTCTGTCTGTCTGTCTGTCTGTCTGTCTGTCTATCTATCTTTGCCCCCAAGGCTCTCAATCATTACTGTTTACTCCTCAACAAATCTTCCACACCAAGCACTAGATCTAACAATATAAGTAGTTAACTGTTGGGTCAAATCATATTAACTGGAACCAAATGGATCGATTAATCATTTTTATTTATTCAGGTTTGTTAAAGTTTGAACCCATATTTTTAAAACAAATATAGTTAATTAACTGGTTAATCATTTTTCAACACATATTCTATTCAATTGCACTTCTCTCTCTCTCAATAACCGCACCAAACGCGATTGTTTTTTTTGGGTGGGTGGTTGGGTGGGTGGGTGGGTGGAGGTAGAGGGTGGGTGGTGTATACATAATCGTTTAATATTAATTTATTTTGGAAGAGAGTGGTGGGGTGGGGTGGGGTGGGGTGGGGTGGGGGTGGGGAGTGGGGTGTGGGGTGTGGGGTGTGGGGGTGGGGGTGGGGTAGGTGGATAGGGGTGGGTAGGGTATACATAATCGCTTAATATCATTTTTTTGAGAGGGAGGAGTGGGTGAGTGGGTGTGGGTGTGGGTGTGGGTGTGGGTGGGGGTGGGGGTGGGAGTGGGGGTGGGGGTGGGAGTGGGGGTGGGGATAGGGTAGGGTGGGGTGGGGGTGGGGGTGGGGATGGGGTGGGGGTGTGGGGTAAGGGATACATAATCACATAATATTATTATTTTGGGGTGGGGTGGGGTGGGGTGGGGTGGGGTGGGGTGAGGTGTAAGACCCCAACTTTTATGAATAACGATGATTTTTCTATAATTATTATTTTTGAATATTATGGAATTAATCTGTTATAATGTTATAGTTGTGGGTAATATTTATAAATTCTGCAAAGTATGCAAGTTGTTATATTATATTCGATTGGTCGGAGAATATTCGTTTTAGCAGGGAATATTCGTACAACGGCGCAATCATTGGTGGACCCCACAACAGAATTATTGTCGGATTAAGAAAACGACAAAAATATATTTATGAAAATAACGGCAGAAATTTTACCGTTACTACTGTTGAACTACTCGGTAGTAAAAGTACAGTAATATGCGTGGTTGCATAGTAGCACACGGTATTGATTATTGATGCTTACGTAAGAAGTCACTCAGTTATACTCAATTATTGTTACAGTAATTGTTACATCATATCTCTCATATTATTGATTCGATTATTGTCACGTACAGTATCATCTGCATAATATGTTATTTTATTAAATTAATAATTGAGACGGCAAAATTATTCATATTATTAAATTGTAATATTTACAATATCTAGAAGTTCTGTCAATGAGAGATTTGGTCACCTAATTGCGCGCCAATAGGGAGAAATCCTTATTGGAAAGCCCCCTCTTTCTTGGGAACGACATGGTTGATAAATATTGTAAGTTATAATATTAATGATGAATGTTATTAAAATTGAAGTTGTGCTCGGAGTTGAATTTGGAGACGCGGACATGATATTTGAGTCCGGAACGATAAAATTAGTAAAAATAGAATAAAACACAAAAATTTTTGAATTTTACTATTTGGTCAAAAAATCAATAGTTGACTTTTTCGGGAAAAGTCAAACTTCAAAATTTATATTTTTGATAAAAATAGTTTCATTGTGTTGAAATTATTTGTGTTAGTGAAAATCGACATTTATTTCGATAATAATTGATGTCTGGAAGTTATATTGACCAATCGAGTATTTAACCGGATAAATGAGCAATTGATTGCTATTATTTTACATGATTATAACTATTTGTTCACACGTGTATACTATTGTTTCACATTCTTGTTACTATTAGGGGAGTTGGTGCAAGATTAATAATACTTGTATGACTAAGTTAAAAATGGAGGTATAGATGGAGGTACTATACTGTAATTCGTATTTTTACATGTCTAGAACTATTGATTCACATGATTTAATATTGAATCACATTATTTACTATTAGGGGAGGTGGTGCAAGTTTGATAATACTTGCATGACTAAATTAAAAATAAAGAAAAAGTTTGAGGTATTGTACTGTAATTTTTTGAGCCCCAAAACGTGCAATTATTGAAACTATATTTTTTTATAAATAGAAGCTCATGTTTCCTTCATTTCTCACCAATTCACTAAAGCTATAGAGCAATTATTATAGAGAATAATTGTAGAGAAAAAATCTGTAGAAGAAGAAAAGTCTGCTACCTCACTACTCCTATATCCAGTTTCTTTCAAAGGTAAAGGGTATTATTTCTTTCTTTCGTCTTCATGAAGAGAACTTCTGTTATTCCATTCTTTATTATTATGCTGGAATAACCTGGTTATGCAAAGTACCGCATACATGGTAAAATTCTTCTGTTATTCCATTATTTATTATTCTGTTGGAACATCCTGTCTGTGCTTTACGCCGGACCTGGTTCCGTCTTTATTATTCTGTTAGAACATCCTGTCTGTGCTTTACGCCGGACCTGGTTCCGTCTTTATTATTCTGTTGGAATATCATGCCTGTGCGGTCTACCGCATGTTTGGTGATTTCTTTTGTTATTCCATTCCTTATTATACTCAGTTGGTTAAAGTTTTGACTTCTATACTCCATGAAATTAGTAGAATATCCTTGATAATTGCGCTTCATCCAGTATCTTTTCGTGAAAATATTCTTCTGAGCATTCTTAAATTTTACTCTACAAAGAAGTATCATGTTGACAATTTAGACGTTATTAGTTCCTGAATAAATTAATTCTTGAACTTGTTTTTATTGAATTCTTATATCATTGTCATCGTCCTCATATTTATATTTTGTTGAAAGTCATCTGTGGCCTGTAGTGCATAGATGAACTTGGTATGATTATGACCAGAGATTATTCGGTGTAATCATGATTGTATTGTTACAAATGATGTGGTAGAAGTCCTCATTGGCCCATAGTGTATTGATGGACAGTTGTTAGCATGATCATGACCATTAATGAATACACGAATATCCTTGGCCAGTAGTGCATGGATAATTGTGGTCGTGATACTAAAGAATATCCTTGACCGTAGTGCAGGGGTGATTCAATGATGTGGATTATTTATTAAACTGAGTCACAGCGATAAAAGTGATGAAAAACTTTTTAAATCATAAAAGATAGTAGATTTTATTCTCTACTTGACACTTTTAATGGATTGCTTGTTCCGCTGCAGTTAAACTTGATGTCTATTGTATTTTATTAGTTTAACATTGTTAAAGACTAATGATAATTTATTCTGCATTATCTTAGTTATAATATTTCTTACGGGGCTAGTTGAGCTCACCCTTTTGATTTCATTGTTCTCTTCAGGAAATGAGAACGTAGCGGGGACTAGTCGGGGAACGGAGTAACGGTCCAGAGGATAGCATTAGTAATCATCTCTATTCTGTTAAATAATATGACAATAAATGTAATGAGAACTTATTCTGAGAGTGACAATATTTGTATTAAAACTCACAGCTCTTTTGTTGTATATTAAAGATTGTATTTGTATTTTGTACCATGTATTTGACGACTCAAAATAGGTGATGTATACCTATTTTGGGAGCGTCACATAAGGGTTATATATATAATCATATAATATTATTTTTTTTAGTGGTAGTGGGGGTGGTGGGGTGAGGGTAATGGGGTGGGTGGGTAGGTAAGTGGGGTTGGGGGTAGGAGTAGGGGTAAGGGGTATATACATAATCACATAATATTATTATTTTTGGTTTGGTTGGGTTGGGGTGGGTTGGGGTCAGAGGCGGAACTAGGGGGCGCGGGGGGCATATGACCCCGGTAGATCGGCGGCCCAGGCTGAATTAGGTGTGGGAGTGGGAGTGGGAGTGGGAGTGGGGGCGGGAGGGGGGCAGCCAGCTAGGCGCCAGCCATAGAGGCCAGAGCCATTGCTCGTCGGCGACTCTGCAGAGTGCGTCTGCTCCGGCCTTCTTCTTCGCTACAAGTTTGTTAAAATTGTTAATGTTAAAAGTGTAGACCTTTTACTGGGCTCAAGTTGTGTCAAATACTATTGTATGTGTCGGGCCATTAGGAGATGATAAGATGTATATGTGGTGTGCGTTATAAAATTTAGGGTCCTTTACATAAATATACAACAAATAGAAAGTAATTACAAGAAAAGTGCATCAACCAAATAATTACAAAAAAAATATAATTATTACAAAAATAGTACAATTCACATTAATAAGGAAACCTAAAATCAAGGATAAATAACTTCCATAATTAATAATTCAAATTCAAATATTTGGATCTAACAACAAAAATAAATTCAAAATAATAATTCAAATTTAAATATTCAAATTCAAACTTTCATCTCCCTCACATACACTTTGAAATAATAGTCTGCCACTACACCGCTACTACCGCCGCAAATCTCCGTTACTTTTACTGTTCTGAAGAAGATTAGTAAAACATATTACTTTTGTGGCGTTAGTGAAGAGACTATCTCCGGAATGGGGATAGTCTCCTAGCCTCCAGAGATGTCTCGCACACCAACATTGTCAATCAAAAATAAGTTAGACAACACGTACACCAACTGCCTCTAAAAGATGTGTGAATATTCTTTGGAGGGTAAACATTTTTACATATGTTGAAATGTTGAATACAAAAGAAAACATTAAGACAATTACAATAACGCCCCAAAAGAAAACAATGAAGAAGATTAGTAAAACATATTACTTTTACTGTTCTGGATTTTTTTTATATAACTATTTTGTTATTCATAAATAATAAAATGGTTACCTTTGTATTTATGGTTGGCTACCAACTGCATCACATTCAAACGAAATTGGTAACTTAATAAAATTGAATTGGTTACCTTGGTATGAAGGTTTGGCTACCAACTGTACTATGAAAAAACTGCAGATGTGGATGTGAATTAGTTACTTTGGTATGAAGGTTTTGTTACCTTGATACGAAGGTTTGCTTACCTTCATCTGAAGGTTTGGTAACCAACTGTACTAAGAAAAAATTTAAGTGTGGAGGTTAATTGGTTACTATGACTTGATAGTTTGGTTACATTGGTATGAAGGTTTGGTTATCATCATCTAGTATTCATATCCACCGCCTGAATCTTCATGCTCAACTTGGTTACCATCATCCAGTATGCATCCATGAGTAGAAAGAGTTAATAACATTTTGGGAAGAATAATACTTGAAACATATTATCTTTCATAATTGAGAAAAAAGAATCACATCATCAAGAAAAAAGGTAAACTGATTCAAGTTTTAAGAGACCATGACAATATGAGAAAAGACCAAAGGGGGTGGAAGGAGTTAGAGGCAGATCCAAGAAGTCAAAACTCTTATTTTTTTTCTTACTTGGATTAATTGGTTAAGGTAAACACATGAAGAAATAGCATCAAACATCAACATTAGTTGGTATTGCACCAAATGGACAGAAGTCGGCCTACTATTCATCTTTTCACCATCGCCACCACCTGAAATAATACATTGAATGTTGAATGAAGAAGAAGGGTGATGACTAAGTGCAGTTGTTATAGATGAGGAGAGAGAAGAAGCCATGAGTATAACTAATCCCTAAATTAAGAAATTCTAATTGAATACTAATTCCTTAAATTAGGGAATCCTAATTGCACAAATATTGTAAATAAATATGGAACTGTATTAGTTGTATAAAACTTTTATAAGTGGACTATTGTTGTAATTATTTTTAAAAATGTAATAAAATATGTAATTCTCTCTAAAATTTATAGCCTGGTGTTTCTAATTTTAGCCCCAACCAAATTTATAGCCTGGTGTTTCATTACAATTTATTTTGTATTTTTTAAAATAATTACTGTTTGCATGTGTGGAGAATCTAAAATTCTTTTTTCTATAGTAAAATCATTTTTCAAGAATATTTAATACTCATCTTCTTCTTTTTCTCTTTTTTTAATAACAGATAATAGTAATATTTTCCTCTGAAAATTAAGCTATTAATTATTACTTTTGAAAAATGCGCATGTTCTTTTAATGACAGATAATATAAAATAAAGGGAGTATAAAAGATAATACGGTTCAAATATTATTTATTTTTTTGTTACGAAATGAAGGGAATAATTATTGTCTTCTAGATGGATTGGACCACTAATGCAATTACTAGTACTATTATGATTTTGTGATGAGTAATGGGTCAATTGGTGCATGGTATTTGATCAAACATTTAATATATGGTTGTGCGTTGTGATTACTGATAACGACAATAATAATTGAAAACGACGTTTTCAAATTATGTAGACTCGTAGGATATAAATGACTTCTCTCACTCGTACAATCGAAAAAAGCTGTTCAAGCGTCAATAAATAAATTTTTTTTATTGATATATTTTGACCTGCTATAAATATGTTCTGATTCCGCCACTGGTTGGGGTGGGGTGGGGTGGGGTGGGGTGGGGTGGAGTGTAAGGGGTATATACATAATCACATAATATTATTTTTTTTAGTAGGGTGGGGTGGAGTAGAGGTAAGAGGTATATACATAATCACATAATATTAGTGTCAAATCAGGTCTTCATGAAACCCATAACCCATAACAATATTAAAATGGTTAATATGGTTTTTAACCATAACCATATGGTTCCAACCCACATTATCTATATTAAAAATGGTTAATATGATTTTAGTTCTTAAATGGAACCATAACCATATTTTGAAAACAAAAATCAATCCATAACCATATTTTGTCAGACCTACCAAGCACTCAAAGAAAATTTCCCTTTCAACCAATTTTAAACATATTTAATTCAATATCCAAAACTAAATCTTAAAAATTTATTAGATATTTTGAAAAACCTTTTTTCCTGTTTTTTAACCCAAGAGAAAATAAGTGTAGCAGTCGACTATATTCACCACCTATACACCTACTTAAAAATTCATGATTATACACTCCACTTTGTAAAGTATTCTTCACAATGTTAACTTGAGGGTACCCATTATAGCACATTCTTTGTATGCAAAGCCAAGTTCAATGTCAATTATGTTGCATAGAATTTTCTAACTTGCTTAGGCATTTTGGTCATTTCACATGTACCGTAAGATTGATTTGCTTTAAAGAGTGCACCCACCCAGGCATGCAGCAAGCATTGTTTATAAGCATCTTTAACAGGGGAAAAAGAACAATCATTGTAAAATACAAAGGCAAAGAAGAAAGAAAGATAAAAGAGATAATTCAAAGGCAACTAACTAATATAGTTAAGAAGGGATTGATCAATGGCAACACCAAGCTTGAGACCGGTAGAATTGGAGCAGCAACAGTCACAAATGCTGCAAATGATCAGTTTTACCAATAACCCTATGATGATCCAAGACAAGGAGGAAGACATGTCGGCCTTGTCTGCATTTCGTACTAAGGAAGAAGAGATCAAGAGGAAGAAACTGGAGGTCAGAGAGAAGGTTCAAGCTCACTTAGGACGCGTTGAAGAGGAAACTAAGAGATTGTCTGAGATTCGCCAAGTAAGTTCAAAAAATTGTCACATGATCACATGGTAAGAGAGAGCTACATTATTACATAATTCTACAAGTAATAGTGTCAAAGTAACATGACAACAAAAATTTTCAATATTACTATACTTTGAGAAACCTGAGATTTCTTTGGTGTCATATATGTTTATTGTCTTTCCTTGTTCTTGGCAGCAATTCTGAATAAAAAGACTAAATTTGAGCTATTAATCCAGTTGTATGCCTAGACATCAACATCTTTTTAATTGTGACTTTCTTCATATGTCATAAAAATACATAAAAAATAAATCAACTAGGAGCTTGAAGGTCTTGCTGATCCAATGAGGAAGGAAGTTGCAAGTGTACGTAAGAAGATCGATTTGGTCAATCGAGAGTTAAGGCCACTAGGACTGATCTGCCAGAGGAAGGTAAACATTCTGATTTTTAATAAAATTAGTATGCCTGATCATAGTAATAATTTTTTTTCTTAATTGTGCATTTGAACACCCTAAAGGCTTACATCCTTTCGGGGTGGAAATGATTACATTGTGTACATAATTGTATATGGCATAGCATCTCATGATCTCAATGAGTTTTTTTTTAAAAAAAAATAAATAAATTTATGGTTGCTTCAAAAGTACAACTAATTCTTTACCTTTCTTATATCTCCAATGACCCTAATGATCAATCCATATTCTAGTGATTATACAACCACAATTTCTGTAATTCTATGTTGCAAGATGAGAGAATGTAATTGCATTTCTATGGGTATATTTTTGTTTGATACTTAAAAATAATTTTTACTTTATACAGGAAAAAGAATACAGAGAAGCCCTTGAGGCTGTCAATGACAAGAACAAGGAAAAAGCTCAACTAATAACCAAGCTAATGGAGGTGATAGAGATCTCTATGCTTTTTGTCCACACAACAAAAATAAATTGTCACCATGTTTATTATATTTTCTTTCTCATGTTTATTCTTTTGTATGCATAATTCTCCAGATGCTGAGTGAAAGTGAGAGACTGAGAATGAAAAAGTTGGAGGAGCTGAGCAAGAACATAGATTCCATGCGCTGAGCAGTTAATCAATTACTCTTTGCACTATAAATATTAGGATTGTTTTCTTGGATTTTATTATGACATATGATGGTTTCTTTATCTGTATTGCACTGTGTGATATGCCTTTGAGGTGCTGCTTAAACCATTAATTTTTACTCCCAAATTTTCCTTACTTTGTTCTAATATTCTTGTATTTATTTTTGAGTTAAGCGTGCAAATATGTAGAACATCCTTTCATGTAGTATTATTATTAATTTCTGAATTCATCAAAAGATACTGAGGAACTATGAAATAATATGCTCAAAAGAAGTACTAAACTTGGATGCATTTGAAGGCCATTCATTCGATATGACAGAAGATCTTTAATCACTATACCGAACGAATGGGGAAAAACCAGTAAGAGCAATATATTTGTGTTTCTTACTACATCTGAAAGTACTTAACTTTGTTTAGAAAAAATCTGCCATGTAAAAACACTTATTCATTACACCCAAATTCAGATTTTCCACCATGACTTGTACTGTCATTTCTTGTAGAGTTTTTGCTCCATTCATTGTGCTATATTATTATACTTGGTTTCAAAGTTAAGGCACTTTCAATCTTTCAAGAATTAAATAAAAGTAGTTCTGATTTTCTTTTGTCAGATTTATACAGAGACATTGCATATATATATATATATATATATATATATATATACAACTAATCCACTTGAATTAAGTTTGGTACATCAAGCAAACTCTGATCTTATTTTTCTGATCTATTATGGCCATTTGCATCTTTATTCTGCTACTTATTTCTATTTTTTCCCCATAAAGGAACTTAAAAACAGGGTCATTGGTGAAAAGCAGCCCTCATGAACCAACAAAGTACTAGAGCTTAATTTGTTTAGCCTAAAAGAGTTTATTGCTAATATTCTTAATGGATAGAAACATTGACTGCAGACATTAAATTACACAAAAAATACAAAGCAGCCCTTATATTTTAATGCTGGATGTCAATATAGTTGAATGATTAAGCTAGGTAGCTGATTTTTCTCCTCCGATGAAATTCTTGGTCCATTTCTTTTGTTTATATCTTGAAAATGACATGTTTCCTTGTACAATACTTTAATTTTCATAAGACAAAGATGTTTCCAATTTTCATTTACTGGGATGGAGCCAGCCATGGAGGCATTCCCTTTCACAGAAAAGATGCAACAAGTTTATACCACATCTATTTCTCTTATGACTAAAGAATATATAATTCGTTTCATGTCCCCGTATGTAACTTTTTTGATATGAAATGTATAGAAGAAAGTTGTATTTGAACTTTTTCCTTTCGGTGGTGCGTGTAATTTTATTATTCTCTTATTTGCCACTTTTGGCTCTGTGCTTTTGTAACTAGGTGCATAAGTTTCTCCACCACCGCATTCATCTCTTCATCACCATTCTCTCTCAACTTTTTACTCACTATTTTTACTCTCTCCCTCAAATTCTTCCCTTCTTCTTGCACAACCACTTGTCTAATCACCCTTGCCACCTCCTCCCTCTTAAACCTCCCATTCTCCTTCTTCACCTCTGCCCCAACACCAATCCCCACCACCAATTTGGCATTCACCGGCTGGTCAAGTTGCATAGGCATGGCTACAATAGGCACACCAAACATAACTCCCTCTAAAGTTGAACTCCAACCACAATGACTCACAAACCCTCCAATACTCCCATGCCCAAGTATCTTAGCCTGTGGGGCCCACCCTTCCACCACCATTCCCTTCTCTCCAACCCTCTTCTTAAACCCTTTTGGTAAAACCTCATAAACCCCACTAATTTTCTCTCCACCATGAAACCTTAAAACCCATAAAAAATCCACCTTGCTAAGCTCCAATCCATATGCAATCTCTTCAATCTCTTCCTTCGAAAGAAAATACTCGCTTCCAAAAGAAACAAACACAACTGAAGATGGATTCTTCTTGTTCATCCAATCCATGATCGTTATTTCATTTTCATCATCTTTACTTAAAGGATCTTGAACTAGAGGGCCAACAGGAGCCACCTCTTTTCCTACTAAAACAGAGTAATAATCGATATACTCTGCTTCAAGCTCTTTTGTTGTCTTCATCAATACCATGGTTGAAGATCTTTCTATGCACTTTGTGAACCTTTCTTCATTTGTGAGACCATTTGCAGTGTCATACATGAACTGGGTATTTTTCTTTAACTCCTCCTCTGGGAAAATCAAACCCGAAAATGGGAATCGAGTGTTTGGATTCTTGCTCAAGTGAGTTAAAAAAGAACAATTCGCTGCATTAATAGTCAAGAAAACTATAGACTTTA
The DNA here is from genome assembly GCA_020205505.1 of Panax japonicus. Lineage (NCBI taxonomy): Eukaryota > Viridiplantae > Streptophyta > Magnoliopsida > Apiales > Araliaceae > Panax > Panax japonicus. The sequence continues at coordinate 65,320,245 of CM035108.1, read as the reverse complement.
TGTTTTCTTCAAGAGCCACTTGTGGTGCCCATGGCTGCAAGAAATCATAGATTACAAGGCTTGGTTTGAGGGTCTTTAGGACGTTTGAAAAGGCCGGCTTGGCGGCGTCGAAGGCGGTTTTGAGGGTGTTCATGAGGTGGGGTGGGAGGTCTTTGGTGGTGTGGTACTGGGGAGGAAGTTCTTGGGAAGAAAGTAGGTGAATTTCTATCAGTTGTACAGAAGGAAAAAGATTTTCTTTTTTGATGGTTTTTAGATTGATGGGAGTAGAGCAAATATAGACATGGAAATTTCTCTGAGTGAGTCTTTTTGCTAGCTCTAAGAAAGGGGATATGTGACCATGAGCTAACCATGGTAGCATCAAAATGCTTGGAATGCTCTGTTTCATGGCATCCATGAGTCTTTCTCACACATACACACACTGGAAACAACGTCAGAATATATAAGCATTCAATTTGTCTTGGTTGCTATGACGATGAGACTGAAACATCTATTATATTTGTAAATACCCATTTTTTTTGTGATGCTGGAACCTGCAACTATTATGTAAATAAATAAACCTGTAATCATACTAAAAATAGTAAATTTAATTCATTGAAGCCTATGCTTACGTTCTTTCAAATTAATTTCTCATGCTATAAAAAATAAATTCAGCCGCCTGTTTGATCAGTGCTTACGTCTTTCTGTAGAATACCCTTGATGGAAAACAAACAAAAATGTAATGATATCACCACTTGGATAGTTGATGGTGCACCTCAAGCTTCTCACATAATCCCGTTACCATAAAATTAATACGTAGATAGATCACCTTTCGGTATCGACACTGTATTAATCGATTGACCAAAATGAACTCATGCCAATTACTCCTTTCTCTCATGTTGACGGTTTAATTATAACAATTTTCCCTTACCAAGAATTACGTCTGGTCTAACGACCAATCCAAAAAATATATATTTTTTTGTTTTGACTCAATTTTTTTTTGTATAGTATTTTTTTCAACCAGAATTTTTATAAAATTCAGTGATTTTAGTGTAATTTGGATACATATAAAAAATAGTGTTGTACAATATGTGCAACATTGTTTTTTATATGTATTCAAATTACACCTAAATCAGTGGATTCTGTAAAAATTTCAATTGAAAAAAATACTATACATTTTTTGGGAGTCAAAGCAAAAAAAAATAATGGAGAATTCCCGGTCACTGTAGAAGGACTGTAATTATAATGGAGCAAATGGATATATAGATGAGTGTAGACACTCAAAATTTTATTTTTCCTGAACTAACCCTACAGGAGGGCAAAAGCGTTATTTCACTTCGGAGACAATCCCAAAGTAGGGCAAAAGCATCATTTCACCCTGGCAACAACCCCGAGAAGAGATCAAGGTGCAATGATGTCCAGACAGGAGCGAACTGAAGGAGGAACGCAAAGCTGAGAATGTGACCATAAGATGTCACCGCAACAACCAATGAACTGCAGTTATCGAAGACGAGTTGATTGACGACCCTCGGGAGCTGAAAGATACCTTTTAGCTAATTGCATCATCTTCCCGGACTTCGAGTAAGTCAGATTTGACCGCATTTCGTAGCCTTCCGCATAGACTTTTTGATATTTTTTTGGTACAAAACTCAACTTTCATCGGACGGAGACCTAAGGCACGGACTTCGAGATAGCAGGACCTGTGGGGCCCAGTCTCAGGTGTACCTGCTCCAGCCGTTGGTACACCTGCAGCTAAGCTCGGGTGCCTTAAGTCAACAACAATAGTTCATCATTTCATAGACGTGCAAGAATAGAAAGCTAGAGAGAGAAAGAGCTCTGATCTTGCATCTTTCTATTATATTTTCATTGTTTGATCTTATATATCATACATATTGTAAGTCTTGAGTGATATAAATTGAATCCAAGCCAAAAGAAACTGGTTCACGCGTCCCCCAAGGTGAAAACACTCGTTTTTAGTCACTTTTTTTGTAACTGTTGTTATAAATACCAGTTTTCTGTAGATATAGTAGTTTCTACTGGTTAAATCTGTTATTTTACATATATATTGCGTATTAGAAGATAGACATTGGGTTTCTACCAGTTAACTTGTGCATATTCAGCTGTAAATTAAGTTATTTGACTAGATCTATCTAGATTTAGCCAAATCTAGCATCTTTATCATGTGTAAGCTGGCTGAGATCAGTTGATAAGTGGGCGTAAGAAATTGTAATATAAATAATATTATTTTATTAAATTTTATGCTTTGTTGTTCTAAGCAATTTCCTATAAATAGGTGCTTAGGTTAGAATTGAAAATCACACCAGAAACATAAGCTTTCTCTCTTTCTCTCTCTAGATTATTGAGTGTATTTTGTGAGTATTTAGATACTTGGTGAGTTGATATTCATCAGTGCAAGTTTTCTTCAGCGTCATATCCGATATCTAGTCAGAAGTGCTGCTCTTTTGAGGTAAGGGATTGTAAGGGATAGTAAGGGATTTTAAGGTTATTATGTTTTTTAGTTCGTACTTTTTCTGACCTTCAGAAAATTTTGGAAAATTTTGAAATGATATGTTGATGAGTTTTATTGATTGTGTCCAAAAATGGCGATTTTAAAAGTAACCGTTTATAACTCTTTGTGGTTAACTTCAAAATTGATGAAATTTTTATTGGGAGTACATCTATATAATATCAGTGTACTCTGTGAATTTCATAATTTTTGGATAAAAGTACAATTTATGATAAATGTCTAAATATTCGGCGGTTTTGGCCATATGAAAAATAGTAAATAAATTTTAAAAATTCTAAGAAAAATATATGTTCAATATGGGACTATATTCTGCTAAATCCCAGAAAAGAAATATTTTTGGAACTGATTTGGTATTTTTCATGAAAATAGACTAGTTATGAATAAATGAGTTAAATATGTTATGTGAAGGAAGAAAATTAGAAAAATATGATTTTATGGTTTGAGAATCATATATGTGGTATATGCAGATTTTTGATGAGGGTTTTGGTTATTGGTGATGAAATCTTATAAGTTTGGCATTTTATGATGATTAAATGCATTATTTAGTAAAGTGTAAACAATTAAAATAAATTGTTTATAAGTTTAAGAAATGTTATTCTTTCAATATCATTATACCGAAATATTGGTATGGATTTTATTATGGAATTTCTACCTTTTTGTGTTAGGATTACTATTCATGAGTTACTATTCACGGGTACTATTCACTACAAAATTGGTTTCTTTTTCTAACCAAATTATAGTTGATTTATGAATATTATTCTGGGGATTAAAACTATATATTGATTATATTGATTTTATTATCATATATAACATTTTTATAACCTTGATGTTAAAATTCTCTTTCACTTGAGTATAAAGATGGGTAGATTATTAATATGTTCATGACTAGGGTTCTCTTTGGCCAGTAGTGAAAAGTTGAATTGTGACTGATATAATCATGACCATTAAATTTATAATTGAATATCTTTAGCTTAAGTGCAAAGGTGAATTGATCAACATTGTTATAATTATTGTTTATATAAATTCTGAAATGATTATATATTTCTTTGAGATATTAATATATTTGGCCTGTAGTGCAAATATGAACTGTTGAGGAATATCTTTGGCCTGTAGTGCAAAGATGAACTGTTAATGAATATCTTTGGTCCGTAGTGCAAAGATGACCTGTTGTTAAATATCTTTGGCCAGTAGTGCGAAGATGAACTGTGGATGAATATCTTTGGCCATAGTGCAAAGATGCAATTATTAGTATGATTATGAACAGGAAATGTGATTTGGTGTAACCATGATCTTTGATGTTTCAGGTAAAGATAGGTGATGAAAATTATCTTCGTCCTGGATGAGAAGAGGAATTTAGAACTACAATTATGATTATGAGTTATTCATATGATTGTGGACCAGAATTGTTGATTGATGTTACAGGGATAAAACATTGTTGGTGAATTTTTAACATGGAGAAGATAATAGACTTTATAGTCTATTTGACTCTTCTAATGGATTGCTCGTTCCGCTGCAACTATGGTTGAAATTTTTTTATCATCTACCATATGTTCTAAATCTCTGATTTATTACTGTTGAAGGCTATTGATAATTTATTTATCATTAGTCATGATATTCTTAACTGAGCTAGTTGTGCTCACCCTTTTACTTTACAATTCCTTTCAGGTAATAAGAGGGTAGCTGGGTCGAGCGGGAGTAACAGAGGAATAGAACGGTGGTCTCTAGCTGTGGAGTTCTCCCTAAACAGTATAGACAAGTGTGTTGTATACATCATTTAGTAGTTATATTTGGTGAATCATATAGGGAGAGGCGAACCCAACGTTGGAAGGGTGTTTTGCCACTTTCATACAAGATGTCTAATGACATACAACCTCGTGTCATCATAAGACAGGGTTGTGCTCATCCACTTGCTGAGTATATTTACGAGCACTACCTATATAATCTTGGTGTTTGTTTGAAGTATAATTCTCAATTTGAGACAGTGGAGATAATAATAAATCAAGAGAAGACTCGCCATTGGGAAGAATATGATAGTAATCTTCTCGTTTTTCTTTGGGGTATATTGGGTCAACCAAGAATAATTCCGTGGCCATCTGATATCTATCATAACCTAAAAGCATGGTCTCCCATGTACGAAGGTTTCCTTGAGCACTTCCCAAAGATTTTAGTTTCTAAAACAGTTTTTGACTATACCTTTATGTAAGGTGTCACTGTGAGGTGTTGTCCACGGTTGGGACATGTGTCACATTTGGTATATATTTGTATCCAAACTCACAGTATATGTGTTGTTGTATTTTGCACGACAATTGTTGTAATAAAATTGTAGTTATTTTCTGTACCATGTATTTGGCGACTCAGAATGGGTTGGATTGAATGGACCTATTTTGGGGTCGTTACACTTTTTTCACATCATTTGTAACATTACTGTCATGATTATACCGAATAATTCCTGGTCATAATCATACCAAGTCCATCTATGCACTACATGCCACAGATGACTTTCAACAAAATATAAACATGAGGATGATGACAATGATATAAGAATTCAATAAAATAAGTTCAAGAATTAAATTATTCAGGAACTAATAACGTCCAAATTATCAACATGATACTTCTTTGTAGAGTAAAATTCAAAAATACTCAGAAGAATATTTTCATAAAAAGATACTGGATGAAGCGCAAATATCAAGGATATTCCACTAATTTCATGGAGTATAGAAGTCAAAACTTTAATCAACTGAGTAATAATAAAGAATGGAATAACAAAATAAATCACCATGCATGCGGTACTTCGTATAGGCAGGTTATTCCAACAGAATAATAAATAACGGAACCAGGTCAGGCGTAATACGCACCGACAGGGTATTCCAACAGAATAATAAAGAATGGAATAACAACAGAAATCACCATGCATGCGGTACTTCGCATAGATAGGTTATACCAACAGAATAATAAATAACGGAACTAGGTCAGGCGAAATTCGCACCGACAGGATGTTCCAACAGAATAATAAAGAATGGAATAACAACAGAAATTACCATGCATGCGGTACTTCGCATAGACAAGTTATTCCAACAGAATAATAAAGACGGAACCTGGTCCTGCGTAAACGCACAGACAGGATATTCCAACAGAATAATAAAGAATGGAATAACAGAAGAATTTCACCAAGTATACCTATGACGCCCCCAAAATTAGGTATACATCACCCATCTTGGGTCGTCAGATACATGGTACATAAATCAAATACAACTTACTAATACAACTGTCGTGTACAATACGACAAAACATAAACTGTGAGTTTGAATACAAATATTGTCTACTAGAGATCATACAAACTCAAAAAGAGTCCTCATTACAATTATTAATACACTATTTCACAGAATAGTGAGGACTACTAATGTTATCCTCTGGACCATTACTCCATTCCCCGACTCGTCCCTGCTATATTCTCATTTCCTGAAGAGAACAGTGAAAGAAAGGGTGAGCTCAACTAGCCCAGTAAGAAATATTATGACTAAGATAATGCAGAATAAATTATCGTTAGCCTTCAACAATATTAAACTGATAAGATATAACAAGATCAAGTTTAATAGCAGCGGATCAAGCAATCCATTAAGAGAGTCAAGTAGAGAATAGAATCTACTATCTTTTATGATTTAAAAAGTTTTTAATCACTTTTATCGCGGAGACTCAGCTTAATAAATAATCCACATCATCCTTGCACTACGGCCAAGGATACTCATTAGGGTCACGACCACAAATTCCATGCACTACGGGCCAAGGATATTTGTGTATTCATCAATGGTCATGATCATGCCAACAACTGTCCATCAATGCACTACGGCAAATGAGACTTTTACCACATCATTTGTAACATTACGGTCATGATTACACCGAATAATCCCTGGTCATAATCATACCAAGTCCATCTATGCACTACAGGCCACAGATGACTTTCAAAAATATAAATAAGAGGATGATGACAATAATATCAGAATTCAATAAAACAAGTGCAAGAATTATTTTATCCAGGAATCATTAACGTTCAAATTGTCAACACGATACTGTTTTGTGGTGTAAAATTCAAGAATGCTCAGAAGAATATTTCCATGAAAAGATACTGGATGAAGCGCAAATATCAAGAATATTCCACTAATTTCATGGAGTATATAAGTCAAAGTTTTATCCAACTGAGTATAATAAAGAATGGAATAACAAAAGAAATCACCATGCATGCGATAGAGACCGCACAAACAGGTTATTCCAGCAGAATAATAATAACGGAACCAGGTCAGGCAAAATTTGCACCGACAGGATGTTCCAACAGAATAATAAAGACGGAGCCAGGTCCGGTGTAAAACACACAGACAGGATGTTCCAACGGAATAATAATAAAGACGGAGCCAGGTCCGGTGTAAAACACACAGACAGGATGTTCCAACGGAATAATAATAAAGACGGAACCAGGTCCGGTGTAAAACACACAGACAGGATGTTCCAACAGAATGATAGAAGAATGTCACCAAGTATAGGGTAGACCGCGTATACAGGTTATTCCTACAGAATAATAAGAAATGGAATAACAACAGTTCTCTTCATGAATAAGAAAGAATAACACCCCTTACCGTAACAGAAACTGGATATGGGAAAAGAAAAGTTAAGTAGCAAAAAGCTTTTCTTCTATCTCTCTATAGTTTCTCTCTCTAGAGTTCAGTGAATTCGTAAGAAAATAATGAAGGAATGAGCTTCTATTTATAGGAAAATGGAATGCATAGTAACTAATCCATGAACGGTCCAGGTTGATTTACTTTAATCTGACGGTCCATATTTAAAGAAAAATCTTTTAAATAAAATATAATATATTCTATTTATATAAAAAGATTTTTACTATACAAACACTATGCAACACTATACAACACTATGCATAATAAAATATAATATATTCTATTTATAAAATAACTTTAATAAAGTATTCTGTTTTATATAAAAAGATGTTTCTGTTTTATTACGTTAATAATACGAATAAAACAAAACGTCATCATTGCTATAATAATTCATATTATTAATCGACAATAATTGAATCAAACTGAGCGACTTCTCACATAAATATCAATAATCAATACCGTGTGCTACTATGCAACAACGCGTATTACTGTACTTTTACTACCCAGTAGTTCAACAGTATCAACGGTAAAACTTCCGCCGTTATTTTTAATAAAATATTTTTGTCGTTTTCTCAATCCGACAATAATTCCGTTGTGGGGTCCACCAATAATTGTACCGTCGTACGAATATTTTTCGACACAAAGAATATTCCCTGACCAATCGAATATAATATAACAACTTACATACTTTGCAAAATTTATAAATACTACCCACAACTATAATATTATCTCAAATTCACACCATAATATAAAAAATTTATTTCGAGAAAATTAATTCTTTATTCATAAAATCTGGGGTTTCACAATACCACGTATATAGGTTATTCCTACAGAATAATAAAGAATGGAATAACAAAAGTTCTATTCATGAATACGAAAGAAATAATACCCCTTACAGTACAACAAATAATATCCCTTACGAGTACAACAAATAATATACATTACCTTTGAAAGAAGAGTACTCCGACTGGTAGGGCGAGGATATACTGGAGGAAAACTTGCACTACGCTCAAAGCTTTCTTAAACTCCAAAGAAATACGCTCAAGATTATAGAAGAAGAATTCTCTCTATAGTTTCTCTCTCTAAAGTTTTAGTAAATTCGTAAGAAATAATGAAGGAATGAGCTTCTATTTATAGAATAATAGATTGCATAGTAACTAATTCATGAACGGTCAAGATTGATTTACTTTTAATCGGACGGTCCAGATTTAAAGCAAAATCTTTTAAATAAAATATAATATATTATATTTATAATCTAATAAAACGAGTAACTTTATAAAAGTATTATGTTTTATATAAAAAGATTTTACTATATAAAATACTATACATGCACTATGCAACACTATGCATAATAAAATATAATATATTCTATTTATAGAATAACTTTATAAAAATATTCTGTTTTATATAAAAATATTTTACTATGTAAAATACTATGCATAATAGAATATAATATATTCTAATTATTGCCTAATAAAACGAATAATTTTATAAAAGTATTTTGTTTTATATAAAAAGTTTTTCTGTTTTATTGCACTAATAATAATAATAAAATAAAACTTATATATCTATATAATAAAACAGAATTCATTTTGAATCTTTCATTTGACAAAGCACAAGAACGGTTCAGATTCATTCTAACTTAATTTTTCCAACTTAATCTAAAGGCTCATATTTATTCCCGCTCAAATCAAATTCACTCATACACCATACTCTCTCTCATGTTCACACACAAAATCTTTCTCTTTCTTCTCTTCTTCACACACACACAAAAACAAATAATAATGGTACTAAAAATAAATACAATAATAATAATAATAATAATAGTATTAATAATAATTATAATAGTACTAATAATAGTAATAATAATAATTATTATTATAATAGTAATAGTAATAGTAATAGAAATAATAATTATAATAATAATAATAATAATAATAATAAAGATTCTGATTCATTCTAATTGATTTGAGTGGGAAAGCACAAGTACGGTTCAAATTCATTCTAATTTTAATTCAAAATAATTATAATTATAATATAATAATAATATTATTATAATAGCAATAATAATAATAATAGTAATAAAGTAATAATAATTATAATTATAATAAAATTAATATTAATATTAATATTAATAATTAAAATTAAAATTATAATAATAATAGTAATAATAATAACAACAACAACAACAACAATAACAATAATAATAACAATAATAATAATAATAATAATTATTGTGGTGGTGTGATGAATTATGATAATTTTTATTGATAATTATAAATTTTGTAGACAAGTTTAATTTTTTCTGAATATCTATTTTTAAAAAAAAAATTAATTATTGTGGTAGTGTGGTAAATTATGATAATTATTATGTCTAATTTTAAGTTACAAATAGTCTTTAGGTAATAAAGTATTTTTCAAATTTTAATCTAATTTTTCAATACGCCGTGCCTTCAGGCACGGGCAATTACTAGTATAATATAAGAATCGACAATAATTGAATCAAATAACGTGAGATACTATACAACAATTACTGTAGCAATAATTGAACAAAACTGAGTGTTTTTTCACGTAAGCATCAGTAATCAATACCGTGTGCTACTATGCAACCACGCGTATTATTGTACTTTTACTACCGAGTAGTTCAACAGTATTAAAGGAAAAACTTTGGCCGTTATTTTCATAAAAATATTTTTATCGTTTTTTCAATCCGACAATAATTCTGTTGTGGGGTCCACCAATGATTGTGTCGTCGTACGAATATTTCCCGACACAAAGAATATTCTCCGACCAATCGAATATAATATAACAACTTGCATACTTTGCAAAATTTATAAATATTATCCACAACTATAACATTATATTAAATCCACACCATAATATTAAAAAAATCGAAAAATTTAAATCTTTATTCGTAAAATTTGGAATTTTACACTTTTTAAAATAATTTACAATAACTGTTGCATTAATTAATATCAAATAAGTTTACGTTAATTTTGAAATTTAAGATTTTTCAAATTATTAATTGATCCAGAATCACTATGAAAATTTAAATTTATCATCTATATCACTCGAAAAATGTGACATTGCAAACTGAACTAAAGAGAAAAATCCATAATCAAATTAAATTGATATGCATAATATTTTCTACTTTGTTTTATCTCAAATATTAAATTTATGCTCATATATATATATATATATATATATATATAATTTTCTTACTTCCAAATATTTTTTAAATTACACACTGGCTGGTATTTAAAAGTGTGAGAAATTAAAAACTTGCACTCTCTACTCTACCATGGTCCATGGGCCTGTTCGGGATGTTAAAATTTAAAATGACTGGTAGGTTATTTGTGTGGTTATTTATAAATAAAATTATTTTAATTTATGAATTAAAAATTAAGTTAAAATATAATATAAAATTGATCGATTAAAATAATTTACACGTAAAGAATATTAAAATAAGGGTGAAATTTTATTTACATTTAGTCAGATTTATTTATTTTAAAGTAATTTATAAATATTTTTTAAAAAGTTAAAATTTATTATTTTTAAAAATAATTTATAAATTGAAAAATAAATTAATTTAAATATTTGAACAGTAAAAAATAACTTATAAGTTTGATTGAGTAATTTATAAGTTGTTTACGAAGGAGACATCCCCTTTATTATTATTTTTTATTGTCAATTCGTCGGTGATATTCTGTCGCGTTTGAGTTGTTGGAGTCCGAAGCCGCCAAACACAAACACAATCCACTCCCCTGCCCATTCGTTTCTCCGTGGATAGAGAAAAAGTGATGGAAAGTCTCAGTGAATTAACTCTTGACGATAAAAATGGAGAAGCAAAGGGGAAAGAAGAAAACCCTAATTCAAACCCAAATCAAACAACAAAAAGTTGTACTCAGCCAAAGCCAAATATAGTGGTAATAATGGGAGCAACTGGTTCTGGCAAATCTCGACTTGCCATTGATCTTGCTTCCCATTTCCCCATTGAGATCATCAACGCCGACTCCATGCAAGTATGTTTTTTTCTCTGTTTTCTTCATGTACTCATCATTCTATATTTATATATTTTGATGGATAGATTGTTATTTACTTCAATTTATTTCTGGGTTTACTTATTAGGTTTATCAAGGATTGGATGTTTTAACCAATAAAGTTCCTCTCCAAGAACAGAAAGGTTACTACATCACCTTCTCTTTCTCTACATAAATGTACGTCTTCTTTCATTTTGTTTATATTTTTGCTGATTTTATATATTTGTTCTATTTTGTTTTTTTTCTTCCCCTGCAGGAGTGCCACACCATCTTTTGGGTACAATCAGTCCAAATGTTGAATTCACTGCAAAGGATTTTCGGGACGATACTATTCCGGTGCGACCCTTTTCGGCCCTTAATAGCACAAATCTACCTCTGCTATCATAGTTTCATTCAGCTAATTTTGAATTTTGATTGTTTTCTCACTTGTTTCTTACTCAATTTTGCTTTAAAGGTGTCTGATTGTGATGTACAATAGTTAATTTAACTTTGTGTATTTAGATTGATGAAATAGGCATTCATGATGTTTGCTACTTTTATATCATGGTCCTATGATCAAGCTATGTACCAATATGACTGTGGATTCAAATATGAGATTCTCCATGTTTAAGACTATAACATATTCAAGTCCTTATAGATATATATAGAGCCAAATCCTTCCAATATATTGGAGCTAATGTAGTCTTTCATCTGAATTTATGGCGCATTTCGCTTGTTTTACATTCAATTATCACAGCTGATTTGTGCATGTTAATTGTGTAAGCAACTCAAGTTTTTTCTGTTCTTTTCTTTGTTGATGGCATCTTTCGACACAAATTTCAGTTTTCATTTGTATAATTGTGAGTTTATCAGGTCAAAAAGCATTTGGCAGGAAACGAACCCCATGAAATATCCTCTTTCGGATGCTTGTATTTCTAGTAATGGGTGGTTAGGTCATTTAAGTTGATCAATTTCCCATCTCTATACATATCGGATATTGAGGCAGGAGTACTACTATACAAATTAAGATGCGTGTTAATCAATGATGTGGAGAAGGAGATAAAATAAGGGAAGATAAAGCATTGAGTCTGTGGATACTAAGTAGGTTTTCAGACAGTACTTTACGGGAGTTTGTTAAATTAACTGCCTTGTAACACATTTTGCTTGAAACTGACATATGTTATATTAAGTGTTTCCATAACATATTTGCATCATCCTCTAGGGATATTTTTGTCTTTTTGTTAGATCCTCTTATTAGTTCCTGAGAGAAACAATAGTATGGAATGTAGATTAATTGCTGTACTCATAGTTTGATAATTGCCACTATTTGCTAGATGCAACACAACTTGCAGCTAGATAATGCAATTGCCTGTTTCACTTTGTTTAGACTGATAATGTAAATGTAATGAAGCAGCCTTGCAAGCATAATTCCCACAAAAGACTGTCCTAAAATTTTCAAGCTCAAAAGCTAGAACTTGCTCATGTATCCAGATTTATGCTATATATTGTTTATCTTTTGAACAAATTTTTGAGACCCTATTGGCTACCTCCCTTACACTTTATAATCCCTACTCATTTCTGATAAGCTATGTTCTGCGCTATTACAAGTTGATTTCCTTTGCCATCATTTGACTAGATGTCTCAAAATTATTTTTGTAAACATATAAAGACAAAGTCACAAAGATACATAGTTATAAATAGGATTTTATGCGTATCTATTTTTTAGACCTTTACTCTTTTTATTGATAAGTTCGACGATGAAATGCTGTATAATCAAGTGTTTTAGTTTCTTGATTGATATTAATTCAAATGCAATGTATAAAGGAATTTATTTAACATATCAAAACATTAAGAAGCTAGTTGTTTCTGGTTGCTATCCATTATATCTTTTTAATGTCTCGATTCACTGACTGGTTTTTCAGCTGATCGATGACATCTTGTCTCGCAATCGCTTACCAGTTATTGTTGGAGGTACAAATTATTATATCCAGGTAAAAAGCTACTTTTTCTGTCATTTTAGATATTATAAATATCAAATAAGCAATGGTAACTTAATCAGGATCCCTAAGGGGTGGGTAAAAAGGGCAGAGAGTTGAGGGACAAGAATAACCTCAAAGTCGCTCATCTTTTAAGTTGTTGAATGATAGGATTATTTTTCTTGCTTCTATTTGGGCATCTTCTATGGGGTGTGTAGCGATTGGAAGGCTGCATTTTTTTAAGTGCTGTTTTTTTTAAATATTTTTTAGTCCGTTGAGGGTGGACTATCATTTCTTTTCTATTAATAAAATTTCTTCTTTTATTAAAAAAAGAGAATAAAACCTCAAGGTCGCTTGTTCTAATGTTCAAAAGTGGGGCCAAAGCTTACCTATTCAAAGAAAAATAGCCCCTTAGTTCTGTATTATATTATATTTTTCTTATGTTGCATGCTTATTGAATATCAGTATGTTGATGACACTAGAATGTAGAAATCTCTTTGTCTCAAAAGGTTTTGTTTTTATGTATTTTTGTCTTGAGATATTTAACTGCACCTACCATAACGAGGTGTTATACTTGCTCTATTCATACTTTTGCCACGGGCTGCCTTCTAGCTTCTTGTTTCTTATATTTGGAGGTTAAGGCTCCTATAAAGATTAAGGCTTGTGATTGGTCTTTTGTTCTTAACAAGGTCAACACAGATGACATATTTAAGAGGTGTACTGGAGTTGGGCCTTCTAAAGATTTATCTCCAGATATACATGTAATGTGATCAGAGAGTTGTCTCACTTGCACCTTTTCTTGTATTGTTCCATTGCTTGGTGGTTGTGGTGTGATTTTTTCTAGTCTTTAGAAAGGATTGAATTGGCCCTAGGTCGCTGGAGGATTTGTTTCAGACTAGGTTTCTTGGTTTTGGGCTGTAAGGATGCCAATATTTTCTAAAGATGTGGTTGGCTTGCGATTCTTTGTGGATTATGTATGGAATGGAATGCTCAGATTTTAGTAAGCATACTTTGCCATTTCATCTTTTGGGGGATAAAATTTATTTTCTCGCTTCTTTGTAAGCTTTTGGATATGGGAGCTTTTTGTGAAGTGGCTTTGTCGGATATTCGTTGGGATTGGGGCACATTCCTTCATTCAGGACTTTGTATTTTTTTTCCTCCATTTTTTTGGTTGTGGGAGGACCTCCAGTCATCCCATATGTATCTTGATACTATCTTCTATCATTTTTAATGATTATTTGTTTTTACTCTATAAAAACTATTGTGGACATATGTTCATTTTTTTTCATACAATGAATTCTTGCTGGAACAGTAAGTGGTAATGAAGGCCCATCATATCTTTCCTGTTCGTCTTGTTTTTCCAGTCTTTATTGCTGCACAACCGGTCAGTCTTGTTTGTGGATTTTGTTTAATATCAACTCCGTGGTGTTTTTTTGGAGTGTCCTATAATAGTTGCATGGAGTAGTTTTTTCATTTGTTGACATGATTATCTAGATCATTCTGTGAGTAAGTTTAATAATCCTATTTCCCTTTTTAAAATTAATCTGTGGTAATTTTTACTACAAACGGTTGTATTATTTATTTTCTTCAAATTTCCCTTTTATTTTAATAAGCAATTATACATCACGAGTTTATCAATTTTAATTCTGTATACAAGTAATATATTTCTGTTGACAGTCTCTCGTGAGCCCATTCCTTCTGAATGATTCAGTGGAAGATATGGATGAAAGCTGCACAAGGGAACTGCCTGGTAAACAATACCTTTTCGCTTTAGTAATTCTCACATACTGTCTTATATATGTACATATTTATGTATTTGTATATTCGTGCCTTGACATTATGCTTTCAGGAGATAAAAAACCAGATTCTGACATCGAATTTCAGAGAGAAAGCTTAAATTACAATTATGATTGTTTAAAGGAAATTGATCCTCGAGCGGCCAGTAGAATTCATCCAAATGACCGTAGAAAAGTAAGGTTTTTCTACTTATTGACTTTGCTTTAATTAAACAAGTGGTTTGAATCTGTTAAATTTCACATGAGGGATTAGTTATTTGATGCCAGAGCATCACCAATATGCTTTGGATAATTTTGAAAGCTGCTGTGTAAAGAAAAAGTAGAAATGCTGTGAAACTATGCAAGATCCTAATCTCTTAGCAGTATTGGTTATTTTTTTTTACAACTGAGAATCTGTAGTACTTGTTGATTGTATCCTGAGTATAGATATTGTCTGTTTGTGTAGCTTCTCTCTCTAACAGACATTGATCCCTTGATCTAGTGGAATTCCATCAAATTGAAAGGCAACAAGTTACCGATAATGTGTTGCATAGTGTAGCCTTAATGAATATTTGTTGTTTTAGTCAAGATTCCCAAGTGTCATTAATTTTTTGCTGGATTGGATTTTTGATGAACTGTCAATCAGCGTAGGATGTGCATGCACATTGGAATGGTAGTTTAATCTGCAAAGAGCTCTTGCTCCTTCTCTCAACTTCTAAAATCTTTTACTTTTCATATTATAAATATTTGTTCTCTTTGTCCTCCCAATTTATAAAATATGGAGTTTATTGATATTTTAAAATTTCTTATGAATGGTTTGCCTATCTCTCATTTTAAATCTCTGCCACTGGTGGCCTTAGAGTTATGACTTTTTTGGTGCAGATCTAGAGTTGTGATTGTGTTCATTCTTAAGAGAACCATCAGGCTATCAGATTTAGTATTGTTATATGTGGTTATTAGTTGACATTTTGTACTTCCCTTGGTCATCAGGAACATAGATGGAGTACATAGATCATACTCTGGATTTCCATTTTCTGCAATTATGAACTATCCTATGCAAAAGTTGTCAAAATCTAGTGTGATATTCCTCTGCATGTCAAGATTTTATGGTTTTAACTTGCATTTTCTTTCAAGTGATTTTTATGTCAAATTAATCTGTAGTTGATTGGAAACCATGCAGATTAATCAATACCTTAGCTTGTACGCTCGATCCGGTGTTCTCCCTAGTAAACTTCTACAAGGGAAGGCAATGGAGGTTTGTACTGCTATTGAGTTACATGTGTTTATACTATCAAATAACATCTTTTTGGTTCTAGATTGATTCAGCTACTTCCTATATTTTTGTAAAAAAGAAATTTGAATTTTTTTCTTTCATTTGAGACAGTCTAGATTCTTCAGGACATCTTATAGACTTTAGTATTGTATGAATTCCACTATTCAGCTGAGTTACAATTCATTAAATATCATTTTTAAATGAAGGTGCCCATGATCCTATCTCCAGCTATGTTAAATGGACACAGAATCCCGTGATATTTTTAACTATTTCTCACTATTTTGAAATGTCCCGCACCCGCACCCATGTCACGTCCTGTGGACTTGGGAACTTTTGGAAAAATGAAGAGTTGCAGATCTCCAGCCTATTTCTTTTAGGTGGAGCTGGAACAATCTCAACAAGACCGTTGACCATTTAGATAAAATCATTTGCAACTTTTTAGGCAAAATGAAGCAAGTTGACTATGCTCTATATAATGTTCCAATCTTGCATTTGGCAGGGCAGAACTGGGGCCGAGTTGATAATTTCAGATACAGTTGCTGTTTTATATGTGTGGATGCATCTCTCCCTGTATTAGATGAATATGTGGGACAAAGGGTAGATTGCATGATTGCTGCTGGCTTACTGAACGAAGTTTATGATATATACAACTGTAATGCGGACTATACTCGAGGTTTGCGTCAGGCTATTGGGGTCCGGGAATTCGAGGAATTTTTAAGACTTTACCTTTGTGAATATCAGAATTGTAAGGATACAGATTTGACTGAGATTCCTCACCTCCATATGTCAACAAACAAGGGTGATAAGATGTTGAAAGAAGGTATGAATGCAATTCTAAGTTCTTCTACAGAGAACCAGCTAAAACTTGGATTAGCAGAAGCCGTTGGCAAAGTAAAAGCAAACACCCAAAGATTAGTTCGCCGTCAAGTAAGAATATTATCATCTTTGTTATTTATGTCACCAATATTCAATTGACCTAAGTTTGAACTCTATTTATAATGAGTTTTCATTTCATAGAAAAGGAGAATTATTCGGCTGCAAACATTGTTTGGATGGAACATACATTTTGTTGATGCAACACAATCCTTATTATGTACGTCTTTTTCTTGTTATTTAACAATGATATACCTGTTTCCCAAGGGGATATCTCTGCCAAGTAACATCGTAAAACTCTTATTTAGTATTCCTTATTTTTAGGTTTCTCGGACACTTCATGGTCATCATATGTGGTTGAGCCCTCTGCGAAGATAATCAGATCTTACCTCAATGATGACAAAAGCTTACTGTCTAACTCGGAAGCTTGCAGTGGTACTGAGGGATTGAAATTGATCCAGAGGGACTTGTGGACGCAACATATATGCAAGGTTAGTAATCAATACCTTATATATAATTGGCAGACAAGAGATCTTAATTTTAAATAATTGTGAGTTGACTCGGGTAGTCCCTTAGTTAACTCTGATGGTCACATTGGCAATAGTAGTTCCTTTCAGTCAATAATAATTAAAAAGTACTTTCCTTGGTTGTTTTTGTCTTCTAAAAGTAATGCATACATACAATATATAGGTCAAGGTGAAATGACTTTTGGTGTGTATGCATGTATTCATATTAAATTCTTAGGTTAACGTATGAATGAATTACAAGAATCGGATACATTGAATTGCAAATATTAAGAGAATTCAACTTATATTAAAATGTACCCATGCAATTTTGTTCCTGTGCATGTTTTTGATTGGTTCCAAACCTCCTCAACTTAAATTGTATTGTAGTTGTGTTTAACTGGACATTGATGAATTTTTAATTAAATTATATTTATTAATTTTTAAAACTAGCCTGTGCAAGGCAGGGGCTATTAATCTAGTTATTACTAAAGACTGAAATTCTTTTCATGGGTTGCAGAGGTCATCAAAATTGTTTGGCATTGGTTTCTCTTGTTTCAAAGTCAGTTTATACTTTTTTTCCCTTCCTTTTTTGGCTAAAGGTTTTCCTCTCTATTTACTGGTAGGCTTGTGGGGATAGAGTGCTTAGAGGGGCATATGAGTGGGAACAACATAGGCAGGGTCGTGGCCATCGGAAAAGAGTATCTCGGCTTAGGAAGTCTGGAATTCTGTGTGTTGATGAGTAGCAGGCAGAAGTATTGTATGTGTTGCAGTTTCATACAAGCCTGTATTTTGTGGTAGAATGGGGTTGTTTGCATCTCCTTATTAGTGCAATTCAGGACACAAGAGGCTTAACAAGGTATCAGGATCATTTCCCCCCTTATCTATACCCCCTCCCCACACCCCACCAAAAAAAAACTACCGGCTTGTTTTGTGGCCCCTTCCTTTATATTTTTGTGGCCCGTGCTCGTCCTTTCTATTTCACTATAGCAGAACAGCTACTCTTGATATACGCAGGAAGAAAAAAAAAAGTACTTTTTTATTATTATTTTGTGGTACATTTTTTAATTTCTACGATGTCGATATAGTTCTAGCTCTGGTAATATGGGTGATGTGCAATCCCATTATTTACCTTCTTCATTACGGTTATATGCCAATATTTATATTGATATTCAATAATTACGCAACTTTTATTTACAGGGTTTTTTTTTTTTGGGAATTTTGAAGTGAGGGCTAATTTGGGGTTATATGCCAATATTTACAGTTTTTTTTATATTGGCCGGAATCTTAATTTGGGATATAATTAGGCACTTTATGTAATAAATTACAAGTCAAATTGTATTTTAATACATTTTTGTAATAAATTGGCCGAAATTGAGATATTCCGGTCAATTTTGGTCGGATTTTGAAATTGGGGTCGATATTGTATGCAATTAGACACTGTTCAAATTTTTGGGGTTGAATTATGCATATTGTGTTACTTGATGCAACGGGAGTGTATTTAGTGTTTATATATATTAATCAACAACATTCTGGGGTATTAATTAACTCACTTATTGGAATATCAAATTAATATATATATAACAATATTAAGTTCATTATTATTTCAAAATTAAGAAATTTTACAAATTAGTATCTATATGAAAATATTTTATAAATAAAATATTATAACATGTTTCGTTTAATGCACGCTGTTAATGTATTAGTATTTTAATTAGAAGTTTAACTTTCATGATCAAGATAAATCATCTTTTAACTACTATAACTTGCAAGATAATATGTTCAAATCATTATAGGGTATAAATCATTATTTCTTTATTTATATATTACATATGATTTATATTTTTTGTGTATAATATTTACTTGGAAACATAAATCACAAAATATTGTTTATATAAACAAATTAAATGATCATTTAATAAATGATGGATGATTTATTTTTATTAATAAATAAATATCTAATATAAATAAATAAACATTAAATAAAAAAGAAATGTCGCTAGGGTTATTACCTCAAGATTTTGTGTACGTAGTTCTGGCTTGTAGTTACCCTTTTAGCACCAAAAAAAGATGGTAAAATAGTAATAAAAAAGGAGAGAAAGTGTTGCAAAGAGAGCAAAAGAGAAATATTTTACTACTATATATATATATATATATATATATATATATATATATATATATACGGTCCGGATCAAGTGCATACTCCTTATCTTACTCACCCGTGCTTATCCCCCTTTAGGCGACGGTTTTGGTCATACAACCGTCGTCTATACTTTTAGCGACGAACATATAGTGTCGCTAAAAGTATAAACGACGGTTGTATGATCGAAACCGTCGCCTAAAGGAGGGTAAGCACGGGTGAGTAAGATAAGGGGTATGCACTTGATCCTTGCTATATATATATATATATATATATATATATATATATATATATATATATATATATATTGTCCAATTGCAATTAATTTAAGACCCTATTAAAGTCTTCAAAGTTTAAAGAACTCGTAATAATTGAGAAAAATAGTACTCTCTTCATCCAATTTTATTTATCCTAGTTTGAAAATACATCCATATCAAGAAGAAAAAAATTATCTCTAAATTACCTATCTTAAATACTATATTATCAATGTGTTTGTTTTAATTAATCTCCTTAACTCTTTCTTTTTTTCTTAGAATACTAAAATAGAGGAGATAGGAAATAATATGACGCCCCCAAAATAGGTATACAACACCTATTCTGAGTCGTCAAATACATGGTATAGAAAGTAAACTATAATTTCAATAATATAATTGTCGTGTAAAATACGACAACACATACTGTAAGTTTAAATACAAATATTGTCTTCTAGACAATATCAACACTCAAATAAGTCCTCATTACAATTATTCATACACTATTTTACAGAAATGGTGAGAACTGCTAAAACATCTTTCTAGAACCATTACTCCATACCTTGACTCGATCCTGCTATGTTCTCACCTCTTGAGAAAAAAAATGGAACAAAAAGGAAAAGGGTGAGCTCAACTAGCCCAGTAAAGAATATTATGACTAAGATAATATACAACAAATTATCATTAGTCTTCAACAAGAAAAAATCTGATAGAATATAATAGACAACAAGTTTTAGATCAACAAATGCAGCGGAAACAACAATCAATTAGAAGAGTCACGTAGAGAATAAATTCTACTATCTTCTATGATTTAAAAGTTCATCATTAATATTTTATCCTTGTAACATCAATCAATATACATCTTTAATCAATATTCATCTTTGCACTACAGGCCAAAGATATTCATTTGTATCACCAGTTGGTCATGTTCATCTCAACACATGTTCATCTTTGCACTACGGGCCAAGGATATTCATCAGTTAATCATTCATTTTTGCACTACAAGCCAAAGATATTCAGTAATATCATCATTTAGGACTGAGGATGATGAAAAATATTTTAAAGAAAACGAATCCAGTGAGACAGAAGGACAAATATTAGGGATTCATATAACAGTTTATCCAAGATCAATAATACTTCATAATAACCAATTATGAAACATAATTCAAAAATAACGATCAAAACATGGATACAATCAAAGATAATAACCATAATAGACATCTTGGACAAAAAGGAAAAATTTTATTTTTCGGTGAATAGTGTCGTATTCGTGAATAGTGTTGTATACGTGAATAGTAATCCCAACACAAAAAGTTCTAAATTTGATTAAAAAAGTTCACCAATATTTCAGCATAATGATATTGAAGAAAATAATATCATTTAAGAAGAAAATAACATTCTTTACCTCAAAAAGACAGTACTTCTGATTGGAATACTAGATATAGTGCTGAAGGAACTTGCACCGTACAACAACGCTCAAATTATTAAAATACTCACAAGAATACGCTCGATAACATATAGAGAGAAAGAGAGAAAATTTGTTTCTGGTGTGATTTTCAATTCTAACTTAGCCTTCTATTTATAGAAAAATGTTAGAACGTCATACGGAGACTAAAATAATAAAAAATTATTATTTCTAATAATTTCTACGCATGCCATCTTTTGTTGACAATTCAAGCCAGCCACCTTTGAACCAATTTGCAGCCCACATGTGTTAAAATAAAAGTCGGTCCCACCCCATTTTTAATAAAAATTATTTATTTTCTGAAACTTCAATAATTCATAGAAAATAGTCCGTTTATCAGAAAAATACGAATTTTATGTCCATTTCGCATGAAATCGAATTCTCTACAACTTTGTAGCTTTGAATTTTTTCAAATTCTAAATAAAAAATATCCGAAATCCACAAACGGGTGATTTTTTAATACTTTCCTTCCGATAAAATACTAATAAAACATCTTAGCATTAATTCCTTCATTTATAACCACATAAAATAAATAAATCCATCAGTTATATCCATATCAAATAAATATTTTCTTATCATATAAATTAATAATTAATTATTCATAAATAATATTACAGAATCACAATTATGACAACGAGACCGTTCCCAGGAAAGAGGGGGCTTTCTAATAAGGATTTCTCCTTACTGGCGCGCAATTAGGTGACCAAACCTCACCTTGACAGAACTTTCTAGACATTACTAATAATGCTATCTAATAATATTATTCAAATAATATGAATTATTGATCTGATACTGAAAAATACTGTGCAGTGACAATTATTGAAACAACAATAATATAAAATATCAACGCAACAATTATTGAATCAATAAAATAAAATATTGAACAGTAACTACTGTAACAATTATTGAGTAATATCTTCTTAGGTACGAATCAATAATTCAACAATACTGTGCAATATCGTGTGCTACTATGTCACCATGCGTATTACTGTATTTTAACCACCAGGTAACCCAACAGTGTTAACGGTAACAATTACGCCGTTATTTATAAAAACTCATACTTTGTCGTTTTCTTCATCCGATAATTATTCTGTTATAGGACCCACGAATGGCTGCGCCGTCGTACGAATATTCTCCGACAACAAGAATATTCCACCACCAAACGAATATTCTCTGATAAAAATGAATATTTTATAACCACTTGCTTATTTTATAAAATTTGCACATTTCACCCATAACCAAAGTATTATATCAAATTAACACTTTATTAATTTAGAATAATGAATAGAGAAGATTCAATTTTATTTATAATAAGTTGGGGTCTTACAAAAAAGATGAGTGTAGTTATGTTTCTAATATCAAATTTAATAGTGCTATTTTTTTAATGTATATCGTGTTATTTTCAATCGATTTTTTTAATAAAATTAAATGAGGGTAATATTGAAAATTAAATAATGCCAAAATAACATTAAAATATAAATAGGACAAATAGATTTAGAAAAATTAAATTTGAATGGAGGAAATAATTAATATGAAAGATAAAGGATTACTAAATGATGTGTAGATCTTTTACATTATTTCTCATGCATGTCCGACATGTTAAATAATTTTATTGATACCATCCGCTCAGTAGTATTTTAGTATTATGAATATATTTTTTAGGGTTTATTTATGATAACGTTTAATTAATTAATTGAGATTGTCTTTTTTTGTGTGAGTTTATTATTTTTCTTGTAAATATAAGGGTTTATTCTGTTCGTATTGGTACTATAACGAACATTTTACGTTTGTATTATAGGGCTATAATTTAATCTTATTAATTTTACTAATTAATAAAACATAATAATAATACATTATATTTAATTCATAAAAAGTGTGCATTTATAAGATAGTTTTCAGGTACTAATTGATGGATTTAATTTCTTGTCCCATTACTATTTACTATTTACTACTCCCTTCATCCCATTTTAATAGACGTTCTACAATTTTTCACTTAAATTAAGAATGAATACAATTTTACTATTTTACCCTTAATTAATACTATATCATCCCATTAATGCTTCTCTATTTTCTTCTAAAAATTCTCACTCCTTCCTATTACCGGTAGCAAAAAAATATTCCATAGATGCAAGCCTTCATCTTCTCTCTCTCCCTCTCCAGAATTAAGATCTACTCCATTGAAGATCATCCGGATCACCCTTCACCCGCCGGATCCGACCGTTCAGATCGCCGATCGCCGGTCCCGGAGATGGATTCATCTTCTTCATGGGTTTGACGGTCGCCGGAGATGAATTCATCTTCTTCATGGGTTTGCCGGTCGCCGAATCTGACCGTTCAGATCGTCGGTCGCCGATCGCCAATCTTCTTCATGGCTTCACCCGCCGGATCTGACCGTTCAGATCGCCGGTCGCCGGAGATGGATTCATCTCAAAACTGTTAGTTGAGTCATTCATGGAAATTAACTGTTAGATGATTCATTAAAAAATTTCCTGAGTCATTCATGAAAATTAAAAAAATTTGTTAATGCTCAACTAACAGTTTTCCTGACCGGAACTGTTTTCAATTTCCTGAGATGAATTTATTTTTAATATCCTAACCGGAACTGTTTTCAATAGGCATTAATAGTGGTACAGAAGGAAGGGTAGATCCGGAAAATAAATGGCAAAATATTCTTGGAATTGTAGAACGTCAAATATTTTGGGGAAAAAAAAACTCTCCTAAAACGTCTATTAAAATGGGATGGAGGGAGTAGTAATTTTTTTAATCACTCGGTATAAAATATATTTTTAAATTAAGCTAATATCCGTCAACATAAGCCTAGGAAATCAGAATGAGAAATCAAAAATGTGATTTTTAATGCAAAGTAAATCCAATATGCCTTTAGTCTCGATTGACGTATAAATTGATCCAAAAATACCCTTATCGGTCAATAAAAAATAAAAATAATATAAATGTGTCACATGTTTCTATAGTCGCAAAATTAAATTTTAACAACCAATTTCATGTGTGATTTCTGACATACCCCTTTAAATGATTTCATTTAAGCTCGACATGGTCATAATGGATGAGTCTGAAAATCTGTTATTTTGTACTGCTAACATTTATTTATGTAGCACTTTAAGCTTTGATTCATTTAAAGAACTGTACATAAATAGATAAGTACGTACTTCAAAATATTTAAAATTCCTTAAAAATTTAATAGGAGGCAACAAACAGTTCACACATTAATGTTCCACAACTACCTTCACCAACAACTTAAGAATCCAATTTACCAAAGCATTTTTATGAAGTTTTAAATGCATAGAAGAACTACTATTTATAGTCTATGCCTACGGAGTAAAAAGAAAAAATGAAATATATATATATATATATATATATATATATATATATATATGTCCGAAAAATATGTGACGAAATTGAATTGTGATCAACTTATGAGATGGAGTAAGATGAAAAAAATTAAAATGGGACCATTCTCTATGCATATTAAGGTGAATTTTTTCGCAATACATAACAGAATTCTGCGACAAAATCGTAGGATTCAATTGCTTTCCTATGAGAAAAACTTGGTGAAATTTAATATTTTTCCTCGGGAGAATTTTATGTTTCCATAGAGAAGCAAATTATACTCCTACTCACAAATTGAAAATAAGGTATTGTTGAGGATGATAACTATTAAATACAAAGTTGTTTTGTATTATGTTTTTATGTGGGTTTATCTTTACTCATCACAGTCAATTAAGCAAAAGGCCAAGTCTACTCGAGTTCATTAGCAGTTATACTTGCCCAACATTATTTCTTTCCACTTTAACAACTTCTCTGCTCATACTTTTTTTCTTTTGATATATTATTTTGGGAAATGGTTAGTATAAAGTTTATTTTCGAGTAAGTTAGTCAATTAATCAATAGAATATTGACACGCAAACGAGTTTGTATGTGTGTCAGTATTCTATTGGTCAATTGACCAACTTACCAAAAAAATAACTTCATGCTAACCGGATTCATTATTATTATTATTATTATTGTGTGTATATATATATATATATATATATATATATATATATATTCTAAATTTCGGAGAGAGAAAAAATAAGAAAAAAAGAATAAGCTCTTCTGAATGTGGTCCTAGAAAGAAATTGTGTGGACAAGACAACCCCACTATGATAAGATCCTGTCTTGAGGTTTTGTCATTCAGTTTTACAGGAAGAGGACAAACAAATTCTGGGCGTTCACTTGTTATTGTAACTAACATGTGTCATCTTCATCCTGTGTTTGTTCTCATGTAATTTCTATCATCTCTTTGGGCTAATTTTTCAAACTAAATCAACTACCAAAATATTGGATTAATTTTACTCATCAAGAAATTCTCAATCTTACTTGTCAGTTTGAGTCCTAAACCAATCTCTCTCAAATCTATCAAAAGCCCACACATGTGTGACAAATCTTCATATGAATCTTCCCAAATGTCCTTCTGGGGTATCTTTTCTTTTAACCTTTATGCATGTTGTGTTCATAGTCATATAGCTAGCTAGATATGGGGTTTAAAACAATGGACCATCTTTTAATTTAGACAGGCTTGTCCGTTTTGGTTGGCGATTTTTAAGCCCCAAACTCATTACTTAGAAAATGATGTGGTGATCAGCTCTGAGTGATTTAACAAGGAAATAATAGAGACGAAGGAGTTTGAGAAAGTGGGATCAACACCATGCAAATGGCTTACATTTCTTGAAACTAATACAATTATGATTGTGCATTCCAAGTTATTTCATATCACTATCAATCAAAAGAATAAGTATGGATCTATTCTTTACCATATATAATGGCCAATAAAAACCAAAGAGAGAGAGAGATAAAGAACTGATCAATGAGCTAAAGAAACTGAGAAAACATACATCACATAAGTTCATTTGTTCTAACGGCTGTTGCAACCATAAATCAACAAAGAAAATTCAATTTTTTCTTGCTCATCTTTCTGCACCAACTTCTCCTCAAGCCATAGCCTGCTGTCCATCCCATTTCTTGTCCTGAACATGAACACCGCATAACCCGAACCCGGATTAAAGAACCAATCATGAACATCCCAAAACAGATCAACCAACAAACCATCCACAAAAATTGACTGATTCCCTCTAAAATTCAAGTGCAGCCTTTTTACCCTTATCACCATTTTCTTGTCTATACAAACCGATAAAACCGGGTACTTGAGGCCTTCATTTTCCCCACTACACCTTATCAAAATATCATGTGAAATCCCAGTTTCACAAAATTGAGCCTTAGTGGAATAATGGGTATTTCCAGAAAAATGTTCTCGCCGCGAAATTAATGAGAATTTGGGTAAATGAGTGCCATTTTTGAATTTCTTGGCCACTGCTTCTTGTGCCATGTCTCCAAGAGCTAGGCCAAGTTCTGTCTCAAACGTTATTAGGACATAATAGCCTTGAACCGGTTCTGGGCCTGTTTTATATTGAGCTCCAGATAAATCCCAGAAAATTTCACACTTGGAGTTGCTGAATTCTAATGATTTGCTGCCTTTCTTCTTTCTGAATAATCGCGAATTCGAGTTAAGCTTGAATGTGGTTACTGTATCATCCCCAAAGCTTATGGTTAGGCCTTGGGACATGTTGTTTTTGCTCCATGTGACAGTTGCAATAATCTGGTTTTGATTTGAGAGAATGATTTTGTATAGACAAGTGACTGCGATTTGCATTGAAGGGATCAATTTCAAATTTGGAGAAATACAAGACTGGTTTGAATAGCTAGAACAAGATGCATCAGATACTTCTATTGCATATTCACTAAAACAAGAAGCAAAATCTCTCATTTTGGGCTCTCTCTTTTTTTCCTTTTTTTTTTTTGCAGAAATGAGAAGAGAACAGAGAAATCTAATGGTTTTTTGGAAGAAAAAAAAACAACAAAAAAATGGTTCTGTTCTTGGAAGAAATGGAGGTACAAGAGAAAAATGGTGGCCTTACATTTTGGTCTAAAGAGGAAAAAGGAGACTGAAGAGGAAGATAAAAGGAAAGGAAATGAAAGGGCAAGAAATCCAGCAGCTTTCTGACAACACCATGTAACTAATAAATATGATTCTCTTTCTCTCTCTCTCTCTCTCTCTGTCACCTTAAATTGGATCTAATTAAATTATAAGAAGCAAAATGGAAGAATAGAAAATTAAGGTAGACCTTGAAGATTTCTTGCTCTAATCTTTCTTGACTGTTCATCTGAGATATTAAAATATGATGACGAATATAAGATCTAAAGGACGAGATCAACTTAGGTATGAGCCCAATCGTTAGTTCTATTAAGTTCAATACCCGTCTTATTTAAAATGTCAATTAATTATTTTGCCATCAGTGTAATATTTTTATGGGTCACTAAATGATGATTGTTATCCAACTCAATGATCGAAATGTGCCAATTGTTTTCTTTCTTACTAGGGACAATAAACATTCTAACTTTGCATAATATTTTTTTTATCGAGTCTCTTTGTCTTTCTTAATTTATCGTTATCACATTCATTATCTGGTGAACAGTTTAAAGCCTTTGGTCTACCAATTTTTTTTACGTATATATAACTTGGACGACACATCATTACTGTGAACATGTTTATGACTAGTGGCAATTTTAAACTCAAATCCATTTTTGTGTACATAAGATCTATAAAAAAAATAGGTTCTTCCAACTTAGTGAACAATTGACCAACATAAGAAACTATCTTAGGTTTAATTACTACTTTCAACATCATTAACAAACTCAGATGTATTTGTACAATTTAAACTAGCAAGAAATTCATAACAACTAGATAAAAATATCTTTGTAGTAGTCATGAAAGTCATTGATGAATTTAACAAAATTATGAACGAACAACTAATTTCTTTAAAGCTCAACAAATTCTCTCTAAAGTTAGATTTTTGCAACTGCATAGAAAATAGATGTGTATGGAGTAAAATATTAGAAATCATATATAAATATTCTGGATTTTGTTTATCGTTTGGCCGCTACTCCTACTAGCGGTCAGACTATAAGACATCGTATTGATGATAAACGTAAGAGTTTTCCTAGTCGTTAGAAGGACTAGGAAAACTTGATATTTTATCGCCAGTTGTTGCTCTAGCACCCATCAATTTTGGTCTAACAATGTTAACAACCTTATTTTAATATATAATATGACATAAAAAAAGTAAAAATAATAATAATAACTCTATTTATTGAGAGTATTTGTGGTAGAATATGGATATAGAGCTGAAAATGGTAAGAAAGTTTTGGTTAAATAGTCAATATATAATAAAAATACAGCTAAAAATGAGAAAGAAAAAAAAGTTAAATAGCTGAATATATTTTAATTTTAACTCAAAAAAGTTGATATGAGGATTCAGATGTTTATGATAGTGAGAGACTGAGAGGTGGCCCTCCACAAATATAAACCAATCTGTTGACCCACCAACTCCTACTCCCAACACACCTATGATTAAAAGCAGAGGAATAATGTGAGCTACAAACTTTCTTTCAGTTCCCATTTTAAATCAAAAGGATAAAAAAAATTAGATTATTAATAATAAAAGAAGCAATTATATAGTACTATAATTTTTAAAGGGTTAGTTTGATGTAACTGAGATTGA
Source organism: Panax japonicus (assembly GCA_020205505.1). Taxonomy (NCBI): domain Eukaryota; kingdom Viridiplantae; phylum Streptophyta; class Magnoliopsida; order Apiales; family Araliaceae; genus Panax; species Panax japonicus. The sequence goes on along the minus strand of CM035108.1, from coordinate 65,291,184 downwards.
TTTTTTAAAGGGTTATCATACCTTTGCAGTTGGCATGGTTTTAAAAACCAAAAATCATGGATCAACTGAGGGAACTTCCTCAAAAATAAGAAAGAGGAAACTCATGTAAATAAAATTTGATCCTATTCATTCATGAAGATTTTGTAAATATTTCATTCCAAAAATAATTGAAATTTATTTGGGAAATTGAATGCAGTTAGTAAAAATAAAAATGGATTGATTGTATTTACTAACACTAAATAATAATGAGTAGAAAAATTAAAAGGCAAGTAAAGTAAGAGTCAGAAGTATAAAAGCAGCATGCCTGATGAAAGGGGTAAATGGTAAAACATAGTGTTTGATAAAGCCAGCAAAAGGAGGATTAAAAGAAAAAGGCTTGGATTTTATATATAAGAATTAACGGTAGCGGAATGCGGAATGTATCTAACCTAACAATTAATGAAAAGAATCATTATTATATCTGTTTTGGTAGACATGTGGATGAATGAAATTGGGGATGGACACAGATGGGTCCTAGGGTTCTGGGGCATGTAATTTTCACCACAGTGGCATACAATAATACAGTGAATGAATGATTATGTTGGAGATCAAAATAGGCATGCATGTTGAAGGAACCCTCCTCCCTCTATATGCATATAAATAGCTCATGAATCTACCAACTACAATTATTTATTTATATGGAAAAACTCACCAAAATACAAAATTCTCTTCATATTTTTACCTAACCCAAACAGACCATGAACCAGTGTACAAACTACACAACACAATGTCAATAGCCAAAGTAATACCAACTAAGCCAATAGCTGTTGAAATGGTCTCAGTAGAATTTACTTGAAGTCGGTGGTGAGACTATACACAGCTGCACCACCTACCATGGGGACAGCTTATAGCTAGGTTAAAGATATACTAAAATATATACCTCCTGCTTCAGCTTCTGTTTCAAATTGGAAAGACACAAAACAAACAAAAGACCCGGCAACTGTAACCCCCATAAAACCTGGAAATCAAATTCTCAAACTCCAAAAAACAATTGACCTCTGCTTCTATATTCATCACACTTCCTATTCTATTCTATTCTATTCTATTCTATTCTATTCTATTTTATTCTATTGGAATAATAATATTCAAGTGCTAATAAACAAAGTCCCAGACTCCCTCCCCCTCAGTTTCAAAATAACATCGTTTGTCAAAATAAAAAAAAAATTATTCCGTATAAAACAGCCACTACTAACTAACAACTTATAATCTCATCTACTAATACAAAATTATAAGCCATCTCATCTACTACAAGTATGTGCTATCTCAGTTTCCACTCCAATCCCTTTTTAAAATCATGATATAACTAAACACTACATCACCATAAATGAAAATGCATAGTCAATGATATTATTATATAAACTAATACACCAACTGAAAGAGATTAAACGGTTTCTGGAAGCAAATTATAGATTAATTAGAAGAACGCGACTTTTAAATTCCCTGCTAATCAGTTTACAGGCCACAATAATTTTCTTCTGACATCTAAGATTAGTTTCCTAATCATCCACCTGCCTTCAATAACTGCAAACATGTATGACATACAAAAACAAGAAAACACGTATGTAAATATGCACACAACTAAGCTTAGAAATATGAGTATAAATTGTCATCATAAGGCATGCAGATCCTCAGCTTTGATGTACTGAGCCTGCCAAAAGGGCACATTTAACCTTTAAATGATGCCCTTCTACTTCTACAAATGACAGATTTTCGTTGACATTTAAGAAAGTAGTTGCATCAATTATCAAGTCATTTCTTCAAGTTATGTTCCATTTGAATATAATATCTTGATATTATTTAATCACACTATCCAAGACTCGATTAATCTAGAGACTAGTAGTATCACAATTTCAGACAACTTGACAAAATAACCATAAGATCCATGAGAAAGATTTTCTTTATTTATTAATATACATAAAGGAATGTATGGTTAGTAACTTTGTATGCACCAAACAATTTAGGGTTTAAAATATTGGACGTGAGACCTAACAATAACAAATTTATTCTTGAGCAATTTGATCCAAGTAAATAAAACTTTGAGCAACATTCATGACTGCAAACTACCTCAACGTCAAGCTTAGAATTTCAAATATAAAAATTAAAGTTCTTAACAAAAACGCCAAGGTATCTATCAAAATAGTATTTACCTAAAATTAAACTAGCTGTGGGAGTCTTCTACGGTTATAAATATTTGCAAACTACGGATTGAGTAGACGCTTCTCTTCCTCCTCGAGTCTTTTTAACCATCTAAATTCAAGATCACATTCTGCTTTAGCAGCCATTTCAAATTGTTCTCTTGCCATCTCAAGTGGATTTTTCTTAGGGCTTCCTTCATTATTCCTTGATGTTCTAGTTGTCGAATCCCTATTTGCATTGAATTTTGTCAAACATTCCGGAAATTGAACACCTGATAAGAATTTTTCGTATCTTTAAAAATAATTAGGTAACAGAAAATTGGAATAAAAACAATTGACTCAGAATATCCAAAGAAGCAAAGGAATTTGGGAAGAAAATATAGGATCGCCATATAATCCATAATCAACATAACTGTTTATCCAGCTTGACATAATAAATATACTCTCGTCCAAAACAACTACAGATATAGTTTCTCATTTCTTTCATCTCTTTTTTTGGCTTCTTACCAAAACTGATAATAAACGAAGAAAGTGTTTCCTCTTCTCTATTTCAATACTCATCATAATTTCTATTCTATTCTGTGTAAATGGATTGTGAACCATAGTTGTTAACTTGTCATGTCATCGCCATGTTGTCGTAGGCGAAGACTAGGCGCTCTAGCGCTAGAGAAGGACAAGGCGACGCCTTGGACTCCGAGCTGCCAAGACTCACACCATGGTAGTTGGCCCAAGTGGATAAGTCATTTTACCCATGACTCGTCATACCATGAACTTGCTATGTAAGATAATTTTATTACTTATTAGACTTTTAATTTGTGATGGGAGTTTACTTGGTTGATTCTTTATTTTCGTAGTGTTTGGTAACTTGTTATACTAGTTTTTAATGTCAAGTGTTTTATTTTTGAATTTTGATTGAGAAGTATTCATATAATTGTGTTTTTAATTGTATTCTATAGTGTTAGTTATTATGTTTCAATTTTTAATGTATTATGCTTTTATTTTTCCATATACCCTTGAAGTTAATAAATAATGTATAAATTGCAAATTGTTAATGACTTGTCGCCATACAGAGGCCATGATAGGCGGCACATCGCCTAGCCGTCCTCAAGAAATAACTTTAAAGTAAATTCAAAAGACTTCATTAGGTAAAGAAAGATTAAAAAATGGAACTGTATGTGATCAGCAATGTCAAAAGGTGTGAGCAGCTGACCTCTAAGAAGAAGGGATCCATATGCTATAGCAGCCCCAGCATGGCCCTGCATATATGCAAAAAATAAAAGTTTAGAGAACACATATGACAGCTTCCTTAGTTGAACAACCAAGTCCTTGTTGCAAGTTCCAGCTCGATACATAAAGGTTCAAGCATACAAATTAATTAAGTAGTTATTAGAACTGTTGTTTACATTGCTGAGATTCAAAGTTTCAAAACTAGTACGTAACATAAAACTTTGAAAGCCACTGAAGCAATTAGTTTCAATCTTAACAGTGTTGCTGACTAACATATAACATTACTGATTAACTTGAGGTGATGTATTTCAATAAATGCAAAGATGAGTTAACTTTTACCTTCTCTGATGCTCTATGGAAACACCATACTGCTGAGGTAATATCTTTCTTCACACAATCCCCTGTCAAATATACAGCTCCTAGAAGATATAGAGCACCTGGATGTAACTACAAAATAGCAAGCATCATTAGGTTTCGAGCCTTGAAAACTTACACTGAAAATGATAATGCTTTGGTGAAACATACTACACACCTGGTCAACTGCCTTCTCCAAATAATGAAAAGCTTGTTGATCTGATTGAACATATTCATTCTATTTATAAACCAATCAAAAGGACACTAGAGTTGGATAGGATTTAGGGGGGGAAAAGATTACTAGAAAAGGAATAATAAAATATGTGGGATAGTATGTCTGACATGGAATCAAGCAGACAAAAAAATATGCAATTCAAAAACTCAAACATCAACTGATTAATACCAAAAGTTGTCCTTGAACGCAAAAGAAAAACAAAAACTAAGGAGAGAGCATTACAACATTCACTTTCATAGTATTGGTAATATTTCATACTAGATAAGTCTACCACTGAGGCCTTCTCTGTCCATCTCCTCAGTAGCGCCACCATTCAAAACCAACCAGCATATTAAGTTCTGAATCTGCTAATGCTTCCCCACAGAACATAAAAACGACTCCAGTGTCATCTTTGAATTGTGTACCATTCAAGAGGTGTGTGAATTCATTGTTTTCAAACAAATAATAGGTTATCAATTAGGTCTACAATTGGTTATAGATTGCAATGAGAACATGAACGTTTCACCAAGGAAAGGAGGCTTAAGATGCTGTTGAATTGCTTCCAATGAAAATTTAACGGCAGTTCACAATATCTTACTAAATTGCTACTGTTGCCAGAACATCAGTTTTAACTTTTAATAAAAAGCATATGGAGTCTGACCTCAACTCTTAAACGGCAACCCAACTCATACTGCGCATCTGCATCCCCCATATTTGCGGCTTCTACTAACAAAGCAGCACCTCTTTCATGACAAGGAAAGGAAGGATTATTATTATTGAGCATAAACAACACATGCGTAAACGAAAAATAATGAAGGTCCTCAGAAAGTTAAGTTACCATAACCTCGAAGTCAGATAGACAATAATGCTACAGGGTAGTTGTGTGAACCACATGGAAAGAAGTGAAAAGAAAGAATTTAAGAACTTCAGCCATGTCCTGACATCATCTAATTTATCAAAATATCTAGAACATTGGTCAGCTAATATTACCTAGAACACAAAGTTTCGTAGAGAAGTAATAAGCACTGAACTTCACATTTTGAAAATGATAAAGGTTTCTTACATAGCTTTGCATGCCCCAGGGACATGGTATTTCAGATGCAATTTGGAAAGCCAATATCTCGCATGTGTATTTGAGTTGTCAGCCTCCAGAGCCAATTCAAAGTTATCCTTTGTTGTCTGACATAAAACCCGAAAACAAATGCTAGTAATTAATAAAATAAAATAAGTGTTTCTCCTCAGTTAAAAGTCTTAACTTCAAATAAACAACACTTGAAGTTTAAAAACCAAGAATGAAGTAAAACAGATTACTCAATTCAAATTGCAAATATAGCAAGAGGATGTAACGTTAAACAAGGAAAGAAGGGTGACAGAAGGAGAAACCAATACGAGAGTGCGTCCACATAGCACTTCAATTCTGAAATGGTTCAAACTTTTTATTAATTTTTTTATAATTTCCAAATAAACATTGTACTTGTATAAAAGCTACTTTCTATATGGATTATGCGATGATCAAGTATTTTGTTTAGTTGGAACGTACTTGCATTTGTTTGGAAAGCCTTCCACAATCCAAAGCTTCACGAGAGAGAGAGAAACAAAGACACTTCATTGACATTTCACACCAAAATTTTAACCCCGTATACCTAAATAGAATGATAAACAATCAAATACAACCAGCTTCATCAACTAAACAAAATTCCCTATGTCTAGTAAAAATCCTAAAATCTGAATACAACAGAATGAAAAAAAAAATAAAAAAAAAATGAGGATTTGGTTCCATTGAACAAAGCTAAACATGGCCTTGGTCATACATTTGAATTAGATACTCACTTTCTTAAAGTATGTTTTGTTCATATTACTCAGAACATTAATGTTCCAACCCAATCAAATGAAATTGCCTCAGAATTGTAATGCAATAATATGTGAATATATATCATTTGAATAAATAACTTTAATCCACTTCTCAAAGTTCTAAAAACTAGGACACTCCACTAAGTACACCCTTTATGTAGTATGCACCTACTATATCCCCATGAATGCAAATGCAGGTAGCCATGTAGTTTAAAATTTATACAGTGAGAGAGAGACAAGCACAACATATTCAACAAAGAGTATGAAATAACTTAATAGGCATAATCAGAGATGTTGGAAAACAGACATACTCCAAAAAAAAACATCTATATGTTATTATAGGAAATTATAGAGAAAAAATAAGTTATGAATTGATGTTTATTCAACTACAATTTACCCTAAGGAGTGGGATTAGACGTTTATCATTAAGTTTGCAATAGTCAATCACTCTATCAACTTCTTTCAGGGCGCTCCACCCTTTGGCAATGAGCTCCATCGCTGTTTTATTCCTGGTGTGCATCCGTCTCTGTGACAAAAGCATAAACTAAATAAATTATTGAATTGCATACATCAGGAAGACGGAAAATTACCTGTGGATTGCATTGAGCAAGATGAAGGTTGTGTTTAGTAGTAGCCTTCATGAACAATGATATCAGCATCGTTTGACGCATATATTCAGGAGACTTGGATCAAACACAGCAATCTTGCATGAGGTTAAAAATCCAGAAGCCCAACTAATAAAGCAGAAAAATAACTTGTCATATTTAGTTTTGTTGGAATGATGGAACCACCTTAAGAAAGTGAGTCAATTTAAGATGAGCTACTTGAAAATAACATCGTCAAACATAAATTACGAGCAGTGAGACAAATGCAAAGCGTCAATAAGATTATCTTTTGTGTGTATTCGAAGAAATTCTACAGTGGGAAGCAAAATTCTCAAGCGAATGTGCTTTGCTCACATATTCAAAAAATGTGGCAAGATCAAAACATCCAAGTAACATCTTCATGTAGAGAAATAAGCTTAGTCGTATTTGACATTCATGTGGTACATCATTGTGCCTATTACTGGAGAATGTATGATCAAAAGCAAAATTGTCTTGGATACTAATAATCAAGTTTTCAACTGAATATAACATCTAATATAACTAATCACATTTCAAGAACCCATGTAGGATTTCTTGTGAAATTAAAGTGAGCAAATTTCTACTTTCAATGATTCTAGTTTAACAATTACAACAATCCTAACAGGTCTATTAAGTGTCTTCTCAGCAATACAAAGGCAACTATGCCACGGGTGCAAGAGTACAGACCTCAAAAAACCATTTCCTCTATGGGAATAATAAACTTTCCACCAAAAAAATATGGTGGGGGCACCCTTCAGTAAAATCCCAATCCACTAGTTTGTATTTAACCTATTGGCTGATTACTATGCTTAATGATTAATTTATCATAAGCATTCAGATATTCTACTTGTTGTAGACATAATCACAAACATATGGGGTGCATCACAAAATACCCAGAGACAGAATAAAAAGTAAATAGTTATGCAACCAATATTATCTAGGAAACTAGATTCCCAAAAAAAAATCAGTTTTTGGAAATTCGATTGCACCTCAAGTATGCTCATTAAAGTGTTTTTCACTTGAAGTTTGTAACCATTCTGGCGTATAATTTAAAATTCGATAGCGAAAATAAAAAAAACGAGGGAATGAGAGGGAGAGTCATACTCGAGTGAGTTGCGGGTAGGAAGAAGATGAAGTGGGTTGTTGCAGACCTCGCAGGTACTGCTTCAACTGATGGAAATGGATTGGTGAAGATCCGTCCAAACCACTCTATAAACAGATCTATATATTCCTTCTTAGTTTTTATATAAAATTCTTAGTAAATATATATGTGTGTGCGTGTGTGTGACCCGAAAGTACAAAAGTAATAAAAAAATTGGCTCGAAAGCCCCCGCCAAATTATTTATAGCTTAGTAATAATTTTGACCCCACCGAAAAATGTTTCTGGCGTCGCCGCTGCCCACAAGTGATTTCTTCTCAAAGTAATAGTAGGTATCCAGATTGTGTCCATAAACTTTTATGAATTTCCAGTACATTGTCAAGTTTGAAAATCTTTCATTAGAAAGGAAAGCATCTCTATAATTTTCTATGTTTAGAGTAGTCAATCAGAAACAGCAGTAATCATCGCCTGGGTTAGCTTCAAATCACCAAAACCTTGTTTACAACTATATATTCCAACACCCACAAAACCATTTCCATCATCACACTCCATCTTGCCCGGCAAAGCATAGTAGTTGTCACAAGTGTAGATATACAACCATTAGTCTGGGAATCCTCTGTTAAAACACCCTGCTGAATTTTGTCTTGCTACCTGTTTCCATCTCCTTTTAAAGCATAACTTGGTGTTCTTTCAGAAATGTTGTTAATTCAAATAAACAGACTTCATCAACATAAATTATTTACACAAAAATCTCTACCCCACTATATTTCTGCAACACAATTTCATTTGAGCACCCATCTCACTTAACATGGAGTACAACATGCTCCTCTTATGGACTAAATCATTTCCTCGCAAAGATTTGATCCCTATATCGCGACCCTGAAACACGCTAGACCCTACAACTTTTTGGAACCCCTTTTCCATCATCATCATCCTCACATTTTCTACATCGCCCCATCTCCCTTCCGCGGCATAAATATTCGATAACAATACATAAGGTCCAATATCTTCTGGTTCCAACTCTATTAACCGCTTGGCCACAACTTCCCCAAGCTCTAGATTTGAGTGGGTCCTACAAGCTGAAAGCAAAGCTCCCCATAGAGCAGGCCCCGCTTCCATAGGCATCTTCCTGATAATCTCCTCTGAATCTTTCATCAAACCAGCACGGCCAAGGAGATCAACCATACAGCCATAGTGCTCAATCTTAGGCTCTATCTTGTAGACTCGATGCATAAGGTCAAAGTACCGCCAACCCTCCAAAACCTTTCCCTCATGAGTACATGCGCTTAAAATGCATACAAATGTAGCATCATTCGGCATCTGGCCACTCCTTTCCATCTCCAAGAATATTTGAAGAGCTTTCTCTCCATGGCCATGCATTCCATACCCCATAATCATAGAATTCCATGATACAACACTTTTGTCAGGCATCTCGTCAAAGACATTCTTGGCCAAATTCATAGCCCCGCATTTGGAATACATTGTCAAGAGAGCAGTTGAAAGTAACACATCAGGAATAATATTTTCATTATTTTGTATGAAAGAATGAATCCATTTACCCTTTCCAAGTTCCCCCAAGTGTGCACATGCAGTAAGGATACTCATGATAGTCGCTTCATTCGGATGAACATCTCCTTCTTCCATCATCCTATCAAATAGTCTAAAACATTCACCATAGTTCTTGGACCGCACATAAAGAGCCAACATTTTATTCCAAGAAATGACATTTCGAAATGCCATCTGATCAAAATACTCACGAGCAGCTACAACATTCCCAATCCTAGCATACCCATCTATCAAACAATTCCAAGAAACTAGATCTGTACACGGCATCTCCTCAAACAACTCTTTTGCCCCCTCCATATCCCCAACTCCCGCATAGCCCGCAACCATAGAATTCCAACTAAACAAGTCTCTCTCTGGCATCTCACCAAAAAGCCAACGCGCCAGACTCACTTCCCCATTCTTCACATACCCATCAATCATGGAATTCCAGGTCACCAAATCTGACTCGGAACTCAAATCAAACACCTTCCGGGCATCCCAAATTCTCCCACAAACAGAGTACATATGAATCAACGAATTCCGAACAAACAAATTTAACTCAAACCCAAGTTTCACAATCCTGGCATGAGCCTTTTCCCCTTCTTTCACCCAAACCAACCCAGCACAAACCTTCACAAGTATCGGAAAACTGTAATGATTAGGCGAAACAAATTTACCAATCATTTTCTCATTATAAAAAGCTAAAGCACTCAATGGGTCATTCAAATTCACAAAACCTCTTATAATCGTATTACATATGAATGCATCCGGCTCATCAAAGTGATTAAAGAGCTCAACGGCGTGGGAAACCCCAGATGGTGAAGAGCAAAGCTTCTTCATCACCCGGCTAAAAGCTAGAGAGTGTTGAAAGAGACCTGAAATTACGAGATGGGCATGTACTTGATTGAATTCTTTTAGTGTTCCATTGCATGAATCTAATGTGCGCAGGATTGGGTGGCTCAGCTTTAACGTGGGCACCCCTTGATCATCCAGGTCTGCAAATCGGTCGTCGTAGAGATCGAGCCAGAGTTTTGGTCGGGACTTCGACAGGCTTTTCTGGGTTGCGATGAATTTTTGGAGAGAACGTGATGATATTCGGGCCATTTTTTCTCTTCCTGTTATTAGATTTGGCGAGAAGGAAGGATGTACACTATACACTCCCCACTAGGCCTAGTGTCTCTCCCCAATAATATCTCAGCTGTCCGTGCTCCTCCTTCGAGTGGAATGTTTTCCTTCTTCACAAATTTAGCTATCACCTGTTTCAAAAATTTAGAGAGGAATTACACAACAAATAACTAAAAAGATACAACTAAACATAAATAACTTTCAAAATGCACACTATAATACCTCACATACCAAAAAAGAGCTTATCAGCCACCAAACAGTAAACCTTGACAAAAGGTAAAACAAAACAAAAACACTCTTACATACAATATGGATGCATAATATATGGTATTTTGACCAAGTTCAAAGTCGGCCTCAAACTGCAATTGCATCTATTTTTTGTGAGTGCATATACTTGAATTTTCTTTTAGCTAAATTATACATGCACCTAATTCGTAAACATAATTTATCCATGTATAATTACATAAACCCAGTTTATAAACCCAATGTCTTTGCTCCTCACATCCTACTTTTAAGAACTTCTGTTAGTTTCAACGCATCATAGTAAATAATATAAATCACCCACATTTGAGTTAACTCATTTCAAATCAAAGAAATAACTTGAACCTGGAGCAGGTGTTGAGGATCAGGGGCATTAGCCAAAGGCTCCCAATCCTGAGTGAGCATTTCACCCATTGGATCAGCAATTTTGACTCCATTGTCGGAGACTTGGTTATGGGAAGCAGTGATCATCAATCCGATCACAGCTCTAGTCTTGAGAGACCTCAGCACCGCCAATATCCCAACCCTATACACCGTCGATTCCAAAATCGATACATCTGCTCTAAAGCCCAGAAGTTCCGTACGATAATCTCACCCCTAATTCATTCCAAAATCATCAACCACAAAATTGCAAGTCAGAATTCCGAAGGCTTATAATACAGTGTTAAAACCTGAAATAGAAATTTATTGATTTGGAATAGAACCGACCTTGGGGAGGAGGGAAACGAGCAGAGGAATCGAGGAGGATGGATTGATATTGTTCGTTCATCTTCTGATCTCTTCAACGATCTACTAGTGTGGATGTGAGAGAAAGCTTCTTACTTATGAAAGTGGCACTTGTAAGGACATTTTTGGAAAGGAGGTAAGAATATTTATACGGCAAAGGTGCAAAAATACCCCAAAGTTTACCCTAAAGTCTCACTCATACCCTGAATTATTTTTTTTCAAAAGTACATTTGACGTTATAAATTTTGGGTCAATTGTGCCTAAGGCCGAAAACGAGTCGAGTCGGGGTCGGGGTCGGGGTCGGGTCGGGGTCAGGTCGGAGTCGACGCGGGAAAATATCGAACGGGACTCGAGTTCGTATATGGGCGAGTCGATTTTGAGCAGTCTTTATTATTCGACTCCTCAAGGGATCCGGATGTGAGAGAAGTCCTACTCTACTCGTTTTCTACATGAGTAGCTCGATAGATTTCGAATCATTCGTCATGAATTCAATCGAATATGTTCGATTATGGTTCGTGAGTATGAATATATGTAAAGCTAAATTTGATTCTTGGGCGGCTGACGATTTTTTGGAGCGGAAGTACCAAATTGACCCAACTGGGGAACAGAAATCGTCAGCCGCCCAAGAATCAAACTTAACTTTACATATATTCATACTCGCGAACCATAATCGAAAAATAACATTCCCTTATAATCTTACTAATAACAAGAAAAATAACTAAAACAACAAAGATTGGAGCCTTTCTATAACACACGAATAAGAAATCAATTGGGAAAAAGTAGAACCAGACACAATTTTATAGCAGTAAATAAATTAATAAAACATGAGTTCGAAAGAATAAAAAAAGGTAAATTGAAATTTTGAGAAAGATTATTAATAAAATAAAAATAAAAATTTCTGCAAATAACTAATGAAACAAGATATAACACATAGGAATTCCTAGTCACCATTGAATTTGACAACCATAAATAAAAAGTAAATTATTGGATTTGCCCTTTAGCATTTTCGCTTGTAACATACTAATGACAAGGAAAATCAATAAAACAACACAGATTGGAGCTTTTCTATAACACACAAATAAGAAATCAATTGGAAAAAGTAGGGGGGGAGTGCCCCAACTTTTATAGCTACTATATATGCAACTAATAAAATTTAGCAAGGTTAGAACATAATATGCACAAGATAACTTATTCAGAACTGACACATGCTGCAGTGGAAACTCTTTTACCAGAATTCTCATATTTTAATCTCTACGATAAAAATAGAGAGAATGACTAATCAAAATAACAGAACCAGCAGTGCCAGAACAATTTCACAAAACAAAGAAAATAACAAATGAAATAAGGTTTATATACAAGCAAGTAAAGAAATTCCACGTTTCCTGACTTCTTTTCCTTTATAAATCCAGTTCTAAATATCAAATCCTATTTCTTTTTTTGGGAGAGGTAACTGTAGCCCCTACTAAGCTAGAGTCTAGACATCAAATCTTAGTTACTGTTTTTGGAATTTTCTGAAAATGAGCACTTTCTTAGATACCAACTTCAAAAAAAATCATTTCAGAAGTAAGAAATCAATTGGAAAAAAGTAGACCCAGGCACAATTTTATAGCAGTAAAATAAATTAATAAAACATGAGTTCGAAAGAATAAAAAAAGGTAAACTGAAATTTTGAGAAAGATTATTAATAAAATAAAAATAAAAAATTTCTGCAAATAACTAATGAAACTAGAGGGTGAGAGGGGAAAAAGTGTAATGATTAATTAAGAAAATTGTACCTCTTATACACTGGCAATGGCTATCGAGCATTTCAATGTTCGTACGGGAGAGAAAGATGAAATAACATAAGGAACAAACCCTCTAAAAATACCCAAATTGCAAAGAGACTTAAATGGACCACATAAAACCAAGAAATCGTCCAAGGTAAACCCTTAACAAAATCTCTGTTCTCTCCAAATCAAAAACAAAACCCAACCTCTGTTCGATCTCTCCAAAACAAATTGAAGTTGTTCGCTCAAAAAATGAGCACACATACAAACATCATCATTACCGTACAAAATAAGAACAACCAATAAAAAATTGCCCGTATGTTACTATTAATAACGAACGGGGTTCAAAATTTTAAAATGTTTAATAGTTGCAGACCCTAATCAAAATAACTTTATTCTTCTTCATCTCTTCCGCTCGATTTATTATTTAGTGTTTGGCCTCTTATATATATTTTAATTAATTTATTAATTAAAATTTAGAATTTATTAAATAGAATTTAAAATTTATTAACTCATTTATAAAATAAAATAGAGTGAATAATCACCAAACCCTACTTTATTAACTCGTTTGATTATGTGGATTTGCATCCACAGTATAATTAAACGATTTAAAGTAATAATATTAATAATTAATGAAAAAATATACTTTTGGGTACTAAACATACTTTATAGAGGTTACATGAAACAATAATATATTCTTAGTATTTATAATTTTTTTCGAATAAGATATTTTTTTTTGAACGAAAGAAATAATACTCAAGTTACTAGTAATAAAGTGATGATGAAATTTTAACGACAAACTTTAAGAAATTATCTTTTTAAGTATATACAATAAGAGAAAATAAAAAAAAATTCTTTACTTTCTACCTATCACATCACATATATAACAATCATAGACTTTTGTAATTTTGCATCATCCACTTTTTCAGGACGACGCAGCATAAAGAGTTTGATGTGTAAAATTCATACACATATATTTTATTCCATCTTTATCCCTACAATTTATATTCCATGTAGACCTTAACATATGTAAAAAAATAACAAAAATAGGGTAACAAAATAAATAAGGATTACCTATTGACGGGGAGTATAATTTACATACCATTTGGGCTATCCATCTTCATAGTTCAATTGTGACCAGCACATTTAAACAATGAATAACATTTTCCAATAATATAATAAAAGTCCCTAGTTTTAATAATATACAAATAGTGAAAAATAACATCATTGCATCCTGAAGTTCTTGCCCCCATCAATAGGAGGTATGAAATCAAGATAGCTTCTAATTGGGTTAAGTGGATGATTAATGGGAAGAAAAAGTCCATGTTTACAAATTACATACAGGGTGGGTATACATTTTAAGATTACAACACAGCAGATTCTCCCAGAGATCCTCCAATGTACACAAATAACTCATCTCTACAAAACCTATAATCCCAAGAACTCGCACTGTAAAAAAAAAAAAAAAAAAAAAAAAGTTTCATAGACTACAATTTGGCCGTACCTGTACTGTTGGACTTGATCTAGAATCAAGATGCAAAAACATAAAATCCCTGACAACCGGATGTTGATGAATTTGATAATCTGATGATGGTTAAACTATAATTTGTAATTTGGTATATCACATCTCAAACTCCAACCCATTTGACCCATTTGAAAAACTTCCCAACTCTGAATGGTAACTCGTAGTCTTTAACAACAGCAGGCTCCCTTCTTGCAGCATCAGGTTCAGACCACACATAAACTCCACGTTCTTGCTGACTGCCTGGTACAGTGTTGTCCAGGACTACTGCTACTATGAATGCTATCACCATGTGAAGTGAGAACAACGTATTCATGACATAGTTTAGCTGCAAAGAAAATAATTCAGCAACTTTAATAAAATATAAACAAGCTTTTTATGTTTCACCAAAAAACAAGGGAAAAAACACGTACCAGTCCAGAGGTGGTGTGGAAAGGCCCATGAGAAGCTACAATGTACGGTTGAAAGTAACTTGGAACAGGCAAGTTGCTATTTGGAGAGACACCGTATTGCTGAAAGTAAGCTGGCACCGATAGAGAGAGAAACAAAGACAATCCTACTATGATGATGTTCCTGGAACTTCCAGCCTCACTGTAACGTAGATTGGACAAGCCCAATGCCGCAAGCATTGCCCACATAAAGCACAGTAAAGCTGCAACCATGACATCAGGAATTGAAGCAATAAACCCTCCAACTTTACCTATAAGCATGGCAGAAATTGAATTCAGTATGGTTGGGCATTGTACATGGGGAGCCTCAGAATCTCGTTTTGTATTACAATAATTTTCTTATAGATTCACATATATTTTTTTACCAAAGCGAAGGCAGCTGTGATCTATTATTAGATAATGAATAATAAATCTTAGCCCAAAAAAGAAAAAAGAAGAAAAAGATATCAGACTAAAACTCGTGTGAACGATTTTCACAACCCAGATGATGTGCAGATTAGGCAGTAAGCCACAAACCTTCAAATTCACTACTCTTTGGGTTATTTAACCATCCAAATAAAAAAATGGTTACACTTGTGAGGGTGAGTTGAAACCTAAAAGCTTAAGGATGTATCACACTCTGAATAAAAGTACAAGTATCTTTCATAAAAACTAGTGCTATGACATGAATATGTACATTCAACCAAATCAAAACAATAGCCTCGGCACAAAAGCACAAACACATACCAATAAGAGACAAGACAATCAGGACACATGCACCCAACTCAACTGATCTGCGGCTTCCCATTTTCGTAACAGCAATAGTATGCACATTTTCAGTTAGAGTCGTGGACCCAGTACCAGTTCCCCATAGACCAGCCAAGATGCTAGTAAGACCTTCAAGACCAATTCCTCGACTTAGAACACCTGGAGTTGGAGGTCTGGATGCAACCAACAATGATGACGCATGGTATGACCCAACCTAATAAGTTAGAAACAAACAGCGAGGAATTGTTAACCATCCAACATTACTATACATGGCAAATAAGAGCTTTACACAGCATTCTTTAGTGACTTTTCAGTGAATCGAAATTTAAGATACTGGGAATATAACATTAGAACTAGCAGTAAGCAGAATAGCCAAAATGCACAAATGGGCCTAGGAGATAGACCTTGCCCAGTGGCCAGGTTGTCGACTGGCCAACTCATACTGGCATACTGCCAATGAAATAAATATGCTTTCACACTCATTGGAATCGATGCACGTTATAAATAATACACCCAACTTCAACAAATTAAATGTTGACATTACTTAAAATACAGATGAGCATTCCATACAAATTGTTAATAAACTTTAAGAATAATGATTATATTAGTTAAAACCTTTTAAATTTAACTTGTTATGAAATAGAGTGTTGGTACTATTACCAAGCTGCATTCTCCTCTCTTTTTTCTTGGCCAACGCCAAACTGCATTCTCTATCTATATAATAATTTTTGCGTTCACTATTTGTTTTAAACTAATAATCTACAACTCCAAATATACAAGTGTATCTTGAAGATTACAGAAATTCAGATGACATAGAAGATATAATCTGATAGAAAAACAAGTTTGTAAGAAATTGATGCTACTCTAATGACAATTGCTTAGGGAATAGGGTGGGCATCACTACATAGCTTAGGAGAAACTCGAACCCAGAACAGCCTTGAATCGCCTAAATCAGGTCACCATTCTTAACACTCAGCTGTCACAGGCTTCAAGAAAGCCCAAGAAACTGCTCATACCAATTATTATGTAGTTCAACAGTATGATTCTCATAAAAAAATAAAAAATGTAAACCCACCAAATAATAAGAGATAAATTGCTTTCCAATATCATGTATTAACCTATAGGCTGTAACACTTGTCCTAGAATTTATACGATGTGAGGAAACTTTCAGTTTTTATTTAGTTTTGGTACCCACAGCCTTCCATACTATAAAATCACCAAAATGAGTTGACACCATGATAGAAAATCAAACATTTTGCACAAAACATAAAGAAATTTACATGAATGCAAGACAGCTTACCGAATCTACAGATGAAATTAAGGACACCACACACATCACAAGAGCCGTTTTCCAGCTGAAGACAGGTGTACCCCATTGTAACGGATAAGGAAATCTAAACCATGGAGAAGATTTTAATGCCTGAGAAGTATCAACCCGACAATGTTTCATTCTAGAAATGTGCTTTCTGCAATGCTCTGCTATTATATTTGAGGCTGGTACATTTACATCACAGCCTTTATAGCTATAGGCTCCTGCTTCAGTCAGTAGGAAAGCAGCAGCCCATGTGATAGCCAGACCCAATGGTACCTGGAGACAAGTTAAATTCTGCAAGTTATGCTTACAGAAGGTCTGATGGAAAATAAAGTAATAAACCTTATACTCAAAAATAAATCCCTTGATTCCAAATAAAAATTAAAAGCAAAATTTGAAGTCAAACTTTTTAAGAAAACCTTGACTTCGATTTAATCAACAGATAAATATCAAGCCATATGTTAATCTCATGAGATATGGTAACTTGGTTCTCAAAGTGCACTCGTTTATTTAAGAAGCCTCAGAAAAGGAAATTTTGACTCTTAATTAGGACAGGAGTGTTTGGAGGCAGAGACAAAAAAAGGAAAAACAAACATATACTCATTGAAATAAAAAGCCGAAAATAATTATTTAAACTTACCGCATATATTAGAAATACACGATGACCAAAAACAGAAATCTTCCTGAGGTACTGCACAATGACAAGTTGGTTAGAAGTAGTGTTACTGTTATGTAAAAATATTTAGCTTGTTTTGACATTTCAAAGCAGCAACAACAGTTCGGTGATGGCATTCCACCAAAAAGAAAAGTCATGTTTGTATAAATTTTTAGGGTAAAAAAAAGTGAGGAACTTCACCGAACTTACAAGAGAAAAGATAATAACAACTAATATCTGCACTACACCAATCTCAAGACATTTGCCAACTTGTGAGAAGCCATAACTATAGAAAGAAAGTCCAACAGCAGCAATAGTTGGGGAGACAACCACTGGATTAATCAACCTGGAATGGAAGAGTAAATGAGCTTAATATGAGTTGTTTGACATGTTGAAAATCAATACGATTAAGTTTGGAATTACTTCGCTATTTAAAGAGAATCAAAACCCTAATTTCATTTGGGGAACAATAAAAGTACTAAAGTTTAAAATACCCAAACTAGATAATAAATTTCGCAACCAATTACATCAATTTCACCCAGTTAAATATAATAAAATAACCAAATAATAATATAAGGATTCTTTCTTGGCTTTGTACTTGTGGTCTCCATCAACCACAATCCCCCGCGCAATAGTGTTAGTTAAAACATATCAACCATGCATCTTATTTTGAAAATCTTGACGAGAACTTTCCAACGATATATAGATTGACAATTTTGAATTTGTAGCAAAAAAATTATTAAATTTTAAAATTTGATTGAAGAAAGAAAAAAAGTTGGGTTAGGAGAGAGAATGAATGACTTGACTTTCTGAGTTTTTTAACGTAAAAAACTATCCGCGAGAACTTCTTGCAGATACTAATTAGTATCCACAAGAACTTGTTGCACATAGTAGTGTGAAGATATTCTAATCTGGGCTGTCTAACATTGCAATGAATGGCAGGTGATGGGTTGGCTAGGAAATGATCTATAGCCAGCGGTAGCTATATATATATATATACATATATATATATATATATATATATATATATACATATATATATATATATATATATACATATATACCTTCAAAGTAAAAGTGACTTCATTAATATATGTGCTATCAATACAAGAGACATCCTTTTAAAGGTTGAAAGAAGTAAGATTTGAGTCTTCAACTCAATCACAACCTAACATTTTTCAATATAAATTGATAAGAGATGATTAGCCAAAACCCAAACCCAATCCTACATTTAAAACATCATGCTACATTAAACCATTGTGCTTGAATGAAATTTGGTCCAAATAAAGGGAGGAAACAGAAATAGAAAATAAAAAGAACTACCAAAAGACATCATAGCTATAATAGCACAATTGTCCAAATCAAAAGTACATTGAATAAAATCAAAAGGAGTTATTGGGTACATTGAATAAGTTCAAAGGTTACTGATTTTTTTATTTTATTTTTTTTTGGGGGGGAGGGCGGAGAGAGGGGGAAGAAGAATAAACTTAGCAACGATATGATAGTCATGAAGCTACAAGCCTTTGAACAATCAAAAAGGTATCGCTCAATTTGATAATCAAGCTACAATTTGTTGATGAATATATCACAGCATTGCATGCTAAGCGGCTAAAGTAATGGCATTAAGAACAAAAGAAAAAAAGAAGAGATAAGCTTTCTATTCCTACTTTTTGTTAACTATACAAGCTTATGTACATTTTCAAATAAAAATTTAGTAAAGAAATCCTTACCTTAAGAATACTGTCATCAATCCACTATATCCCAGTATTGCTTGAAAAGCTGAAGCAATAATTATTGCCCCCTGCAGTTCCTTCATAATATGCTTGAAATTCTGCAATGTAAAATGTTTTGCAGAATTGCGAAAGGTATTCACCACAAGAATAAGTTATTCCACCAGAATGCAGTTCAATGAAGTTTTACCAAAAGCATTTACTTGAGCATATATAGTATATCAAGGATCTGATTGAATTGGATATTGGATCCACATCCTTGACATTGATAATTCAGTTAATGAACAACGTATTTTCTTTTATCATAGATGGTTGAAGGGTATAACACACACATCTATATATGTATAATATATATATATATACACACACATATCATTCTTTATTCACTTGCACAAAATAAATAATCCTAATCCTTAAACAACAGATTCTTCAGAGACGAACCATACTCTAACCTCCGAGCAAGGAATGAGGAAAGGTGAATTATCATCTCCTTAAACAACTTCTATTCATGAACAGGTTCTTGTCCTAATACCAAATAGCTATCGTCTAAATTAAAATCTTATCAATATTTGCTAAAGTTCACAAGTTCCAACAACCTACTTGATAAAAATAATTATTGCCTACTCCTACGTACCTATTTAGACCATTCCATCCCAAACACTGACCCTAATTCCCGTCAATAAATCTTGTTCAATAGAAAGATCTCGCCTTAGTAAAATGTCCAAAACCTAAGCTTGCCTTAAATGAATTTATCCAATTGATTGTTTACATGAATAAAATTTTATTGATTGTGACTAATTTTGGCACCACTTTAGTTGTTGAAGAGAGAACATTTTAATAAAAAAGAACCCAAATTTTCTCATGGGTAACTAAAGTGGGACCCAAAATTAGCCACTAACAAAAGTATTTTATCCACGTACATGGGTAACTAAAAACGAAACTAAAACATTTAGGTATGGGAAATCTGAGAGAAAAGGAATGGCAACTAAATTGGGAGGGGATTGAATATGTAAAAATACCTAAACATCAACAAATTTGTTACACTTTCCTAGTAGCACATCATTCTCAACCATTAGCAATCACTTCCATAACCATGGTCGTCATTCTAGCCATCATATATAGATTATCTCAGTTTCCAAAAAATGCTTATTATTTCAAAGAGGACTGGTAAAATATAGATGAGATCTACCCTAAACTACATGATATAGAAAGGAATAGTGTGAGCTACCACTATTGAATATTGCTATTTTACTGAAGCATGCTTTTTTCCCAAAAATTTCTTTATCTTTTATCCCCACTACAAGCTCTGTACAAAAAATAAGTAAAAAAAGTTATGACCCTAGGAAATGCACACCTTTATTAGGTCGTATCTATCTAATTGTCTTTCTTGTAAACAAATGTCTGGGCAACAAAAGATACTTTCACGTATTCTTATGTTTTGAAAAAACTTTTCAAGTTCGTATGCCTACAATATAGTACCATTTGATGCATAGTTAATTGTATGGAATATATGCATTTTACTTATTTTACAAAGGGGAAACACCTAGACTAGAAACATACATTTCCATTTAATCCCGTGAACTCAGGGGAGTTAATTATTGCAAGCGTTGGAGCAAGAAATACAAAAGATGGACCCTGTATTAAGGGTAACCTTGATCCAAAGGATGTATGCAGAAGTGTTGTCATTCCTGATACAAAAAGCACAGTCGAGACCACCTTCGAAGTATCCTCCTACACCCACTAATTTCCATCAGGTCAAATCATTTATGATAATCCAAAATAAACAAGCTTCAAAAGAAATGTTAAGGAAATAGATTACAAGTGCTCACATAGGTGCCACCCATTGCCGGAACTATGACGAGCGGAATAAGAATCAACGATCCCAATATCGAAAGATAATGTTGGAATCCATACAAACCAATGGGAACTGAAATACAAAGAAACATATTTAATCAATTTCAGCATAAACTTCAACATAGTAACATAATTCCATATGGACCAATGGAATACAAACAAAGGATGGACAGTGTTACTTTTATCATTTAAAATTTTATTAATTCTTTTATTTAAAATTACAAGTTTTTATTGAACAAGCTGTATATGTAAAAGAACTACTAACCAAGAATAAAAACTAAAATAAAAATAGGAATCCACCAATGGATGAAGTATAAGTCAAAAAGAAAATTAAGATTTCACATAGCATCTACTCTAAATCTATCCCATTACGTGAACCAACCCTTCAAATGGCAAATTATGGCATGCTACAAAATACTAATTTATGGCATGCTACTAAAAATAATCAAACTTAACCCATTTCAGTATTTTGACAATATAAAATTACTTATCAAAACAGAAAAGTATTGCAAATTACAATATAAGACACATGATTTAGAAAATAATATTTTTTTACAAGTAAAAAGTGGAGTAATATATATCCCACATAGTCCAATAGTGACCGAGATACAAACACACACTTGTAAGCCACTAAGCCATATAAATATCAACAAGACTGTTGAAAAAATAAAATATCATCAAGACTATCTATAAACCATATAAATAAAAATGACATCTTTTTTCATACAGAATAATATATACATAAATATCAATCATATTTAAGTAATCAAATAAAGCTCACCAAGCCCTGGTGTATCTCTAAGCTCATACTTCATATGTGAATAGCGAGAAACAAACCCATCGTCATCAACCGTTTGAGGTAGTAACCCCTCATTACTCCTCGCCGGCCTCCGACTCGCCGCACCATCCGGTAGGGCGGCACTCTTAAGCGGAACTACTACTGCTGCTGCTCCATCGTCGGAGTCTCTCCTCTTCACCGGCTGATTCTTATCCAGAGTCTGCTCCTTGTCCGGAGTCTGATTCTTAACCGGAGTTGGAACTTTATCGGTTTGTACCTCACCGTTAACGGCGATAGCTGCCGGAAGACGGCCCAATTCGAGATCCGCTTGCGGGGCAGTCTCTTTAGGCTTAGGTTGGACCGGAAGCTGACCTGAATCGGTTGCATTGGTCTCGCCGGAGAACTTAGGTCGGAATCCGGTGGGTTTTGCCCATGTAGACGGCGGCATTGCGGTCGATTCCGGTACAGGAGGCCATTGTCCGGGTCGGAGACGCTTTGTCGGGTCTGACCTCGCCATTGATGTAGTAGTAGACTAATAGTTCATGAGTCTTTTGTAGTAGAGGTAGTGTAATGTGAACAGATCTGAGCTAAGGTTTAGGGATTTGAGAGAGTGTGAAGGATCTTCAAGTAGAGGGGAGTTGGAATTGGTCTGGAGAGAGAAACAGAGTGAAGTTGGAGCGGTGCTATTTACTTTAGAGAGAGAAAAGGAGAGAGAGAGAGTGAAGATAAACAGTGTGGTGGTTGGTGGAGTAAAACCGTGTTGTCTGTCTATTCCCTTCAATCAGTAATCGGGTGACATGTCAAAATTATTCTACAGCTTTGTTTTTAGGTTGTTTAAATATTTAATTAATTTTATTAAGATTATAATTGTTGATATATAAGTATCAACTATCAAGATCATAATTTTCTTAAATTGTGTAATCCACAACGTTTTATTTGTTTAGAGAATTTGAAAATCTAAACATATTTTTATCAAAAAGTATCTCATTTTAAATATAATTTATTTAATTTATAAATATAAAACTCAAACACAATGTATTTATTTAATTCACAAAAATTAATATAAATTTTAAAATCACGATAGTTTTAACATTTTGAAAAGATAGTAAGAGAGAAAACGCACATAAAAATAAAATATTATATGAAAAGGAGACATAAATATTTTTATTACTATTTTAATTTTTGAATTTGACAGTAGATATGCACATAAATATATTATTGTAATAAAGAGAATATATTTAAAAAAAATGTTGTATGATTTTTTTTAAGTGTGTATTATTGATAGTTTAATTAAATTTACATTTTATTAGGTCATAAAATAAGTTGAAAAAATCGTTTATTTGTACTCGATGCAATAATTTTGTAAGACCCTAACTTTTATGAATAAAAATGAATTTTCTATAAATATTATTTTTGAATATTATGGAATAAATTCAATATACTGTTATAATTGTGGGTAATATTTATAAATTTTGTAAAGTACGCAAATTGTTATATAATATTCGATTGGTCAGGGAATATTAGTACAGCGACATAATCATTGGTGGACCCCACAACAGAATTATTGTCGAATTGAAAAAACGACAAAAATATTTTTATAAAAATAACGGCGGAAGTTTTACCATTGATACTGTTGAACTACTTGGTAGTAAAAGTACAGTAATACGCGTGGTTTCATAGTAGCACGCGGTATTGATTATTAATGCTTATGTGAGAAGTTACTCAATTTGATTCAATTATTATCGGTATTTTATATGTTATTAAATCAATAATTAAAATGACGAAGTTTTTAATATTATTATTTACATTATTAACGATGTCTAAAAATTCTGCCAATGAGAGGTTTGGTCACTTAATTACGCGCCAATAGGGAGAAATTCTTATTGAAAAGCCCTTCTTTCCTGTGAACGACCTGGTCGATTAATAGTGTGAATAATAATAATAATGATAATGACGTTTTGTTTTATTCGTATTATTAACGTAATAAAACAGAAAAACTTTTTATATAAAACATAATACTTTTATAAAGTTATTCGTTTTATTAGGCTAATAGTAAAATCTTTTTATATAAAACATAATATTTTTATAAAATTATTTGTTTTATTAGACAATAATTAAAATATATTATATTTTATTATGCATAGTGTTTGCATAGTAAAAAAAATTTAAAAGTTATTCGCTTTATTAGATTATAAATAGAATATTTATATTTTATTTAAAAGATTTTGCTTTAAATATGGACTGTCCGATTAAAGTAAATCAATCTGGACCGTTCATGGATTGGTTACTATTCATTCCATTATTCTATAAATAGAAGTTCATTCCTTCATTATTTCTTACGAATTAACTGAAACTATAGAGAGATAAACTATAGAGAGAAAGAAAAAAAGTATTTTGTTACTTCACTATTCCGATATCAAGTTTCTTTTATGGTAAAGGGTATTATTTCTTTTGTATTCATGAAGAGAACTTCTATTATTCCATCTTTATTATTCTGTTGGAATAACCTGTATACGCGGGCTACCCTATACTTGGTGAAATTCTTCTGTATTCCATTCTTTATTATTCTGTTGGAATATCATGTTTGTGCTTTACGCTGGACCTGGTTCCGTCTTTATTATTCTGTTGGAAGATCCTGTTGGTGTGAATTTCACCTGATCTGGTTCCGTTATTCATTATTCTGTTGGAATAACCTGTCTATGCGAAGTACCGCATGCATGGTGATTTCTATTGTATTCCATTCTTTATTGTTCTGTTAGAATATCATGTTGGTGCATATTACTCCTGACCTGATTCCATTATTTATTATTCTGATGGAATAACTTGTATATGCGAAGTACCGCATGCATTATGATTTCTTCTGTTATTCCATTATTTATTATACTCAGTTGGTTAAAGTATTGACTTCTACACTCCATGAAATTAGTGGAATATTCTTGATATCTGCACTTCATCCAGTATCTTTTCATGAAAATATTCTTCTGAGCATTATTGAATTTTACTTTACAAAGAAGTATCATGTTGACAATTTGGACGTTATTAGTTTCCGAATAAAATAATTCTTGAACTTATTTTATTGAATTTTTGTATCATTGTCATCATCCTCATGTTTATATTATTTTTGAAAGTCATCTGTGGTCTGTAGTGCATAGATGGACTTGGAATGATTATGACCAGAGATTATTCGGTATAATCATGACCGTAATGTTACAAATGATGTGATAAAAGTTCTCATTGGCTCGAAGTGCATTGATGGACAGTTGTTAGCATGATCATGACAATTGATAAATACACAAATATTCTTGGCCCGTAGTGCATGGATAATTTGTGGTCTTGACCCTAATGAATATCCTTGACTATAGTGTAGGGATGATGTGAATTATTTATTAAACTGAGTCTGAGCGATAAAAGTGATGAAAAACTTTTAAATCATAAAAGCTAGTATATTTTATTCTCTACTTGACTCTTTTAGTGGATTGCATGTTCCGTTGCAGTTAAACTCGATGTCTATTATATTTTATCAGTTTAACACTGTTGAGGACTAATGATAATTTATTATGTATTATCTTAGTCATAATATTTTTTACTGGGCTAGTTGAGCTCACCCTTTATTTCACTGTTCTTTTCAGGAAATGAGAACGTAGCCGGAACTAGTCGGAGAACGAAGTGATGGTCCGAGATGGTGTCTTAGTAGTCCTCACTATTCTGTTAAATAGTGTGATAATAAATGTAATGAGGACTAAATTGAGTGTGAATATTATCTAAATGACAATATTTATATTAAAACTCATAGCATGTATTTGGTCGTATTTTACACGAGTGTTGATAATTAAGTTGTATTTGAATTTAGTACCATATATTTGGCGACTCAAGATGAGTGATGTATACCTATTTTGGGGGCGTCATAAATTTTGTGCTATGAAAAGTATTATTAATTTAATGACTTTTATTTTTAAAATTACATAAATCACATTATTTTAAGTTTAAATGTTTATATAACTTAAAAATAGACAACAAGAGAAAGGACAGTACTTATATTATTTTTATTTTAAATAAATACTACTCTATCATTTCACAAAAAAAATTATTTTTATTAATGATAATATAAGAAAATAATATCACATCACTTTATAATTTTGTCCACAATTTTAGTAATATATCATTATTATTAAAATAAATATTTATTATATTTAAAGATGAACATAAAAATTATTATATTTTTAAAGCTTGTAATTTTTTGAGATTGGAGGGAGTACATTTATCAATTAAATTTAATATAGCCAAGGCCACCTATTGGTCCCTACAAAATATCCATTTTTTAATACTACTAAAATCTTATCATCATCATCTTCACCTCGTCTCCCCCAAACTGAAACACACACAAACATCACAGAGTATGGAGGACTGAATTAAGCTACTATACTATAATTCAAAGGGAGATGAGCGTATCAACAATGAGACTACCAGGACTGCCTTTACGCAATACAATTTCACTCACCTCTCATCCCCTCTTCTTCTGTCCTTCCAGTAAACCCTCCTCTCTCCTCATCATTAAACCCTTATCCTCCCTCCGTACCAGCACCCCTAAAACCCCCAAACCCAAGCAAACCCCAAACTCTACAAATAACCCATCAAACTCCTCATCCCCTTCAGCCCCTTGGCTCAACAAATGGCCCTCGCCAAACCCTTTAACCCAATCAAACTCTAAGCCCTCAAAACCTATTAAACAATCGGAAAGTCGGAATCTTGATAGTAATAGTAGCGGAAGAACTACTGCAATTGAGAGAATTGTGCTCCGGTTGCGAAATTTGGGGTTGGGTTCAGATGATGAGGACGAGGAAGAGGAGGGAGAAGATGGGCCAATGCAGGTTACTGGGCAGGAGAGATTGGGGGATTTGTTGAGGAGAGACTGGGTTCGGCCGGACACTATTTTAGTTGAGGATGACGAGGATGGCACGGTGTTGCCGTGGGAGAGAGAGGAGGTGGAGGTGGAGGTGGAGGAGGGGGGAAGAGGGGCGAGGAAAAGGGCCGTGAAAGCACCCACATTGGCGGAGTTGACAATTGAGGATGAGGAGTTAAGGAGGTTGCGGAGGCTGGGGATGACTATTAGGGAGAGGATTAGTGTGGCCAAGGCGGGTGTCACTGCGTTGGTTCTTGAGAAGATTCATGATCAGTGGAGGAAATCGGAGGTGGTTAGGCTTAAGTTTCACGAGACATTGGCCCGTGACATGAGAACTGCACATGAGATTGTTGAGGTTTGTGAATTTTGTTGAGGTTTATTATATGGAATGTTTGAGTAAAAAATATCAGTGTTGTGAATAATTCCATTTGATTTACATATTGCTTTTATATGCTATTACATAGTTTGATAAAAGTGTCTCAACTTCCAGTAGTTTTCATTGGTCTTTATTTTGTTTTAGCTAATTGCTGTATTTTTTAGTTTTAAACAAAAAAAACTCTGAACTTTCTGTCAACTGTATGTGATAATGGTCAGAGAAGAACAGGAGGATTAGTCATATGGAGGTCTGGAAGTGTTATGATGGTATTCCGAGGAAGTAATTATGCAGGGCCTTCTTCACGACCTCAACCAACTGATAGAGAAGGTGATACCCTTTTTGTCTCAGATGTCACCTCTTCTCACAATCTAGTAACAGCAACTGGCGTTGATGATAGTTCTGTTCCGACAAATAGCAAACCAGTTGTTTCAAGCCGTGTTGAGAGCATGACTGAAGAGGAAGCTGAGTTCAATAGCCTGCTAGATGGTTTAGGTCCGCGGTTTGATGATTGGTGGGGTACAGGGATACTTCCCGTAGATGCTGATTTGCTCCCTCAGAAAATTCCTGGCTACAAGACACCTTTTAGGCTTCTTCCAACTGGAATGCGACCTCGCCTAACAAATGCGGAGATGACTAATTTACGAAAACTTGCTAAATCGCTTCCATGTCATTTTGCTCTTGGTATTATTCTCCTTCCATACATAATTTATTTGGTTTGCCATTACTATTTCTGGCATTGATTTTGTAATCAATTTCTTCACAAAGGGAGAAATAGGAATCACCAGGGATTGGCTGCAGCAATAATTAAGCTTTGGGAGAAAAGCCTAGTTGTGAAAATTGCTGTGAAACGTGGAATTCAGAATACTAACAACTTATTAATGGCTGAGGAGATAAAGGTAAGCTGCATATTTCCCACACAATAATTTATTTTTCTCTTTTTTTGACCCTTCTCTTTATTTCTTAGTCAAAGTTGCTGTTTCAAAAAGCATATACTTCCTCTTAAAGTAGAATGTTTAATTTACATCTAATTTTTTAGTAGAATAAAGGTTTTGGAGCTGTTGAACTGCTTAGGAAAGAAAAGCTGATATAAAGTAACATACAAGAGAAATAGGATATCAGACTGAGATGAGGAGAGGAGATCATATTTTCAGACTGATGAATGGATAAAATAGGATATCATGGTCATTTTAGAAAAAGGTTCAGGTTAATTTTGTCTAGAGATTTTTAGTCCCAATGGTAGGATTATAATACCCCATAGAATATGGTATTAAATAATCCCTCCTATTAAGCTATTTAATAATCCCTGGACTAATAGTCCCAAACTCAAATTTAAAAACAGACAAGGAACTTGGGATTAATAGTCCTATCTCAAGTGTAATCCTTGTAAACAAACATAGCCCTATGGGTAATATTATCCTTTTTAAACCTTCTTAGACCCTACAAGTATGATACATCACAGATCATGTAGCTTGGTTGGAAGCTGTGTATATGGTTGAAACATTCAAAGAATGGAGACCATGTGAAATCCTTTGCCCAAGTTTTTCCATGATGTTCTATTCTAGTTCTGAGGTTGTGAACATTTGGTCATCCAATGCATATTCTCTTTGGTAAAGCCTTTTTTGTATTACCAGACTAGTTGGTTGCCCCAGGTGTGATGTGCTCATGTATATTGATTTCAAATATAACTTCCTGTGGTTGGCCCATTTGGGATTCGTTTATGGATATTGATTTCAGAAATAACTTCCTGAGGTGTTACTCGGAACAAGTTATGGCTTTCAACTTCCCTCATCAAATACCTTCAAGAATTTGTATATCCTTAGTCTTATCCTTAAAATGTCGAGTATTTGGAATTGACCTTCCTATTGCAGTGAACTGATTGAGCCGTAAAAAGATTATTGGCACTTCATTGAGAAATGTACCACCATTTTGTTTGTGGTTTATGTAGTATGAATTTACTTGGGTAAAATTTCTGGTGATGTTATTACATTGGTATGCTAAAATTAATGGTATATGATCATTTGGTGCAATATCTCCGTTACTTGAACATGGTTAAACTTGTGGTATATACCAGACATTGCAGAAGAATTTGTCCCCTCCGAAATTTGAACAATGAAAAAGATCTGATTCTAACACCTGAACCATATCACAGAAACTAACAGGAGGTGTATTACTACTCAGAAACAAATATTATATTGTCATATATCGGGGAAAAGATTTTGTTCCAATAAGTGTGGCTGTTGCTTTAGCTGAGAGACAAGAAGTGGCAAAAGAAATACAAGATGTTGAAGAGAGAGTCCGCAGGGGAGTAGTGGAAGCAGCCTCTGTCAATGGTTTAGCTGAAAGTCAAGAACCTTCAAAACAGATACCAGATGTTGAAGATAAAGTGAGGACAGGAGCAGCAGAAACAGCTCCAATTGGTGAACTGGGACAAGCACTTGCAGGTACTTTGGCTGAGTTTTACGAGGCTCAGGCCCAGTGGGGAAGAGATATATCTGCTGAAGAACAAGAGAAGATGATTGAAGAACTGTCTAGATCAAAGACAAACAGGGTTGTTAAGCGGCTTGAACATAAACTATTCATCGTAAGCATGTCTTTTTAATTTATTGTCCTAATAAAAGCAGTTTAGACTTCAGAATCACTTGCATCATTTTGCCTTTATGAACTTGCTTTCTTTTATTAGTGTTTCTAGCAATATCGTTTTTATTATATATATACCCTTTTTTTTGTATTTTCTAAAAAAATTAAAAAATAATAGTGGGTCATATCCATTACAAGATAATGCCTCCACTTAGACTTGATCAAGTAATTGCTCCACCAAGACTCGTAGCCTCACCTCTCCAATGTAAGGGACTAAGGGAGGATCTCATTTATCTCGTACCACTTGAACTAGGAGTTGTTTGGTTATAATTAGAAAACGTGTTGTGAGGTATTTAAAAAATCATGTCTAGCACTCAGGGAAATTTTTACATTCTGAATATATAGGTGTAATATTCATGTCAAGTTCTTTTAGTTGACAATGTTCATAATCGTGGAGCTGTTGCACAACATTGTTTTGTCCAAGTAGCAGTATATAGTCTGGGTAAAGATGTCATTTGCCATGATTACCTTTTTTATTCAGTTTTTCTAATTTTCAAAAGCAGGAACTTACCGAGCAAGAAGTCCATAACTTAGATTAAGTTCACTGCTAAAGGAGATATAGTCAACCAAGGATGTTTCACTTGTCTGCTTTTTGAGAATTCCTTTGGCCATAGAAAAGGCACTGAGGCATCCTATTCAAATATCTTATTTTGGAATTGATGACACATTCTTTGGGTTAAATTTTGATAAGGTTTCACTGCATGACGGCTTACTTGGAAAATATTAAAAAAAGAATAACAACATTCATCTAAACATACTTAAAGATTTTTGGCCTTCACGTGCTTGTGTATTCAGAATAAATTACATAACTGTCTCTAATAGGCATAAATTATATTCTTTTAAGTTTTTCCAACTAGGGTTTATTACATCCAGAACAAGGATGTCCATTTCACTATTTCAACATATTCTTATCATTTTACCACTTGTTAATATTTTTGTACCACCATATCAGAAAGTACACCTTGTTAATGTATGTACGTACGTAATGAGAGATGGCACTCTTGGTTAATGGTTTGGCTCTGATTGTTGCGGAGTCATTTGTATTATAATTTAATGCTTTAGCATCTAGTTTTGTTGCATGTAGGTCTGCTTATTATAATCAGCTCCTATCAGATCTATTCATGTAAAGTTTTTGAATACATCAACAGGCGCAGGCAAAAAATGCTAAAGCAGAGAAAGAGTTAGTTAAGATAAGAGAATCCTGGCTACCTGTTGGTCCTCCCGATGATCAGGAAACAATCACTGACGAGGAACGAGTTATGTTTCGTAGAGTTGGATTAAGAATGAAACCATACTTACCACTTGGTGAGTTATTGTCATTTCATTACGTATATTAGTTTATATCAAAATGAATGACTGATGATGTGTGCATGGTGATCTACCAGGGATTCGTGGTGTTTTTGATGGCGTAATTGAAAACATGCATTTGCATTGGAAGCATAGAGAACTTGTAAAGCTGATTTCAAAACAAAAAGACCTCGCCTTTGTTGAAGAAACAGCAAGACTACTGGAATATGAAAGTGGTGGAATACTCGTGGACATAGTAAGAGTCCCAAAAGGTTATGCTGTCATATATTATCGTGGGAAGAATTATCGACGGCCCATTAGCCTGAGGCCAAGAAACCTTCCAACAAAGGCTCGAGCATTGAAGCGTTGGAGGGCATTGCAGCGATATGAGGTCATCTTTCGTGTCACAGAGTTTCATTAAATAAATAATGACCTTAACTGATACTCATACTGAATACAATATGTTTCCTCACCTTCATATCTTGCACTTTTACAAACATATGTTGTACAGGCTCTCAGTCAACACATATCCGAATTGGAGAAAGCAGTGGAGCAAATGAAATCACAGAATGTGAGTGGTGCCTTTCACAGTTAATTTTATTTTGGGTAAATGATGTCTTTAATGCATTATACATGTAGATACAGCACTTGGGCTGATTCGTTGGAAATGCGGTAACTTGTTATTTGATGCATGCATAGTAGTAGTTTTTTTGTGTTATCATTCTCCATAAGGTAATATAGTCTATTCTTATCAGAAAAGACATGTTGGGACCTCGAATGGTAGATTAGTGGCCACATAAAAGGAGACTGTGAGAGTACTTTCTTTTTGCAGAAATTGTGATCAATTGTAAAAGAGGCGGAGGTACATAATCTGATCCATTGCCTCTGGCGATGTATCTTGGTAATTTTTGATTCATTTGGATGGTACACTGAGTTGAGCAAAATATGAGGAAAATATCCTAGTGGCAATGCCTTTCATAGAAGATGTCCTCCACAATTTTTCTTAAATTTCTTTCACTAATTTCTCTGCAGTTAAAACTTGAATGAGCTCAAAATGGCTTGATTAAAAGAAGTTGACAAGATGATAACCTGGTTCCTGCAAAAAGGTTATGCTATGCTGGTCAGCTGCTGGGTTAATATATCTACCATTACCAACATCCCATGAGTCTAGGCATTGGAATTCTGAAGATATTTCACTTGATGGTTGGGTAGGCGTAGTAGAAAAGAAAATATAGGGTCATCTGTGAGTCCATTTTGACTGATTCTCCTACTTGTCCTCGAGGAAATGATTCCCCGAAAAAGGAATACTGGTGTCTTCAAAGTATTAAGTTATTTTTATTTCAACTTTTGACCCAATATAGATTCCTTGGGAGTTTTAAGGCCTTTCTTCTCTGCATTGCAAGTGTCCATCGTATGCCTTGATTATAAAGGTATCCGAGGGAAGATATCCTTGGATTTATAACTTCTTTTGAACAGGTCTTGTAAATCTTTATCTTTTAATGTTTTGCATGTTTGCGAGGAAAGGTGTTTATTAGAAATTATCATCTCCTCTTAGCTTATTATCATAATCATCAAAACTAGACTTCGTCAAAGTTTTTTTGTGAATTGAAATCTAAATTCTTTGTTGCTAACTGTCCACAGGATGATTCGAAAGATGCAGAGGACGATAAGACCCGGAATTCAGATGAGCATAGCCAGTATGATCACATCCTAGAGTCCGACCTGGTGAGGCTTCTATTTAATTTTTGTATTTATGCTGATGGTTCCTGTAGTGACCCAGTGCTATCACACATTACACGCCACAAACTACATATTCTAACAGAAAGATTAAAGAGAAATCTAAAACTTGAGATGTTGGATTTGTGGGATAAGAGGTTAAGACCACAGGAAGTAATTGATATATATATATATAGTCCATTTCAAGGGTTCACCCCCTTATTTTACATACCATACTCACCCCCTTTAGCGATGGTTCGGTCCGTCGCTTTAACCGTCGTCTTAGTTTTTAGCGATAACGACGGACCGAACCATCGACTGGTCCATCGCTAAAGGGGGTATGCAAGGTATATAGGATCAAGGGGTAAGCACCTGATCCTTTTCGTGTATATATATATACGTGACTTCCCCTCATTTACAGAGTGAAGATGAATGGATGAGTTCTGATGAAGATGAAAGTGAAGACCTTGAAGACGGTGATTGCGATGATCCTGAAGATGATGAACACTCAAAAACTTCAAGCTTTGAGAACCTTGATTTTGCTTCTGCGGGTTAACAAATTCAGGTTGAATTTCTTCCATTGAAGTGCATAACAGGATTCTGGCAGAGGTAATCTATATACTTTATTTTAATATGTCAAATCTTAGCTGAAAGAAGACACTCCACTCTGCATGTACAACACTGGATATCCATAAGCCCGTGCTGTGAACATTCTTCATTGAGAAAGTAAAGCTACATACATTTAGTAATAGATGAAATACTGCCATCACTATCTGAAGTCTGGAATAGAATAGTTTTGTTTCAAATGGCCATATTTTGTCAATTGAAAAGCAAGATTTATTCTATAAAATAAAATAAACAAATAATTGTACAACTGTTCTGTTCCTAGAGGCTATGAGCAAGAATTTCACTATTTTTAATATCCCCCCCAACCCTTACTTGAAGCAGGTTGATGCATGTCTGTCACACAAAAAGAATTGTGATTTACTGATCGCAGGTACTTACTTATTACAGATAAAGAAGTCGGAGGAAGAAAGTCATTGGACAACTGTATGCACGAGGGTACATTAGTATTCTGCTTGTAGCGCGTGATCGACTCTAGTCTTCCAATTCTAATAAATGCATGGAGCAAAAATCTTCAACTTGCTGATGTACGTACCCTTGCTTGAATCCAATGAGTTTGTTAAAAAATGATTTTGCTACTGAAGTAGTCAGACAGTTGCATATCATCACCCAAAAGTCAAAACATCATCTGATGGCAAACTGGTTTATTGCTTTGTCAAGCCACATTTTACATCTTGGTTAGCTTTATCTTATAAGCCTTGCTTGCTATCATAATTAGAATGAAAGCTGTTTCAATCATTCACCTGCTGTGTTTTTGCTAACTTGAAGCTAGGGACAACTGGAAATTTACGTATATATTATTGTTTTGACTGTGAAATGTTGACCGGAAAGGAGCAATAAATGTATGTCTGGGGTAGTCATAGCTTGTACGAAAGAACGAACTCGAGTTGTACACAGTTTTTCCTTACTAATGGTAGTAGTATGTATATATGTGAAGAGCATCAAGTAGAATTTAAGTTGCCTTGCGCTATTAAATTGTCCTTACTAATGGTAGTATATATGTGTGTTTGATTGCATCTTAACGGTCTATCTTTTAATATATATTTAACAGCTCACATCTTTTATATTAAGAGGTCAGAGTTTTCTGAATAGTTAAAGATATAAATATGAGTTTAATAAAATCTCTTCGTTAAGATCCATTAAAAGGTGGCTGTTAAGATGTAATCAAAGACATTATTGTACAACTTAAGTTGCCTTGCGGTTATTAAATTGTCCTCCACTTTTTCCCTTTCTTTCTTTTGGGAGAATGGTAATGAAGCAATATAAAATTTAAAAAATATAAATATTGAAAGGTTGATAATTCCAGTCTTTTTTTGGCCTATATAAAGAGACTTTATGTAATATCCAAATTTCAGTTGTACATTTGTTGAGAAATGTTAAGAACTTGCCTACATTTAATTTGCCAAAATATCTTTATAATTTTTAAAAAAATGTATTTATTAGATATAATTTGTTTTTAAATACTTTTTTAAAAAATAAAAATAAATATTACTAATAATAATATTTCATCTCAGTGCACTATTTCAAACCCCAAATGTAACAAAAAGATTAAAGTTATAAACTAATATATATACAGTCCACTTCTCCAGCGAACTAGAAGGAGAGAACTAAGAACGAATCGACGACGGTTTTTTCGGTCGATATAGCGTAGAAAGTCGGTTTTTTATGCTAGAGTGACGAAAAAAACTATCGTTATAATCGGTTTGTTCTTAGTTCGCTCCCTCCAGTTCGCTGGAGAGAGCGGGGCAATATATATATATATATATAGAGTCCGGATCAGGTCCGGACTTCCGAATTTTAACAAAATTCGGACCTTTTTTTTTTTGCTTTTTTTTAAACAACTAAAAAAATAATAAATTATGGAACTTGAATTTTTATATAATACAGTATTTTGGGTGTGATTTGGATACGTATAACAAAATATATATGTACAGTCTGGGCAGACTGTATATACATTGGTTGGTGTAGGTATTAAAAACACACCCAAAACACTGTATTATGGAAAAATTTTAGTTCCATAATTTATTTTTATTTTTTTTAGTTGTTCTACCAAAAAAAAAAAAAAAATAGGGTCCGGATTTTGGATCAGGTCCGGACTCCCGGACCTGATCCGTGTTGTATATATATATGGGAAATGATTTTTAGCATGTATTTGCTATGAATGAAAATTGGGCAAATAGCATCTCCACGTTACATAAATTAAGGGCTGGTATTAAAAATGGTAATAAGTCGTCCGCTAATTGAACTAGCGGACGCATAAATCATAATTTTTGGATAGATTTGACCCTGCTGCTTAATGCGCCTTGCTTTGTTTAAGTCCATCAATCCGCTAGTTGAACTAGCGGGAACCCTTAAATATTATTCAAAACTAGCCTGTAATATGATATGCCCAAATATTATGCAAATGAATGACTGATCCAACGCAAAATATGGTATGCCCAAATATTATTCGCAATGACTGATTAACCTGTAATATGACTGACTGACCTGTAATATGGTATGCCCAAATATTATGCGAATAAATGACTGATTTAGAATATTAAGCATATCTCGAATATTGAATGATTTAGAGCTTGTATTTTCAAGTATTAATTGTACAGAGAAAATAATATTACAAAAATATAAAAAAATATTTTAAATATGCAATATTACAAAAATAACAGACTTAATTTGAGGCTTTCCAAAAATTAAGAAATTCCAAAATTTGAAAACAAGTTCCTCCGATGCCACCCAAAGCCAGAAGACTAGACAAATTTCTACTAAACTGATCTTAGAATAATATTATCTGAATCCTAATATCTGGTCAATTACTTTTTTGAAAGTAGTCAACTATACAGTAAATTGAAAATGAGATACATGACCAACAACAAATTAATAGATTTGATAACTAAAAATAACCAAAACTACAAAATCTCTAAAACCCATTTAGGGAAAAACTAAAAAGTATATACCATAAGATTAATCAGATAAGCAAAACTAAACACTGATACAAACTATTTGGTAGCAAAATCAGCCGAACTTGATACAAAAGCAAAATACTTGATCAATCGCAGCAAGAGTGAGGGTTTGGTTTAGGGAATCGTCGCAGGAATCATAATTTTCGTACGCTAGTTGAACTCGAAATCGCAGCTCGAAAGAGGGAGTGTTTGGTTTAGGGAATCGCAGCTCGATTTGAATTTCGAAATCCTTGACTTTGATTTAGGAATCGCAGCAGGAGGGACGGTTTAGGGGTTTGATTTTCGAACTCGCATCAGGAGCAGGAGGGAGGGTGCAGCACCTGAAATCGCCTTGGCTGTGATTTTCGAATCGCAGCAGGAGAGAGGGTTCAGTTTAGGGAGTTGCAGCTCGATTTGGATTTCAAAATCCTTGGCTTTGATTTAGGAATCGCAGCAGGAGGGACGATTTAGGGGTTTGGTTTTCGAACTCGCAGCAGGAGCAAGAAGGAGGGTGCAACACCTGAAATCGCCTTGGCTTTGATTTTCGAATCGCAGCAGGAGGGAGGGTTTGAGTTTAATTTAAGAATCGCTGTTTGATTTCGTATGCTAGTTGAAGGTTACTGAGAATGTGGGTTAAATTTGTTCGAAAATTATGATTTATGTGTCCGCTAGTTCAACTAGCGGACGTCGTATTACCATTTTTAACCCCAGCCCTTAGTTTATGTAATGTGCGGTGGAGATGCTATTTGTCCAATTTCATAGCAAATGTTATAGATCATTTCTCTATATATATATACTAGCTGGGTCCCGTGCCTCCGGCACTGTATAACCAATATGATTTATCTCAAATTTTGAACGACCAAAATAATTTATTGAGTGAGCGAGAAATTTAAAGTCATTTGTATTTTATTAAATTATTATTAGATTATTAGATAGATATATGTATTTTATTAGATAGATGTATGAACGGTGGGATTTATCCCAAATTTTGAACGGCCCAGATGATTTATTAAGTGAGCGGGAAATTCAAAATCATTTGTATTTTATTAGATAGATTACTTATTTTTATTAATTGTTGGAATGAAATGAACTGGAATCCGGACCCTATAAATATCAACTTTCTGACATAAAATGACGTATTGAAGTTTGTTCGGTATGTTTAATTAAATAGATTCTAATTTGGATTCTTTGACTTGGAATCTAATTTGGATAAAAATTGTAGTAATATACTAATAGTAGCTGGGTCCTGTGCCTCCGACACTGTATGGACAATATGATTTATCTCAAATTTTGAACGACCAAAATAATTTATTGAGTGAGCGAGAAATTTAAAGTCATTTATATTTTATTAAATTATTATTATATTATTAGATAGATAGATGTATTTTATTAGATAGATGTATGAACGGTGGGATTTATCCTAAACTTTGGACGGCCCAGTTGATTTATTAAGTGAGCGGAAAATTCAAAATCATTTGTATTTTATTAGATAGATATATATATATAGTCACGGACTAAAGACGAATTGGGTAAAAAACATGCGGGTTGAGGTTGAGCTCTGGGTCAAATTAGGAAAAAACATGCAGGTTGAGCTCTACCTCAAATTACTAACAAAATAGAACCAGAGCTCAGATTAGATGCAAAAACTACTTTCTCTCTCCAACTTTTTCCCTCCCTCTCTCACACGATAAAGTAACAGACGGAAGAGCTCAAGGTAAAAGCCAACGGAAGGTCTCTGCGATGAAACCATAGCAAACGGATTGGAAGGTAAAGCTCCATAACTTTATTGGGTTTGTAATTTTTTTTTGTTGCATTAAAAATCTAGGGTTTGTTCTTTAAAAATCGGACTTTTTTCGACGGTTGCTCATCCTGACTAACGGTCTAATTTCTTTAATTTCTCGTGGCCTAATTTCTTTAATCGTGGCTTAATTCGTACAACTCGTGGCCTAAAACTTTGACTACGAGTTTTACAAATTAGGCCACAAGTTGTACGAATTAGGCCACGATTAAAGAAACTAGGCGACGAGAAATTAAAGAAATTAGACCAGTAGCCACGACGAGCAACCGTTGGAAAAAGTCGGATTTTTAAAGAACAACCCTAGATTTTTAAGTGACAAAAAAATTTACAAACCCAATAAAATTTGGAGCTTTATCTTTCGATCCGTTAACCAAAGACCTTGAGCTCTTTCCGTCTGCTATTTTATCGTCTGAGAGAAGGAGGGAAAAAGTTGGAGAGAGAAAGTAATTTGAGGCAGAACTCAACCCGCATATTTTTTCCCAATTTGACCCATAAGTCAACCCACTTATTTTTTACCGGCAAAAAGCACCTTTTGGCTACTGTGGTTATAGTGATTTAACGAATTAGCCACTGTGCTTTTAAAATATTCAATTAGCCCACTGAGCTTTTTAAAAATTAACAATCAACCCATTCCGTCCAAAAAATTGGACGGACGTTAACAGCTGGATTTAAAAAAAAAAAATTATGTGGTAATTACGTGGCGATAGATTTTTAAAAAATTAATGCTGACGTGGCAAAAAATACATAATATTCATTTTAAAGTTTTAAAAATAACAAAAATATAATAAAATAAAACAGATTTTTTTAAAAAAATATTATTTTTAATAAAAACAGATTTTTTTAAAAAACATAATTTTTTAAAAAACATAATTTTTTTAAAAAACATATAATTTTTTTAAAAAACGAAACTTTTGTAAAAAACAGATTTAAAAAAAAAAAAAAAAATTTAAAAACAGATTTTTTTAAAAAAACAAATTTTTTTAAAAACAGATTTTACAAATTTTTTAAAAAAAACAAATTTTTTTAAAAACAGATTTTTTTAAGAAAATAATTTTTTTAAAAAACAGATTTTTAAAAACAGATTTTTTTTATAAAAAGATTTTACAAATTTTTTAAAAAGCAGATTTTTTTAAAAAACTAATTTTAAAAAATCTGTTTTTTTAAAAAAGTATTTTTTTTAAAAAAAAAATTATGTTTTCTAAAATCTGTTTTTTTCAAACAATTTTTTTAAAAAAAACAGATTTTTAAAAGGCATAAATTTTTTTAAAGTACAGATTTTTTAAAAAGCATAATTTTTTTAAAAACATAATTTTTAAAAAAAACTGAATTTTTTTAAAAAAAAGTACTTTTTTTGAAAAACACAATTTTTAAAAAAAAACAGATTTTTTTTTAAAAACATAATTTTTTTAAAAAAATACTTTTTAAAAAAAAACATATTTTTTTTAAAAAATATTAAAAATTATAAACAACAGATTTTTTCAAATCTGTTTTTTAAAAAATTTGTAAAATCTGTTTTTTAAAAAAAGATTCTTTTAAAAAAATCTGTTTTAAAAAAAATCTATTTTTAAAAAAAAATCTTTTTTTTAAATTTTTTTTAAAAAAAAATCTGTTTTTTAAAAAAAATATTATGTTTTTTTAAAAAATTGTGTTTTCAAAAAAAGTACGCTTTTTAAAAAAGTTGTACTTTAAAAATTTAAATTTGTTTTTTTAAAAAAAAATTAAAAAAAATTTGTTTTTTTTAAAAAAATCTGTTTTTTAAAAAAAATCTGTTTTTAAAAAAAATTGTTTTTTTTAAAAAAAACTGTTTTAAAAAAACTTTTAAAATTTGCTTTTAAAAAAAATTGTTTTTTTAAAAAAACTGTTTTTTAAAAAAATCTGTTTTTTAATTATTTTTTAAAAAAAAAATCTATTTTTTAAAATATTTTTTTTAAAAAAACTGTATTTTACAAAAGTTCCGTTTTTAAAAAAAGTTATATATTTTTTAAAAATTATGTTTTTTTTAAAAAAATCTGTTTTTATTAAAAATAATATTTTTTAAATAAATCTGTTTTATTTTATTATATTTTTGTTATTTTTAAAACTTTAAAATGAATATTATGTATTTTTTTGCCACGTCAGCATTAATTTTTTTAAAATCTATTGCCACGTAATTACCGCATAATAATTTTTTTTTTTAAATCTTGCTGTTAACGTCCGTCCAATTTTTTGGACGGAATGGGTTGATTGTTAATTTTTAAAAAGCTCAGTGGGCTAATTGAAAATTTTAAAAGTACAGTGGCTAATTCGTTAAATCACTATAACCACAGTGGCCAAAAGGTGTTTTTTGCCATTTTTTACCCAATTCGTCTTTAGTCCTTGACTTTAGTTAACTGGAGAAAGTATACGCACGTGCAATGTCACGTGTTATGTTCCCTTCCCCCTCTCCTCAAAGGCTCAAAGCGATAGAATCAACGGTAACCATACAAAACTAATTTACCGTTTTAGCGCCAAAACAAATGAAAAATATTAAAAACAATAAAAAACACACTTTCACAGTAAACAGCTATGTTTTCCGTTACACCTCCTCTCTTCAGGCAAGACCCTCTCTCTCTCCTCCGTACAAACCCTAGGAATTGTATCGGCATCAAAGCAAGCACTAACGGTTCCTTTACAATCCGATCATCTTCGAGCTTACAGGTACCTCTAGATGAAGTTTCATCGGAGTAGAGAGAAAAGTTTAGTTCGGAGCTACGACATTCGGCCCCTTTTCCGACGATTAAGGCGTCGAAGAGGGTCGTGCTGGTGAGGCACGGGCAGAGCACGTGGAACGAGGAAGGGAGGATTCAAGGAAGTTCTAATTTCTCTGTGCTCACTCAGAAAGGGGAGTCTCAAGCCGAAACTTCTCGACAAATGCTTATTGATGATTCCTTTGATATCTGCTTCTCAAGGTTCGATTTTCTCGTTCAATTTCATTTTCAGTTGTTTTCCTGAAACTGTGTGTTTTGTTGTATTGGGGTCTTCATTTTGAATTGCAGAGTTTTCACTAGATTTAACGTGGTCTTGTGTGTAATTGTTTTCCTGAAACTGTGTGTTTTGTTGTATTGGGGTCTTAATTTTGAATTTCAGAGTTTTCACTAGATTTAACGTGCTCTTGTGTGTAATGTAAAAGTATAATTCCACTAAATAAATGCTCCTTCATTCAGAGATGGAAGCCCATATAACAATTTTGTACATCCCATTCCAAAAGTAGAGTTGATTTTCTAAAAATACACTAGAAAAATACTGTCCATTTGCAAAATTTACAAACTTTATTGATATATGTTTCACATAGCAGTGGAATGCGTTATGAGGTATGGTTCAGTCATCTGGAAAGGGTTATTACAAGAATTAGTGGGATTCTAAAACCATTCATTTCATTAGTGACTGCTCAAATTCTTTTTCCCTGTTCCTATTCGGTGGTGGATCCATATATTCATACTTTGGAGCATTCAATGGAGCAATGATTTCCACTTCATGCAACTAACTCGGTTTAGTAAAAATGTTGATAATGAATGTGGGTATCTTAGACACTTTTTTTTTTTACTATATTCTTGAGCTAAAATGAATATTATCTTTCATCTTTTTAGAATCAACTGAACGATGGTGGGCTTGTATTTTACAGTCCACTGATTAGATCAAAGCGAACTGCTGAAATCATATGGGGTACTCGCAAGGAGGAGATACTTACTTATTCTGATCTGAGAGAAATTGACCTGTACTCATTTCAAGTTAGTTTGATTTCTCAACATTTCTTTCTCAAGAGGTGTACCATTTGTCAAAGATACTGAAATGATATTCAAATCTAAGGTGGATGTAGAGAGTTAGGGGCTGTTTGTTTAGAGCTGAATGAAGCTGAATCTGAATGGCTGAATCGGTCAGTGCGTTTGTTTTAGTATGAATGGCTGAATCGGTAAGATGGACGAGCTGAATGGCTAAGTCAGATTTTTTGAGCTGAATGACTGAATGAGCAGCTGAATGAAGTAAAAAAATTTTAAAAAAAAAACTATTATATTAAGTAATATTAAATAAATTTACAACAATTTTGAATTTTTCAGAAGGATAAAATAATAAAGTTTTGTCATTCAGATGTTTCAGATATGTCAATTATCAAACAATTTTTTTCATTCAGATTCAGATTCAACTCATTCAGATTCAGCTTATTTAGATTCAGATTCATTCAATTTTTATCAAACACCCCCTTAGTTTGTAGTAGCTGATGATTCCTTTATTGACTTTAGGGTCTCCTAAAACATGAAGGAAAAGCAAAATTTGGTGAGGCTTTTCTTGAGTGGCAAATAAATCCAACCAATTTCAGTATTGATGGTAACTATCCAGTGAGGCAATTGTGGGAACGTGCTAGAAACTGTTGGAATAAAATATTATTCCATGATAGCAGGTCTGTTCTCGTGGTTGCTCACAATGCTGTTAACCAGGCTCTCGTTGCTACAGCCATTGGTACGCTTTGTCTATTCTGTAAATTGGCGGGGAAATATATGAAAACTCTGAATGATATTTTCTTCTCCTGTTTGCTGTTTGTTTCCAATTTATCAGGATTAGGAACAGAGTACTTCAGGGTTTTACTTCAGAGTAATTGTGGTGTAAGTGTGCTGGATTTCACCCCACGGCTTGAGGGTGGGTCTCCATATATTTGTCTCAATCGTTTAAATCAGGTATACGGCAATTTTATGCTTTGTAATCTGTTTTTATAAATGACAACAAGGCTACAACCTTCTTTTGTTTCTTGAGTTCATCAAAGCATATAATTATGTGTTAGTTTCGGGTTAGAAACAAAAAAAAACAATAATGCAACCTTGGACTGAGAGGCAGAATGGGGGGAAGGGGTGTTAACTCATCATATTTGATTGATCAAGGTTTGCTTTGCTGTTATGTGTTAATGGTTTATCCAGTATGCTTGATATACACCTCGTGAAAACTTTAATATCATTATCATTGTTTGTTTGTTAATGGTTTATCCCAGTAATTCTGCATTTTAACTATTTAAGATCACAGGTATAGTATAGGTTAAGTTTATGCAGATACTTCAAGTATGAACAGTCCTTTTTGCGTAAATATTGAATCATTTCTCCCCCATCTTAATTTATCTTTATAGTCCCCTGTGGTTTAATTTTCTTTTGAGTTTTATCGGTAATTCTAATGTAAATGCAACAGACCCCAGGTTCACCTGTTGCTGGTGGAAGTTCTGGAGGCAGGAAAGCCAGTAAGCGGATCATACTTGTCTGTCATGGATCCTCACAGAGATATTCCAAGGTATGAAAGTACTAAGGAGCTGTTACTGATGTTATATAACATCGACTCTTTTCATGGTTGATTCTGTGATATTGAGTTTAAAGTTTACCTTTATGTTTGCAAGTGATTAAATAG
Organism: Panax japonicus; assembly: GCA_020205505.1. Classification (NCBI taxonomy): domain Eukaryota; kingdom Viridiplantae; phylum Streptophyta; class Magnoliopsida; order Apiales; family Araliaceae; genus Panax; species Panax japonicus. Next base: position 65,247,498 of record CM035108.1, on the reverse strand, counting down.
GTGGTCTGGTGGTTGGGTATTATAGAAATTCCAATCATATACCTTGACCTTTTGTTCTTTTTATGACTTTTCTATCTCTAGTTGAAGGCCCTCATATAGTCTTTCTAGAACAAAATGAAAGAATTTAATGTCTCCATATGCCTAATTCCCAAATATTATAGAGTTGGAGACACCATTCTGGACTCATCCATAACTTGAATTGGCCTTGCTATTGTGATTGTGCATTTTACCATATTGTTAGTTCATTTACCTTTCTGTTTTTGTTCCCCTTGTTCGACTGTTCAAGAATTGTCATGATGTATGTGTATAAATTTATTACTATTATTTCTTGTATGTATAAAATTATGTCTAACTGAACATGATTTCAAAGATATTATGGTTTATATATGTCAAAGCATAATGTAAATTGTTGAATACATTTTAAAATAATTTAAGATTTAAAGCAACTGGTAACATGACAATTGACATGGTATCATATCTCAGGTTACACACGTAATGTGATGGTTTCAACTTTCAAGTCTTTCCACGTACATCTGATTCCCCATTATGTTGTTAGTGCAGTTGCACTCTCTTTCGTTTCTGAATTGTAATAAAACATGGTTTCTCTCTTTCACGTACGAGTGGGATTGCACATGAGAAGCAATGTGGAAGCATGATACATATTGTTAAAAGCTCATTCTCTATTAGCTTAAACATTTAGCATTTAACTAAATATATAACTTTGACATTTGTTTAATGTATTCGTAAATTCATATTAATAGTTTTGTTAGATAACCATTAAACTTCTGTTTTAAAGATTTGATTTAGTTATAGCCTACATATTTTTGGCTGAACGACACTTTTGTCTCTCCAAGTTACTACCCACATTCTGATTTACTCTAATATCTCCTATAATTTTTATGTCTGATTTACTCTAATAAAGATAAATTGGGATCAGCGTTTTATGTCTGATTTACTCTAATATCTCCAATATTTTTTTAATTAGTAGTTTCACTTTTTTACCTTGCACATGTATAGTTGGTAAAATTCTTTAGTATTTGACAGGTTTCTGGAGACTCGTCAATGAACATGCTCGGAATTATACAAGTTTAAACAATTTCCTCTTTTCCGTGTTAAGCAAGTCATGGTACAAAAGTTTTACCATCTGATTTTGTTTCCGAACACATTGCAGTCCCAGAAAACAGCGGAGCTACTACTTGATTTGAGAGTGAAAACAGTAGTTAGCAGCCCTAACAGGGCGTCAACTGGGACAGCCAACACCATTGTTCAAGTAAGCTCATCCTCAATGTTCCTGTATTAGTATGTGGCTAATTTAGTTCTCTTTAGTGATTTTCGTTTTCATCCATAGTTGTAATCAGCTAACTTGAATATAGGTTCAAGAAGCTGCTGATTGCTTAGGTGCTGACTGTGTGCCACGCTGTGTGGAAATGAAGCAAATGCAGAACCTTGATGTGGATAACATTCTCCGGCAATCAAAAAAGGCAAGAAAAGTAAATTGGTATTGAAATATATGTCACTGCTCAGGCTGACAAAATAAACAAAAATATGAATTCTTGTCCTTAATTACTGGGAATATGTAAATTGAAATACGAGTACCTAAGAAATTGTCTGTGACACCTTTGTCGTGTTTCTAGCGTTTGACAATACCAAAAAACTTGGTTGACAATCTAAGCTTTCTATAGGATGGTTGCCAGAGATCTTCAGTTCTTTTTCTCTCTTCAACAGGGTATAATTGATGTACCTTATCATTCTGGTTGGTTAAGTGAAGTAGAGGACGGAGTCATGACAGCGTTATGGGATCAGTCAGAGAAGGCCTGGAAATCTCTGTTGAATGAATTATCTAGTGAAACTGTGAAACCAAGAAAGAGGATATTATTGTTGCAGTAGCTGATCCTGCTGTTCACATTGCACTATTGGGACACTGTCTAACCGTGAAAAAGGAATGGATGGGTTCATTTCATCTTGATGCTGGCAGCATCAGCGTTCTCGACTTTCCGGATGGACCTGCTGGAAGAGGTGTCATCCGGTGCATAAATTATACTGCCCATTTGGGGAGGTGGTCAATACCTATTACAACATCAACTCTGGCTGATGAAGAATTTTAACTGTTTTAAGAATATAAAATTCTGATATCAGATGATGAAAATTATGTATTCTGAATTCTGATTGTCCATCTAAAGGATTACTCTCTTTTTTTGGATGAAAATATGAAAAAATAAAAATTGATGTATATAATATATCAATAGAAATGCAAAGCGGTCTTTAAAATTCTGCTGTCCAATCTGAATTCTGAGCACAAATTTTGATTGTGCTTTGGCATATTATAAGCTAATTAGTCGAGTCTTGTTTTATTCCTCATTTCCTTTATCGGGAAGCTAATATGGAACGGAATGTTATTTATTTTTTGACATGAATGTTGTTTTATTTAAAAAATATACTCCATCCGTTCTAAATTTAGAGATATAAATTGACTTTTGAAGTCAAACGATAACACATTAAAATTTAAATTGATATGAATTTATTTAATCTTAGTTGATACAATTTATTATAATTGTATAATATATAACAAAAATTATTAATTACAAAATTTATTTCATTCAAAACTTTTATAAATCATACTAAGTGTGTGTGTTTGATCTCCAAAGTCAAATTATATCTCTTATTTTGGAACTGAAGAATATTTTTCAACAATGTTATTATCACATAAAAAAAACTCACATAATGATCACATACACACACATGCATACCGTGGGGCCCGCTAAACATGTGAGACTCCCAAATATGCATGTGTATCTGAGTATTATGTGAGGCTTTATTATATGGTAGTAATATTAATTTGGAACAATTACAATAACTAGTACATTTTATTAAAATATTACAAAAAAAGTGTACAAACAAAATAATTACAAAAAGAGTACATATGCAATATTTAATTACAAAAAACTGCAATCTTATACCTTTTAATTAGTTAACTGATTTAATGAGTTATTGATAATGGTCCATGATTGTAGGGATTTAAATCTTATCTCTCTCATCAACCTCCATATTTTTATCTAACGAATCAATGGACTAACCGCCTTCTTCTTCCTCCTCTTCCGCAACCTTCTTCCACCTCCGCCCCCGCCACTGGTCCACCAGCAGTCGCCCCACCTCCGCCCCCCGCCCCCGCCCCAGCCCCACACCCTCTCCTTCCTCTTCCTCCGCTTCCTTTCTCCACCCCCGCCCACGCCCCACCCCCTCCCTCCGCCACCCCTCCTCCCCCTCCCCCTCCCCCCCTCCCCCTCCCCCTCCCTCTCCCTCTCCCTCTCCTTGTGATGAACGGAATCTTGAAACGGTAAGCCATGTTGATATGAAACCAATATTATGTTTCAAATGTTTGGTAATGAAGGTTACTAAACATAATCTTGAATCTTACCTCAAATGTATTCTTGATCTGAAGCCATGTCCGGGTCCAAAACGGAATCTTGAGCCTTCTTTCATTGGAAGCAATTAAATTTTCATTGGAAGCAATTCAACAACATCTTAAGCCTTCTTTCCTTGGTGAAACGTTCATGTTCTCATTGCAATCTATAACCAATTGTAGACCTAATTGATAACCTATTATTTGTTTGAAAACAATGAATTCACACACCTCTTGAATGGTACACAATTCAAAGATGACACTGGAGTCGTCTTTATGTTCTGTGGGGAAGCATTAGCAGATTCAGAACTTAATATGCTGGTTGGTTTTGAATGGCAGCGCTACTGAGGAGATGGACAGAGAAGGCCTCAGTGGTAGACTTATCTAGTATGAAATATTACCAATACCATGAAAGTGAATGTTGTAATGCCCTCTCCTTAGTTTTTGTTTTTCTTTTGCGTTTAAGGACAACTTTTGGTATTAATCAGTTGATGTTTGAGTTTTTTGAATTGCATATTTTTTTGTCTGCTTGATTCCATTACAGACATACTACTATTCTCCCACATATTTTATTATTCCTTTTCTAGTAATCTTCCCCCCCCCCTAAATCCTATCTAACTCTAGTGTCCTTTTGATTGGTTTATAAATAGAACGAATATGTTCAATCAGATCAACAAGCTTTTCATTATTTGGAGAAGGCGGTTGACCAGGTGTGTAGTATGTTTCACCAAAGCATTATCATTTTCAGTGTAAGTTTTCAAGGCTCGAAACCTAATGATGCTTGCTATTTTGTAGTTACATCCAGGTGCTCTATATCTTCTAGGAGCTGTATATTTGATAGGGGATTGTGTGAAGAAATATATTACCTCAGCAGTATGGTGTTTCCATAGAGCATCAGAGAAGGTAAAAGTTAACTCATCTTTGCATTTATTGAAATATATCACCTCAAGTTGATCAGTAATGTTATATGTTAGTCAGCAACATTGTTAAGATTGAAACTAATTGCTTCAGTGGCTTTCAAAGTTTTATGTTACGTACTAGTTTTGAATCTTTGAATCTCAGAAATGTAAACAACAATTCTAATAACTACTTAATTTGTATGCTTGAACCTTTATGTATCGAGCTGGAACTTGCAACCAGGACTCGGTTATTCAACTAAGGATGCTGTCCTATGTGTCCTCTAAACTTTTATTTTTTGCATATATGCAGGGCCATGCTGGGGCTGTTATAGCATATGGATCCCTACATCTTAGAGGTCATCTGCTCACACCTTTTGACATTGCTGATCACATACAGTTCCATTTTTTAATCTTTCTTTACCTAATGAAGTCTTTTGAATTTAATTTAAAGTTATTTCTTGAGTCGATCAATAGCTTCTATTAATAATAGACTAAATGAGAAGACATTGTATGTCTTTAGTTTTGTATGGCCTGTTCACGACATAGTTGTCATGGCGAGACACGACAGTAGTTGAGGACGGCTAGGCGATGTGTTGTAGAAATTTGCCTTTGTAGTAAGATATAGAACAATATTTCTACCTGAATCGAATGGTTGACCACTCTTTCCATAAGACTATATTCGCCCCTTACTTTTGCTATACAGGGTTACTGCGAATTAGTCTCCCAAGATAAGACAGGCCCATATTTTACACTGTACTAGAATTTGTTGTGTAGGAACAAATCTAGTGCTAAACTTTAAATGAAATAAGAAAAATCATAATAAGGAAAATTCAGAATGATAATTTTCCTAACTTGAGAAGGATTGAAAATTTGAAGATTTGAAGTGTGTTGAATTTGGTGGATGGGTCGTATCCCAATATATATATATATATATATATATATATATATATATATATATATATATAAGAAATGTTGTTCCCATGACTTGAACCCAAGTCCTTAATATCAACACATCTCTCTTATCCAACTGAACCAATATTATTATTTGTTACATGGATAACATATAATATATTTATTATATACTTTTAGATAATGAAAATATCTAACAATCCTCCCCTATTTTCATAATCCTCCAATCCTTTTCCATCGACATTCTTCTTTCTCTTATTAAATATAATATACATAAGTAATAGGTGTCTTTCGACTTGAACCTTTACATGGTCTATTTCTCAAAATATCTGAATTTTTTAGTAGTGTTAGCTTTGAACTAAAAAAATCTTAAAGTGATATCTTGCTCTATAGACATATTATATCTCTTATAGTTTAAGGAAACCCAACACATTTATGGCCTTGTGTTTACCTCTTGGATTTCATAAGTGACTTAGAGATAAGCCTTATGTCTCGCAGAAGCGGCCCACTTCATTCACTTACATAGGTGAATCTAATTAGATGCACTTGTATGACCCGCATCCTCTAAATCGGACATAGATTCATTAAAGGTTTACCCTACCCTCTTTGTTCTCCATACAAGCATACACTATCTTTGAGACGGTTTTGAAGAATTTCTTCTTCATACTTGTCTAGTGTATAACTGGTTATTACTATAAGTATTTTTTCATTGAACTAATATATCAGATGTTACTCTAGTATTTAGTTGGGTTTCACTTATAGATTACCTCTCATTTAAGGGCTTTAAACCCATCTCCCTGGAAGTCTTACATATTACATCCTTGCCTAGGCCTTTTGTAAAAGGATCTGCCAAATTTCCCTTTGACTTAACATAGTTAAAGGTAACAACCCCTTTATTGATTTGTTCCCATACATAACTATGTCTTAAACTTATATGTCTAGACTTTCCGTTATAAACCTTGTTATAAGACCATGATAACGCTGCCTCATTATCACAATATATTGAGATAGCTGTCATTGGTTTGGACCAAAGTGGTATCTCAAATAATAAATCCTTAAGTCATTCGGCTTCTTTTACAGCAGTCGATAATGCAACAAACTCAGATTCCATAGTTGAATGTGTTATCAAGGTTTGTTTCTTGGAACCCCAAGAAATTGCCCCTCCTCCTAAAGTGAATATCCATCCACTTGTAGACTTTATTTCATCCGAATCTGTTATCCAGTTTGCATCTGTGTACCCTTCTACCACAGCTGGGTATCCTGTATAGCATAATGCATAGTTCATTGTGCCTTTAAGATATTTAAGTATGCTTGATATTGCATCCCAATGAACCTGACCTGGATTATGAGTAAACCTACTCAATACTCCTACTGCAAATGCTATATCAGGTCTAGTACACTGCATTGCATACATTAGACTACCAATTACACTTGCATACTCTAATTGAGATATGTTATTTCCTTTATTTGGAAATAACTTAACAGAATGATCATATGGGGTAGATATTATCTTGCAATTATCGTGATTAAACTTCTTTAACAATTTCTCAATATAATGAGATTGAGTTAAAGAAATAGTATCTTGAGACCGCACAATTATAATACCTAAAATTACATCAGCCTCCCTCATATCTTTCATATCAAAAGTAGCAGACAAAAATGCTTTAGTTTCTAATACTACTTTTTCACTAGTACCAAATATAAGCATATCATCAACATATAAAAAAATTATAACTCCAAAACTTTTATTAAACTTAAAATAAACACATTTATCCGATTCATTTATTTTAAATCCATTTAAAACAATCATTTGGTCAAATTTTTCATGCCACTGCTTAGGTGCTTGTTTTAGGCCATATAAAGATTTAATAAGTTTACAAACTTTACTTTCCCGACCTTTCAAAACAAATTCTTCTGGTTGTTCCATATAGACTTCCTCTTCTAAATCACCATTTAGAAAAGCAGTTTTAACATCCATTTGGTGTATAACAAGTTTATGAATTGATGCTAATGTAATTAATAACCTAATGATACTAATTCTTGCTACTGGAGCATATATATCAAAATAATCAATTCCTTCTTTTTGCTTAAAACCTTTGGATACCAGTCTAGCTTTATACTTATCAATGGATCCATCTGATTTTCTTTTCTTTTTAAATATCCATTTACAGCCAATGAATTTACTACCAGGAGGTAAATCCACCAAGACCCAAGTCTTGTTACCCATGATAGAATCCATTTCATCAAATTATGGCTTCTTGCCAAAAACCTGAATCTTGAGAAGACATAACTTCTCTAAAAGTCAATGGATCTCTAGAATCATGTTCAGTCACAAAAAGACTAGAAGAAATAATAACATCCCTGTTTCCTTCTACTAGGTACATGTAGAAATCAGGGCCATAAGATTTTTCTATCCTTGTTCTTTTACTTCTTCTTGGTTTTATTTCTTCAGTAGATGTAGTAAGTTCCATTTCATCATTTGTTCCATGATGAACAATTTCTTGTTCCTTTTTATCGGTGTCTTCTCTTGACCTTTTCCTAAAGAAAGAATTCTTAAAGAACTCAATATCTCTGGATTCTAAAATTATATTTTGGCTAACAGAATCTGTGGATTCCATGGTCAAAAGTTTATAGGCTTTGCTATTTTGTGCATAGCCTATAAAAGCACACTCGATTGATTTAGCACCAAGTTTAGGCCTTTTAGGATCAGTTAACCTTACTAATGTTCTACATCCCCACACCCTTAAATGGTCAAGAGAGGGTTTTCTCTTTTTCCACAACACTACAAAAAAACAGGCCTATCTGCGACCAATAATATCAGCGACCGCATGCGGTCGCTGATCAGTCGTTGAGATGAATTTTCCCCCTAAAAATTTGGTGCGAAACCTGCCGCGGTTTTTATTGCGACTAATCTTTATCAGCGATCGCATGCGGTCGCTGAAAGCGTCTACATCATTAAAAATCAGCGACCGCATGAGGTCGCTGAAAGCGGTCGCTGATTCTCTTAAACAGATTCAGACTCAGGCGTTCGCTCGATTCAGCAGAAAGAAAAAAAAGAGGGCGACAGAAGAGGGAGAATTTGGAGAAGAGAAGAGGGAGTCTGGTTGGTGTTTGTGTGTTCAATCTTCTTCAAATCAGATTAATTTTAGAGGTAAGAAATTCTTCTTCTTTTTTCGGTTGTTTGTTGTTTGTTCGTGTGTTTTTTTGGTTGTTTGTTGTTTGTTTTTTGTTGTTTGTCGTTCGTGTGTTGTTTGTTATTTGTTATTCTACGAATTTTTATTTTAAGAGTTAATTTATTGCAAAGATTTGAATGAATGAAAATGAATTTGGGATTATTGAAGTTGGGATTACTGAAATGTATAGCTTCTTATTGAAATTGGGAATATACTGAAATTGTTGCAAAGAGTTTTATGAGATTACTGAAATTTTTAGGTTAAATTATTTTTAGGGTTAATATGTGTTTTAATATGAGATTATGTGAAGTTGGATAATTTGGATAATTTATGGATAACAATTGCTAAAATTTGAATTTTTTTTAATATAACATTACTACTTGGCTAGGTTTTCAGAATTTTCTTTATATAAATTGAAACATTTATTTCATACCCTCGGATTTCATGACCTAATATGCGAGGAAACATAGGATTTTTCCCCTGCCACAATAGAGAACAAAATATCCGTTAACATAATATACTCCATGTATAAACAATGGTTATAAGTTAGTATTGGGATGAATATGGATTTATCATATGAATGTAAGAATCAGTGGAAAATTAGACTAATAATGAGAGATATCCTCTAATAAGTTGTTACAACCTTAAATTAAACAACTAAAAAATAAAAACAGTACTCCAAATATGTTATTACAAACAACAAGAATATCAACGTATTCTGCAAAAGCAAGATCAACAAAACCATGAAAATGAGTATGACATAAAACATAACTAGGAATTAAGTTTATCCATAATTCAATCAAGAAGAAGGTTCAAAGAAGTTTATCCATAATTCACATCAAATATGCTAATTGATGTTAATTATAAAATTCATTTATAATGTATGTTTGTTAAAACTAAAATTCATGTATAATTGTATATTGGTAATGTTTTGATTGATATTATATTGGTAATGTATATGGGTCTGAATTTTTTACTACTTTAATTTGCATTCAATCGTTATTATTTTGGTCTTATTGTATTGGAAATTTGTATATTTCTCTTGGTTTGTGTCTTGGGTGCCTAGAAATGTCCATATATGCATGTCATCGTGCATGTGGCTAGTCTATATTGTAGGGGAGACTCTGGCGAATTTTTTTTAAGTATTATAAGTATAAGTTTGAAAAATGTTCATAATAAGTATAAGTTTGTAATTTTTTTACCTCTTTTATTGTGAACAGTTTTAGGTTTAAAATATATAATAGCTTTTGGTTATAGGAAAGCTATGTCCATTATTGAAATAAAATAAGAAATTGAATTGTTTGAATATGCGAGTAGATTAATTTTAGTAATTCTTAGTAAATTGGGTTCTATTTATATAGAGAGCCTGGGTACAGCTTATCAACTGGATATAAATATTTTGGTGATCCACTAGAGCCTATTAAGGGGCTGTTGGAGCTGATGGGCTGGGCTTGGGGTCGTGAGGCCACACCAAGCTTAGCCAAGCCTCACGGGGCCAAGCCAAGCTTGGTTGTCAGCATGGTAAGCTATTGGGGGCTGTTAAGCCAAAATAGGAGGTGCTAGGGAACTGTTAGTGCAACAGAGAAGGTAACTAGACACACTTGGTCAATAAAGAGACTGTTTTGGCTATAACAGAAAAACAAGGGTATTTAACACTTTTGTATACAAGAATAAAGCTATAAAATGTTATAGAAACTATAAATTTCGCCGGCAAATTGTGACTATCCCAGAACATAAAAGATTATAGAAAGGGACCGTGAGGGGTATAATCTTAAAACATGTTAGCAAATTGTTTTATTCTTTTGTTAATTACAGGGCACTAATTTGGATGATCCATGAAGAGCTAGACCAGTCATATTTGTTAGATTTTTAAAGCTTTGTTAGACTTGTTTTTTAGATTTTTAAAGCCTTGTACTCTTTTAGATTGATTCTTTGGACAATTGTATTGGTTTACGATTATATCATATGGATGTTTACGATTGTATTGTGTTGGTTTACGATGGATGTTTATCATATAGTAGTTATAATGGATGAATGTTTTTCATATATTAGTTATCATGGATGGATGATTATATATACTGTTGTGTGTTGGGATAGAAAACAGGTACAAAGCAGGTTATTTTTGGGAAATCAATAAAACAAGAATAATATTTTAAAAAAAAGGATCAGCGACCGCATGCGGTCGCTAAAACTGAAATGCAGTCGCTGATAGCTACTTTGAAACTAGCGATCGCGGTCGCTATTACCGGTCGCTGACATGTGTGCCATGTCACAGCTGACAAATGACTCAGCATGAGTCATAATAGTTACGGATTCGGTCGTTAACAGCGGTCGCTGATAAGTCGGTCGCTATTGTTGGTTGCTAATGTCCATCCAGCGACCAGATTATCTGCGACTACTATCAGTGATCGCATTCGGTCGCGAATACTCATCTGCGACCATATGCGGTCGCTGATATGTGGTCGCTGATAAGTCTTTTTGTTGTAGTGCAATTCATAAGGTGTAATATTAGTTTTCTTGTGGGGTATACGATTAAGTATATAACAAGCAGTCATTAATGCTTCCCCCCAAAAATTTTTAGGCAAACCAGAAGTAAGAAGTAATGTATTAATCATTTCTCCAAGTGTTCTATTTTTTCGTTCTGCCACTCCATTTTATTGAGGACTATAAGGGGCTGTATTTTGTTGAATTATACCATAATTCTCACAAAAATCATTATAAAAGAAGTATTCCCCTCCTCTATCTGATCTAAGAATTTTAATTCTTTGATCTAATTGATTTTTAACTTCAGCCTTGTGACGCCCCCAAAATAGGTCCATTCCATCCAACCCATTTTGAGTCGCCAAATACATGGTACAGAAATAACTACAATTTTTACAACCCATAAACTATGAGTTTGAATACAAACATTGTCATCTAGACAATATACATACCCAACTATGTCCTCAATACAATTACTGATATATTATTTTACAAAAATAGTGAGGACTACTAAACAACTCTCTCAAGGACCATCAATTCATACCCCGACTCGTACTCGCTATAATCTCGTCTCCTGAGAAGAAAAATGGAACAAAAAGGAAAAGGGTGAGCTCAACTAGCTCAGTAAAAAATATTATGACTAAGATAATATACAACAAATTATCGTTAGCCTTCAACAGGGAAAAAATCTAATAGAATACAATAGACAACAAGTTTTAAATCAATATTCGCAGCGGAAAATATTAATTCATAGAAGAGTTACGTAGAGGATGAAATCTACTAATGTCTATGAATTTAACAGTCCATCAACAGCATTTTTATCCCTGTAACATCAATCAATGCACATCTTGAATCATATATTCATCCTTGCACTACAGGCCAAGGATATTATCTGTTGGTCATGTTCATCTAAACACCTGTTCATCTTTGCACTACGGGCCAAAGATATTCATCAGAAATCATTCATCTTTGCACTACAGGCCAAAGATATTCAATAATAACATCCTTTAAGACTGAAGATGATAAAAAAATATTTTTAAAGAAGCGAATTCAGTGAAAAAAAATGACAAGGATTAAGGATTAAGGATTCGTACTTTGTTTTATCCATGTCCAAAAATACCTCAAAAATAATCATAGTGGTGTAAAATTCAAGAATGATCAAAACATGAATACAATCAAAGCTAGTATCCACAATAGATATTTTGGACGAAAAGAAAAAAAAATAATTTTTTCTGTGAATAGTGCCGTATTCGTGAATAGTGCCGTATACGTGAATAGTACCGTATACGTGAATAGTAACTACGGCACAAAAAGTTCCAAATTTGATAAAACGTTCACCAATATTTCGGCATAATGATATTGAAGAAAATAATATCATTTAAGAAGAAAATAACATCCCTTACCTCAAAATAGCCGTACTTCTGACTGAATTTCGGTATAGTGCTGATAGAAACTCGCACCGTATAGCAACACTCAAAGTATACTCACAAGGATACGCTCGATAATATAGAGAGAGAAAGAGAGAAAACTTTATTTCTGATGTGATTTTCAATTCTAACTTAGCCCTCTATTTATAGGAAAATGTTAGAACGCCAAAGGAGACTAAATTAATAAAATATATTATTAATTATTCAAAATTCTTACCCACATATTTTGAAAACTCTAGCATGCCTTCTTTGGTCAAAAACATCAGCCACCCATGTGCCAACAACCACAAAAACGTTTTTCTTATATAAAATAATTAAAACTTCCAAAAATCAATTATTTCGGAACTCCGAAATTTCAATAATTCATGATAAATAGCCCTTTTGTCAGAAAATTCGAATCTCGTGACTTTTCATAGGAAATTCAATTCTCTACAACTTTGCAGAAGGAAATTTTTCCAAATTCCAAATAGAAATTGACCGAAATCTACAAACGGGTGATTTTATAGTCTATACTCAATTTTCGGTCAAAAATTATGTCCACCGACACACAAAACATGTGTTAAACATTTAATGCCACAAAAATACTCTACCTCCTCATATATTCATATATCCCACATTCATTGTAAAAATATCATCGTTAATATATTATTAAAATAATATATTTAAATGAATTATTTTATCAGAAAAAGATAAAATATTAATTTTCAACCATTGTCACATTAAAATTTTCTCCATCTATATCCACATAAAATAAATATTTTCTTTATCATAATAATCAATAATTAATTATTAAAAATAATATTACAGAATCACAGTACTGACAACCAGGCCGTTCCCAGGATAGAGGGGGCTTTCCAATAAGGATTTCTCCTTACTGGCGCGCAATTAGATGACCAAACCTCTCATTGACAGAACTTTCTAGACATTGCCAATAATGTTATCTGATAATATTATTCAAATAATATGAATTATTGATCTGATAATGGGAAATACTGTGCAATGACAATTATTGAAACAATAATAATATAAATATCAACGCAGTAATTATTGAATCAATAAAGTAATGAACAGTAACTCCTGTAGCAATTATTGAGTAGTGCCTTCTTACGTAAGGATCAATAATTCAGAATACTGTGCAATACCGTGTGCTACTGTGCAACAACGCGTATTACTGTATTTTAACCACCGGGTATTCCAACAGTGTAAACGGTAACAACTACGCCGTTATTTTTAAACAGCTTATATTTGTCGTTTTCTTCCTCCAATCGCTTTCCGTTATGGGGCCCACACATGGCTGCGCAGTCGTACGAATATTCCCCGACAGTACGAATATTCCACGACCAAACGAATATTCCCCGACAACAATGAATATTTTATAACCACTTGCTTATTTTGAAATATTTGCGTATTTTACCAATAACTATCCACATTAATCAAATCAACCCTTACTATTCAAAATAATAATTAAAGGAAATTAAATTTCATTTATTAATTATTTGGGGTCTTACAACCTCTCGTCCTTATGAAATTTCGTCCTCGAAATTGACATACGTACCTGGTGTTTCTAAAAGGTGAGGATACCTCGCTTTCATTTCCGTTTCCAACTCCCAGGTCATTTTCTCTATAGCATGATTCCTCCACAAAACTTTAACTTGTGGTATTACCTTCGTGCGTAGGACATGCTCCTTCCTATCCATGATCTTGACAGGTACCTCCTCATACGTTAAATCTTCGGCTATCTCGTCCGGTTCTAACTCAATGATGTGGTTCGGGTCTTTCACATATTTACGAAGCACAGATATATGAAAAACATTATGAACACGAGACATACTTGGAGGTAACGCGAGTCTATAGGCTACATTACCTACTCGATCAAGAATTTGAAACGGACCAATAAATCGTGGATTAAGCTTTCCTCTCTTCCCGAATCTTGTAACTCCCTTCCATGGGGCAACACGCAACAATACATGATCCCCAACACTAAATTCTACGTCCTTTCGATGAAGATCCGCATAACTCTTTTGTCGATCTTGTGCCGTTTGTATACGTTGTCGAATCGTTTGGATCTTCTCCGTAGTCATACGTGCTAACTCGGGTCCCAACAATGTTGCTTCACCCACCTTGTCCCAACATACTGTAGAGCGACACTTTCGTCCATACAATGCTTCAAATGGGGCCACACCAATGCTTGCCTGATAATTGTTGTTGTAGGAGAATTCCACCAATGGTAAATATTTATCCCAACTGCCCTTGAAGTCTAGGACACAGAGTCTTAATAAATCTTCAAGAGTTTGAATAGTCCTCTCTGATTGTCCGTCCATTTGAGGATGGTATGCCGAACTGAATCGTAACTCCGTACCCATAGCTTTTTGCAAGCTAACCCAAAATCTTGAAGTAAATCTTGGGTCACGATCCGAAACTATGGATACTGGCATGCCATGCAATCTTACAATCTCATTTACGTACATTTGAGCAAGACGTTCAAGGGAATAAGTCTCCCGTATCGGCAAGAAATGAGCAGACTTGGTTAATCTATCAACAATAACCCAAATAGCATTGATGCCTTGAGAAACCGTAGGAAGACCCGTAACGAAATCCATAGTAATGTGTTCCCACTTCCATTTCGGAATCTCAAGTGGTTGCAATGGACCCTTTGGCACTTGATGCTCTGCCTTTACACGTTGACAAGTTAAACACGTTGAAATAAACTTTGCAATCTCTCTCTTCATATTGTTCCACCAAAATGTATGTCGAAGATAACGATATATTTTGGTACTTCCAGGATGAATTGCAAACGGTGTATTGTGTGCCTCCATCATGATCTTGTACTTCAAATCAGAATCGTTAGGAACACAAAGTCTGGAGTGGACTCGAAGTATTCCTTCTTCATCAATTCTCGCTTCTGGAATGGCACCTTCTTTTACTTTCGTCTTCATATGCATCAGCTCCGGATCGGTGGCTTGAGCAACCTTAACTTTTTCTATTAAAGTTGGCTCTATGCGTATACTTGACATCATTGTACTCATTCCTGCATATGATCTTCTACTCAATGCGTCAGCTACCACGTTCGCTTTTCCAGGATGGTATTGAATAGTGTGGTCGTAATCTTTCAACAACTCGAGCCAACGTCGTTGCCGCATGTTGAGTTCTTTTTGAGTGAAGAAATATTTGAGGCTTTTATTATCTAAATATATCTCCACTTTCTCCCCATATAGATAGTGCCTCCAGATCTTTAGCGCGAAAACGACTGCTGCCAACTCTAGATCATGAGTAGGATAATTCCTCTCATACTCTTTAAGTTGTCGCGAGGCATAGGCTATGACTTTCCCACGTTGCATGAGAACACATCCTAACCCTTTGCCTGGAGCATCGCTGTAGATAACAAATCCATCCAAACCAGATGGTATTGTTAGAACAGGTGCCGAAATAAGTCTCCTCTTAAGCTCTTGGAAACTCTTCTCGCATTCCTCGCTCCATACGAATTTTATATCCTTCCGAGTTAGCTGAGTTAATGGAGTAGCAATTCGAGAAAACCCTTCCACGAATCTCCGATAATAACCAGCTAAGCCCAAAAAGCTACGTACTTCAGTGACCGACTTCGGTTGCTCCCAACTTTGTATTGCTTCAATCTTCGTCGGGTCAACAGATACTCCATTTTTTGACACCACGTGCCCAAGGAATGTTATTTCCTCAAGCCAGAACTCGCATTTCTTCAACTTAGCATATAACTTATTTTCACGAAGCCTTTGGAGTACCAGATTCAAATGGTGCTCATGATCTTCACGGCTTTTGGAATATATGAGGAAGTCATCAATAAAGACAACAACGAATTGATCCATATAATCCTTGAATACTCGGTTCATCATATCCATGAAAGCAGCAGGAGCATTAGTCAATCCAAAAGACATGACTAAGAATTCATAATGCCCATATCGAGTTCTGAAGGCAGTCTTTGGAATATCCTCAGTTCTAATTTTCAGCTGATGATATCCAGAACGAAGATCGATTTTTGAAAAGAATTGTGCTCCTTGCAACTGGTCAAACAAGTCATCAATACGAGGTAGAGGATACCTATTCTTGATGGTGACATGGTTCAATTCCCGATAGTCAATACAAAGTCGCATACTCCCGTCTTTCTTCTTTACGAATAAAACAGGAGCACCCCAAGGAGATGTACTAGGACGAATGAAACCGATGTCCAATAACTCCTGTAGTTGGACTTTTAACTCCTGAAGTTCAATAGGAGCCATTCGATATGGGGTTTTAGAAATGAGCTTTGTACCAGGTTCAAGATCAATAAAGAATTCAACTTCACGTTCTGGGGGTAGACCGGGAAGTTCTTCAGGAAATACGTCAGGAAAGTCAATAACAACAGGAATATTATTCAATTTTGACGTGTCTTTATTCAAATCCATAACATGGGCTAAGAAAGCTTGACATCCGTTTTTCAATAAACGAATAGCTTTATGATTAGATATGACAGTGATTGATTTTAATGGTTTAGTTGCCTGAATTCGAACAACAGGTTGATTATGAATATGAAAACTAACAACCTTACGAAAACAATCAATTTTGGCATGATGAGTAGTTAACCAATCAATCCCTAAAATCACATCAAAAGCAAGTATCTTTAAAGAGATCAGGTCAACAAGTAAGGTGATGGTGCCAACTTGAATGAAACAAGATTTATAAACAGTGGATGTGATGAAAGTTTCTCCTAATGGAGTTTCCACAGATAGGTCAAAGTCTAATTTCTCCGGAGTCAAGTTTAAACGTTGAGCGCAAGCAGGAGAGATAAATGAATGGGTAGCACCGGTATCAAGTAAGGTATAAACTTCGCAAGAATTTATAAATAGCTTACCCGTGATCACCTCGTTTGGGTTCCTCGCATGTTGACCAGTCACAACAAACGCTCTTCCAGGAACCATTGACTTTGGCTTTTCTGGGACAGTCTTTTGAGTCACCGTCCCCGCTGAACTAGGTTTTGCTACCGTACAATCTCGAGCGATATGTCCTTCCTTTCCACAATTATAGCATACCTTGAACTGTTGTGGGCAGTTTGGACTGATATGTCCCTCTTTCTCGCACTTGTAGCGTATGATCGGTGGTCTTTCTCCTCCCTTAGAACCAGTTGCTGCCGGCACTGTCGTCTTCACATGGTCGTTGCTAAATCTCCTCTTTTTAAAATCTCCCCCTAACTCGCTTCTTCTATTTTCATGGCCATGATTACCACCAAAGTGGTTACCATTTTTGTCCGTCTTTTTCTTTCTCCACTGGTTATCGTTATTTTGTTGACTGCTATCTCCGGTATGATCCTGATTGTGGTACCTCGGTTGACCGTACTCGTTATCTCGCTCCAACAATTGAGCCCTGTTAACAACATCTGAATAGAGAGAAAATTTATGAGAGATGAGATATTGTCGTATGCCGGGTTTCAAACCTCTCAGAAACATTCGCGTCATACGTTCCTCATTCTCCACCAAATGAGGTGCAAACCTGGATAACTCTGCAAACTTTGCCTCGTACTGAGACACCGTCATGTTATTTTGTTCTAATCTGATGAACTCCACTTCCTTCATATGACGAACACTTTCAGAAAAGTATTTGTCATTAAATAGTTTTTGAAACGTCTCCCAAGACATGCTGAGTGCGGCTGGATGGGTACGCTTCACAGACTCCCACCAGTAGTCTGCCTCGCCACGGAACATAAAGGTGGCGAATGGAACCTTCTGTTCCTCCGTACATCCCAAGACATCGAATATCTTGGTAATTTGCTTGACCCATGTCTCCACCATAATCGGATCTGGCTTTCCCTTAAATTCTGGTGGTCCCAACTCTTTGAACTGCTTGGCTGTGACAACCCGTGAATTGTTATCATTTTCTCCTGTATTTTGAACACGAGTCTCCCTCGTCTGATTTTGCATGAACTGCAAAAAGCTTCTAAACATTGCGTCGTTCATCGTCTGATCAGTGGTGTTGTTCACAGGAGGAACATTACCAGCCTGTTGCACGTTCTCTTCGTTGGTAAGTACAGGCATCTCCACGGTCTCATTAACTCCACTGTTAACATTCTCGGTTGCCATTCTTAGATACTGCCATAAAACAAGGGTTAATTAAGCAAATCACATATCACATAATATCCCTATATACTGACCAACTAACAAATAAGCTTAGGTAGGACAAACTAGCGAAGGATTTACTCGTCTCTCCCCTCCTAGTTCTATTCCCCGATCTCCGCCAGAGATCATATCCCTAAGCTCTGATACCAACTGTGACGCCCCCAAAATAGGTCCATTCCATCCAACCCATTTTGAGTCGCCAAATACATGGTACAGAAACAACTACAACTTTTACAACCCATAAACTATGAGTTTGAATACAAACATTGTCATCTAGACAATATACATACCCAACTATGTCCTCAATACAATTATTGATATATTATTTTACAAAAATGGTGAGGACTACTAAACAACTTTCTCAAGGACCATCAATTCATACCCCGACTCGTACTCGCTATATTCTCGTCTCCTGAGAATAAAAATGGAACAAAAAGGAAAAGGGTGAGCTCAACTAGCTCAGTAAAAAATATTATGACTAAGATAATATACAACAAATTATCGTTAGCCTTCAACAGGGAAAAAATCTAATAAAATACAATAGACAACAAGTTTTAAATCAATATTCGCAGCGAAAAATATTAATTCATAGAAGAGTTACGTAGAGGATGAAATCTACTAATGTCTATGAATTTAACAGTCCATCAACATCATTTTTATCCCTGTAACATCAATCAATGCACATCTTGAATCGTATATTCATCCTTGCACTACAGGCCAAGGATATTCATATGTTGGTCATGTTCATCTAAACATGTTCATCTTTGCACTACGGACCAAAGATATTCATCAGAAATCATTCATCTTTGCACTACAGGCCAAATATATTCAATAATAACATCCTTTAAGACTGAAGATGATAAAAAAATATTTTTAAAGAAGCGAATCCAGTGAAACAAAATGACAAGGATTAAGGATTAAGGATTCGTACTTTGTTTTATCCATGTCCAAAAATACCTCAAAAATAATCATAGTGGTGTAAAATTCAAGAATGATCAAAACATGGATACAATCAAAGCTAGTATCCACAATAGATATTTTGGACGAAAAGAAAAAAAAATAATTTTTTCTGTGAATAGTGCCGTATTCGTGAATAGTGCCGTATACGTGAATAGTACCGTATACGTGAATAGTAACTACGGCACAAAAAGTTCCAAATTTGATAAAACGTTCACCAATATTTTGGCATAATGATATTGAAGAAAATAATATCATTTAAGAAGAAAATAACATCCCTTACCTCAAAATAGTCGTACTTCTGACTGAATTTCGGTATAGTGCTAACAGAAACTCGCACCGTATAGCAACACTCAAAGTATACTCACAAGGATACACTCGATAATATAGAGAGAGAAAGAGAGAAAACTTTGTTTCTGGTGTGATTTTCAATTCTAACTTAGCCCTCTATTTATAGGAAAATGTTAGAACGCCAAAGGAGACTAAATTAATAAAATGTATTATTATTTATTCAAAATTCTTACCCACATGTTTTGAAAACTCTAGCATGCCTTCTTTGGTCAAAAACATCAGCCACCCATGTGCCAACAACCACAAAAACGTTTTTCTTATATAAAATAATTAAAACTTCCAAAAATCAATTATTTCGGAACTCCGAAACTTCAATAATTCATGATAAATAGCCCTTTTGTCAGAAAATTCGAATCTCGCGACTTTTTATAGGAAATTCAATTCTCTACAACTTTGCAGAAGGAAGTTTTTCCAAATTCCAAATAGAAATTGACCGAAATTTACAAACGGGTGATTTTACAGTCTATACTCAATTTTCGGTCAAAAATTATGTCCACCGACACACAAAACATGTGTTAAACATTTAATGCCACAAAAATACTCTACCTCCTCATATATTCATATATCCCACATTCATTGTAAAAATATCATCGTTAATATATTATTAAAATAATATATTTAAATAAATTATTTTATCAGAAAAAGATAAAATATTAATTTTCAACCATTGTCACATTAAAATTTTCTCCATCTATATCCACATAAAATAAATATTTTCTTTATCATAATAATCAATAATTAATTATTAAAAATAATATTACAGAATCACAGTACTGACAACCAGGCCGTTCCCAGGATAGAGGGGGCTTTCCAATAAGGATTTCTCCTTACTGGCGCGCAATTAGATGACCAAACCTCTCATTGACAGAACTTTCTAGACATTGCCAATAATGTTATCTGATAATATTATTCAAATAATATGAATTATTGATCTGATAATGGAAAATACTATGCAATGACAATTATTGAAACAATAATAATATAAATATCAACGCAGCAATTATTGAATCAATAAAGTAATGAACAGTAACTCCTGTAGCAATTATTGAGTAGTGCCTTCTTACGTAAGGATCAATAATTCAGAATACTGTGCAATACCGTTTGCTACTGTGCAACAACGCGTATTACTGTATTTTAACCACCGGGTATTCCAACAGTGTAAACGGTAACAACTACGCCGTTATTTTTAAACAGCTTATATTTGTTGTTTTCTTCCTCCAATCGCTTTCCGTTATGGGGCCCACACATGGCTGCGCCGTCGTACGAATATTCCACAACCAAACGAATATTTCCCGACAACAATGAATATTTTATAACCACTTGCTTATTTTGAAATATTTGCGTATTTTACCCATAACTATCCACATTAATCAAATCAACCCTTACTATTCAAAATAATAATTAAAGAAAATTAAATTTCATTTATTAATTATTTGGGGTCTTACAAGCCTTGTAGATTTTAAATTTTTCTAAAGCCTCATCTTTAGTCCTTAACAAATAAACTTTAGTGTATCTAGAACAATCATCTATAAATGTTATAAAATATCTTTTACCTCCCCTAGTTAATATGCCCTCAAATTCACAAATATTGGAATGAATTAATTCTAATAATTGTGAATTTCTTTCTATTTTTTTAAAAGGCTTCTTGGCAATTTTAGATTTAACACATATAACACATTTTTCTAAGTACGAAAAATTAATCTTAGGAATTAAACTAAGATTACTCATGCTACGCATACTTTTATAATTTACATGTCCTAATCTAGCATGCCAAATATTAAAAGTAGAAATCATATAAACAAAAGATGAATTTTCATTAATAACATTTAGTTTGTACATGCCATTAGATTCATATCATTTTTCGACATACATACCACCCTTAGACAATACAATACAATAAGCGTCAAACAAGACTTTTATGCCATATTTGTTTAAAAGACTAACAGATTCAAGATTTTTCCAAATTTCTGGAACATGAAGAACATCATTAAGAGTAATTGTCTTCCCGAATGACAGCTTGAGAACCACCTTGCCTTTGCCCATCACTTTTACAGTTGATGAATTTCCCATGAATAGTTTTTGACTATCCTTCATAGGTTCATAGGCTTGAAATATTGCTTTATTCTTGGCAATATGCTTGGTTGCTCCAGAATCAATCCACCATTCCATGTCATTTCCAACCATGTTAGTCTCCATGATCATAGCAGCAATATCCTCATTGTCTACCATATTTGTTTGATCATTCTTTTGTTGCCTTTGTTTCAAATACAAAGTACATTGTTTCTTGAAATGTTCTGGCTTACCACACTTCCAACAAGTACGTTTCGGTTTTTTATTTCCAGAAGTGCTATGTTGACCACCACGCTTTCTTTTATTGTTGCCCCTTGGTTTAAATGCATTCTCTATGACAAGAACTTTAACACTTTTATTTTATATTTCTAATTTATCCAAGTTTTGAGAATTTTCTTCAACTTGGAGAAATTTAATAAGTTCTTGCATAGTCATTGCATCTTTCTTTTGTTTCAATTCTTTTCGACAATCTTTCCATGAAAATGGTAATTTTGAAATGATTATCGATACTTGAAACCCTTCGTCAAGGCTATGGTCTTCCGCCACAATTTGATTCATATTAATTTGAAGTTTATGTACTTGCGGCATAACAGATTTGTTATCTATCATTTGATAATCAAATAATGAACTTACTAGAATTTTTTTATTTCCGGTGTCCTCAATTTTGTATTTGTTGTCGAAATCCTCCCATAATTCCCTTGCCGTCTTTTCCATGAATTTGGCTTCATATACATCATACAACGAATTAGTTAGGGCATTTAGAATGTACCATTTACACATGAAGTCATCTTGTTCCCATTTTATTCGATTCTTTATTTCTACCGGTGTCTCATTTTTTTTCTTCAATTTCTCTTCATTTAGCACATGAGAGATTTTTAATACTGTTAAGCAAAAATACATTTTGTTTTTCCAACGTCTGAAGAATAAACCATCAAACTTTTCAAGTTTGTTAATTTGATTCAAGCTATTTTTTGAATTGTTATCCTCCATGGTAAAATTTAGTCTTAAGATTGTTGTAGAAATTTGCCTTTGTAGTAAGATATAGAACAACAATATTTCTGCTTGAATCGAATGGTTGACCACTCTTTCCTTAAAGATTATATTCACCCCTTACTTCCAAGGTTGACCACTCTTTCCTTAAGATTATATTCGCCCCTTACTTCCAATGATAAGGATTGAATAACTTGTTGACCACTCTTTCCAATGATAAGGATGGTTGACCACTCTAACTTGAAGTGTGTTGAATTTGGTATAAGAAATGTTGTTCCCATGACTTGAACCCAAGTCCTTAATATTAACACATCTCTCTTATCCAACTGAACCAATATTATTATTGGTCACATGGATAACATATAATATATTTATTATATATTTTTAGATAATGAAAATATCTAACACGATGTGTCGCCTATCATGGCTTCTATATGGCGACAAGTCATTAACAATTTGCAATTTATACATTATTTATTAACTTCAAGGGTACATGGAAAAATAAAAGCTTATATACATTAAAAATCGAAACATAATAACTAACACTATAGAATACAATTAAAAACACAATTATATGAATACTTCACAATCAAAATTCAAAAATAAAACACTTGACATTAAAAACTAGTAGAACAAGTTACCAAACACTACGTAAAAAATAAAGAATCAACCAAGTAAACACCCATCACACATTAAAATTCTAATAAGTAATAAAATTACCCTACATAGCAAGTCCATGGATTATGACGAGTCATGGGTAAAATGACTTATGCACTTGGGCCAACTACCATGGTGTGAGTCTTGGCAGCTCGGCGTCCAAGGCGTCGCCTTGTCCTTCTCTAGCGCTAGAGCGCCTAGTCTTCGCCTAGGACAACATGTCATCGACATGACAAGTTGACAACTATAGTTCACAATCCATTTACACAGGATAGAATAGAATAGAAATTATGATGAGTATTGAAATAGAGAAGAGGAAACACTTCGTTTATTAACAGTTTTGGTAAGAAGCCAAAAAAAGAGATGAAAGAAATGAGAAACTATATCTGTAGTTGTTTTGGACGAGGTTGATTATGGATTATATGACGATCCTACATTTTCTTCCCAAATCCCTTTACTTCTTTGGATATTCTGAGTCAAGTGTTTTTATTCCAATTTTCTGTTGCCTAATTATTTTCAAAGAAACGAAAAATTCTTATCAGGTGTTCAAGTTTCGGAATGTCTGACAAAATTCAATGCAAAAAGGGATTCGACAACTAGAACATCAAGGAATAATGCAGGAAGCCCTAAGAAAAATCCACTTGAGATGGCAAGAGAACAATTTGAAATTGGATTTAGATGATTAAAAAGACTCGAGGAGGAAGAGAAGCGTCTACTCAATCCGTAGTTTGCAAATATTTATAATCGTAGAAGACTCCCACAGCTAGTTTAATTTTAGTTAAATACTATTTCGATAGATACCTCGGCGTTTTTGTTAAGAAGTTTAATTTTTATATTTGAAATTCTAAGCTTGATGTTGAGGTAGTTTGCAGTCATGAATGTTGCTCAAAGTCAAATTGCTCAAGAATAAATTTGTTATTGTTAGGTCTCACGTCCAATATTTTAAACCCTAAATAGTTTGGTGCATACAAAGTTACTAACCATAATTCCTTTCTGTATATTAATAAATAAAGAAAATCTTTCTCATGGATCTTATGGTTATTTTGTCAAGTTGTCTGAAATTGTGATACTACTAGTCTCTAGATTAATCGAGTCTTGGATAGTGTGATTAAATAATATCAAGAGATTATATTCAAATGGAACATAACTTGAGGAAATGACTTGATAATTGATGCAACTACTTTCTTAAATGTCAACGAAAATCTGTCATTGGTAAAAGTAGAAGGGCATCATTTAAAAGGTCAAATAGGCCCTTTTGGCAGGCTCGGTGCATCAAAGCTGAGGATCTGCCTGCCTTATGATGACAATTTACTCATATTTCTAAGCATAGTTGTGTAATATTGAATCTCATTTTAATATTTATTTTATTAATTTTTTATACTAAAAAATGTAAATATAAGATTATTATTAATTTTTTTAAATAAATTTAATACATTACAAACTCAACTTAAAAATAATCATCAATAATTAATATAATGATAAATATTTTAAAATGTATAAATGTACTACTAATTAAAATCTTATTATTTCATAGTCATCAATAATCAATACAATTAATTTTTTATACTAAAAAGAGTAAAATTGTCATTAAATTTACATTAAAAACATCTACTTTATTAATTAATTAAGGTCCTAAAATAACTTTTGGAGAAATTAATGTTCTCATGTTTTTTAAGAATCACAAATACGAGTAAATACCCCATGCCTCATGCACGCTCATTAGTTCTAGCTACTTTGTTATAGTTAAGTTCTATATAATCTAAGCTAATTAACAACTAACAAGTTAAAATCAATTTCCTATATTTGACCTTTGAACTATTCAACGGGGATGAGTACAATAAGCCGGTCTCATAACAGACACATGTGTGTGGATTATATGTATATACACAGATGTATATTATACAGTCGAGTGAACGGTGACGATTCACTTGTCGTTGTAACTCAGAATAGCTATGACAACAGATGAAACCGTCGGTATAGCTCAAAAAATTGTAGTCATAGCCGACTGTGTACTACACAGTTGTGTACATATATTTTTTGATATATAAAACATAGATTCAAAAAAAATAAACTTTATTTTCAAAAGAATAAAAAATTATTTTTTTTTAAATCAGTAATGTTTTATAAAATTTTAATTTTTTTAAATCTATATTTTATGAAACTTTACTCATTTTATGCAAAAAATTAAAGTTCCTAATATTTTTTTACTGAAAATAATAATTATTTTTTAAATATAATCATTTTTTAATTAGTTTAATGGGGTAATTTGAAAAATTAAAAGTTCAATGATGTAATCAGTAAAGCGTGCCAACTACAGTGGGTAATTCATTAGTTTTGTAGATAAAAAATTAACGTCCGTTTATTTTTTTTAACGGACCCAATTTCAAAATAATAATTTGTTTAGTGTGGTAATTTAAAAAATTAAAAGTTCAATTGTGTAATCAGTAAAATTTGTCAACTATAGTGTGCATTTCATTAGTTTTAACGATTTCATTGATATTTTTATTTTGTAGGTACATGTGATGATTCTTTGTTTCGATGACATTTTAAAATATTCTTTCTTATCTTTTGTAAATTCTAATAATTTTAATAAAATTAATTAGTTGATAATTTATTTATTTATTTTATTTAGTTTATATAAAAAACACTTGAAAAAATTTGTCCTGATTCTGATAAAAAAATATTTTAGGTTTTGAATATGTTTGGTTTTATGAGAGCATGACTTGTGTTTTTTGTGTATCCTTATTCAACCCTTTCGGATTCGTCTCTTTTGTAACCTTTTTGGGTGTTATTAAAATTTCTTTTGCCGATCAAGTATATATATATATATATATATATAGAGCAAGGATCAAGTGCATATCCTTTATCTTACTCATTCGTACTCACCCCCTTTAATGACGAATCTGGCGACTGTTTCGGTCATATAACCGTCGTCTATACTTTTAGTGACGGACAACATATAGCGTCGCTAAAAGTATAGACGACGATTGTATGACCGAACCGTCGTCGGGTCCATCGCTAAAGGTGAGTAAACACGGGTGAATAAGATAAGGGGTATGCACTTGATCCGGACCGTATATATATATGGGTATCTATCCACAGCAACCGGTTGTTGGGAGAAACTCCTTTTGGCCCAGCCGCTTCAACCTGTAGGCTGTAGCGGCTTATAAAAAAAATTATCTAAGGCCGGTACAGGTTGTAGCGGCTGGGTCAAAAGGAATTGCTCTCCAACAACCGGTTACTGTGTATAGAATCTATATATATATATATCTTATTCGAAATGATAGTTGAACATTGAGCTAGGGGAGGTTTTCTTTCTCTCACCAACCTTTTCAGCTACCTAAGTTTTTTTTTCTGTCTCAACAACCTTTTCTATTGTCGTATCTGTGAAGTGTAAACCCAACCAAGGATATATATATATATATATATATATATATATATATATATATATATATATTAAATACTATAATATTAATTAAAAATAAAAATATGGTTAAAGTAAATTTATAATGCATTGAAAAAGTGAGCTTATTCATTAAGAAAAAGAGATGAGAGAGATGGAAGGACCTACTTTCTTTACAGTCTAGGTCAAGAGTTATCTAGAAACGAACTTTAAAAGAAATTGAAGACCAACCCACACGCACGGTTGGATTGCCTCTGTTTTTATTATTTATTTTGATCTATTTAAATTTAAGAGAGTCATCATGCATGAGGCCAAAAAGATTATCTATTTTTAAGGTTGTGTTTGTTTATAAATATTATACTTCGGATGTGAATATTAATTTTAAGTGTTTTATTTATTTTTAAATTTAGATTTTAAACAATTAGTCTATGAATTATAAATTAACTTAATAGTCTTGAAATTATAATTATTATAATTATTTTTATCATGTTATAATTATAAATTAAAAACTGTATACGGGACGTATTATTTTTAAAAAAAGTGTGTAACGCCCCCAGGCCCCATATTGGGGGCAACGCCCCCAGGCCCCAGGGGTTTTTTTTGCAAAAAAAAACATTTTATATGTAGGGTAACTATTTGCAATTTTTTAAAATATAAATTTATAATAATTAATATTTCATCCATTTCACAAAATGTTTTTTCAGTTTAACTTAAATTTTTTCTAATATTCTAATTTAAAATTAGTATATACGAATTTAAATATAGACAATAAAATCATAAATTTTACTTCATCCGTTGTGCAGAAAAAAATGGCATTTGTAAGCTTTAATTTCATATATTAATGTTTCATGTTTAGCTTTACTTTTAAATAATTAATTGAGTATTTAGTTTAATGGTGATAATGTGGTAATGTAATTGTGATGATAAAATTTATAAATAACTAACAATAAAAGTAAAAGAAAGTCGTGTATTCCTTTTTCTAACATAGCAAATTAATAATAAATGTTTTTAATATGATTCTCTAGTGATTTACCTCCATTTTATGAAAAAATAAAATAAATAATATCTATCATTAATATTGACATGGAGTGTAATGGTTGGTTGAGAGTGATTAATCCTTTGTCGATTTCATTCTCTTACCATGGAGAGATATATAAACATATATGGGATTCTATTTATATATAAGTAAATGGTGATTATGTTTATATATATATATATATATATATATATATATATATATATATATATAAACTCTCATACCCAAATATGCATATGGGAAACATTATTATAATTGTCAAAATTATTTAAACGTGACAAATTGAAAAACCAAAACAACGTAGGACCAAAATTATTTAAACGTTTTAGATTTTTCCATAGAACCAAACATATCCTCAAAATTCGGACTATTTCAACTGATTTTAATTTTGCATTACACTAATTTTATTTCGAAAATTTCAACTACCAACATTTTTGTGGCCAAAAAGAGTTACTTATATTCTTTTATAGCAGCCGCTATATATGCTTTTACCAAACTTTCAAAGCATGCACATGTTCAAAAATGGAACGTCCATCACCAATCAGTTGGTTGAGTGGGTTGGGGGTGCATGGTGGTGGGGGTGGGAGTGGGGGTTGGGGGTGGTAATTAACATAAAATTGTTTATAAAAAATACATTTGTATTTTATATCTATTAGACTATTACTATATATAAGAAGGTAATCGGAGATTTTATCTAAATTGACCGAGTTAATACTGAGTTAGTTCTGAGTTCATCATCTTTACCGATACAATGTATGTTATACTGATCATAATTATACTAAACTATTTGTATATATTCTTTATTGTACTATTTCAAGATGTAGATGCATGTATTAAATAACATATATAATAATTTTGTTATACATACAATTCTTTAATTTTATGTTCGATCAATGTATTAGTACTACTACTTGTAGTATACTATTTATACTCAAATTATAAATACTAAATATCGCATGCATACTGTAATTTTAAATTCTATTATCGATACTAACTCGTGTCTTACAAATTTTATCAGTTTGGCAGTAAAAATTTATGAAATGAATAAAGTGCATTTTAATCTCCAATATATATATATATATATATATATATATATATATATATATATATATTCATGTAATTTAATTGAAGGAGCAAAGAAATTGACTAGCAATTAAAGAATAAAAAAGATAGAATATGGAGAGTTTGTGAATAGAGGAGTAAACTATACTCCTAAAGAAGAAACATAGAAAGGAGTTTTGGGAATTTGGACCCAATTGAGTGAATATTGACCTGGTCGTCCTCAAAATGGTCCAAGCCACCGGCCATCCACCATTTTCATTTTTTAATATGTTACGTACATATTTAAATATCTACATGTATGTAAAAATTACTATAAGTTAAATAAATGAATTTTCGTGCATTTGTTGTAGTCCTTTTGTAATTTACCTGTCCCCTTAGTGAAAAATAGAGTTTAACATATATATATATATATATATATATATATATATATATATATATATATGAAAATGATTCATAATAAATATTTATAATAAATTAAAAATGGATAAATACATTATTAAACTATCGAGATTAAAATTAAAAAATATATGTTACTATTAAGAACGGACGAAAGGTGCTTACCAATTAATTACAGGAAGAAAGGTGCTTATAGACCAACTCATCATGCTTGAGACCACCGTTTAAACTTGTAATATAACATCCCTATCTTTACGTACACATAACTACCTATAGGTTGATTTACATGTATAATTATAGACATGGTAGATTAAAGAAGGATGGTTTATACCCTAAGACATATATATATATATATATATATATACATATATAAAAGAAGGATCAAGTGCATACCCCTTATCTTACTCACCCGTATTCACTCTCTTTTAACGACGGACCCGGCGACGATTTCGGTCATACAACTGTCGTATATACTTTTAGCGACGGACAACATATAGCGTCGCTAAAAGTATAGACGACGGTTATATGACCAAATCGTCGTCGGGTTCGTCACTAAAGGGCAGAGCCGGCCCTGGGGTAGGTCCATCGGGGCGACCGCCCAGGGCCCAAAGTTGAGGAGGGCCCAAATTTTTTTAAAAATTATGTATATATGTGTATAAAAAAATAAAAGAATAATTATAAAATATAATGTAAAATAAATCAATAAATTAATATGGAGAATCAAAATAAACTCTTAGCCACAAAAAAAAACTCTTCAACCCTCTCAGTTCATATTTGATTCACTGTTTAACTGCAAAATTTAAAATATTTTGTATTAACTGACGAGGATAAATATTTGATTCACGGTTTAACTGCAAAATATGGCATACTTGATTAAAAAGATGTTTATATTACACATCTCTATATCATAGATGCTAACAATTTAAGAAAACACAAAAGTTCTATTTTGATTTTTGATTATGAGTTTTAATATTATATTTATTATTCCCTCCGCAATATGATAAAAAATTTAGTTGACTTTATATGTATATTAAAAATAAAAAAATAAAAAAATTTATCCATATTTAAATTCTCATTTAATTTTATAATTTATTGTACATAATTAATGATATTTCATAAATATGCATTTAAATAAAAATACTACAATTGAACTTAATATATGGCCAGGGCAGGGGCAAAATTGCTCTCGAGATAGTAATTAACCTTTAACAAAAAGATATTAAAGTGAATTTTATATATTTATATAAACAAACTAGTACTAATAAATAATGAATTTTATATAGTTATATAGTGTAAATTATGTGTCTTATGTTGAATACACCTCCAAAAAAGTCACAATCCGTACCAAATAGAATTATTTTGTAACAATCCTTGTATCTGTAGATATGTAATAATTCTAGATATTTTTAAAGGTTAAATAAATTATATTAATTTTAAAGTATAATTTTAAAAAATTAAATTTGATTATATACTTTGAAAGTAATTTATAATACTATTAAAATTTTAATTGATTGAGATATGTAGTTAATGTAGATAATTAGAATAATTGTTTATTATAAATTATTTTATTATTTTTAATATTTATTATTATTACTATTTTTGGTGTAGCAAGATTTTGTTAAAAAATAAATAAATAAATAAAGGAAGGAAGAAGCCCGCGGCCCGACCCAACCCAACCCGGGCCACGGACATCACAATTTCAGCCCGCCAAAATCCGGGCCATTTTGGACCCGGCCCAAGCCCGGCCGCCAGCCCATTTGCCATCTCTAAAAGGGGCACACTTGAAATTTTTTGCCCTGGGCCTTGTAAAACACAGGACCGACTCTGCTAAAGGGGGGTGAGCACGGGTGAGTAAGATAAGAGGTATGCACTTGATCCGGACCATGTATCGGTCCGGATCAAGTGCATATCTCTTATCTTACTCACCCGTGCTCACCCCTCTTTAGCGACGATTCGGTCATACAACCGTCGTCTATACTTTTAGCCACGCTATATGTTTTCCGTCGCTAAAAGTATAGACGACGGTTGTATGACCGAAACTGTTGCCGAGTCCGTCACTAAAGGGAGTGAGCACAAATGAGTAAGATAAGGGGTATGCACTTGATCCTTGCTCTCTTTCTCTCTCTCTATATATATATGAAAAAAATGTAAATACACAGTTGTGTAGTACATAGTTATTTATAGCGACAATTTTTTTGGACTACAGCGAAGGTTCACCCGTCGCCCAAAAAAATCGTCGCTATAAGCGATTGCGTACTATACAGTTGTGTGCATCATATATATATATATATATATATATATATATATATATATATATATATATATATATATATATATATATATATATACGGGGAGGATCAAGAGCACTCTCCTTAAATAGCACTATGCCTTAAATAGCACTCTTTTATCAAAACTACGTCGTTTTGATAAAAGAGTGCTATTTAAGGCGGAGTGCTATTTAAGGAGAGTGCTCTTGATCCTCCCCGTGTATATATATATATATATATATATATATATATATATATATATATATATATATATATATATATATATATATATATATATATATATATATACGGTCCGGATCAAGAGCATACCCCTTATCCAACTCACCCGAGCTCACCCTCCTTTTAGCGACGGACCCGGCGACGGTTCGGTCATATAACCGTCGTCTATACTTTTAGCGACGTTATATGTTGTCCGTCGCTAAAAGTATAGACGACGGTTGTATGACCGAACCATCGCCGGGTCCGTCGCTAAAGGGGGGTGAGCTCGGGTGAGTTAGATAAGGGGTAAGCTCTTGATCCTTGCTCTATATATATATATATATATATATATATATATATATATATATATATATATATATATGTATATATATATCAAATTTAAGCTCTTCTTGTATTCACTCCTTTAAACGTCAATATTCATGTTTTTAGATGTTAAAATTTTCCTCCCTTCTGTTTATTTATTTAGTTTTACTTATTTACCTATTATTGTAACAAATTTCAAGAGAAAATAAAAACCTTATGGATCGTTCAAAACGGCACATGTTCAATAAGGGATTTTGAAGAAGAAGCTAGAAAAAAAAGTAGATGGAGGGAAAGAGAAAAGGAGAGGGAGATTTATATAAAGAGAGAGATTAGATGTCTTTTTTTTAAAAAAATACTGAGTAAAATTGTCATTATATTAGATTAAAGTTTAACCAACTTATAAGTTGTGGCCGAATTACATGCCGGCAAGTAATAGCTTATACCCAAGTAAAACCTTTTTTTTTTTTGTTATTTATGGCAAAAAAAAAAAGTTAAACCATAAATTTAATTCTAGGTCAAACATTTTACTAACTTCTAGTCAAACAGTGTTATCAAGTCCATTTTTTTTTTTTTTTGATTTGTTTGAAGAAGTTTCTTTAAAATATATATTAAGACAAATGCTCATTGCCAAAACTTAACATGCTAGTGGCCATAAATACTCGATTACAAAATATAAAGCATAAATTCATAACAATAAAAATAAATAAATTATATGAAAAGGACTACCATGCCAATTTACTATTTACAAGTTTGATAACCGTGCAAAATACAGGCTTATTTGATAGATCTTTTAAATATATATATATTTTGTTTTACTAATTTCTTATATATTATACACTGTTGGTTTCATGTAAATATTTTTCTGTATTACCTGTTATACTATTATATTTTTTATATTGTCAGTGTATCATATAATAATGGGTTAAGTTCAGATTACCACTTGGGGTTTGGGTTGTTTCCTACTTAACCACCTGTAGTAAGTAAAGCTACATTTAAACTCCCGACCTTTTGAGGTGAAGTGAAAAAATATTTTCCGTCTTAACTCCGTTATTTGAGTTGGCTAAAGACTTAATTACCCTTCAATTTCTTTTTTTTATGGTTCAAGTGGAATGAGAGATTTCACAAACAGAGCTGCTAGCTTCTCACTATGCCAAGCCATTGCTTGCTCTTTCTCTTCCTCGCTTAAATACCCAACCGCGATAAGCTATGAAAATTTGTTACCAGGTACAACAATCTTTCTTGAGATTACTGGGTTTTGTGAGATATCCAGACAATTGAACTACACCATAATCAGAAGTACAGAAAGAGAACATAATACTTTGACGCAGTACACAAATTTTAAAATGAAAAAAAAATGGAAATCAAAAGAGAGATTTCTCTTTCATTTACTTGATCAAAGGATGCAAGCCTGACTATCTCTATCACTCTCTCTCTCTGTGTGTGTACAGATTATGACACTCTAAATAGTGACAACGCTGAGTGGAATGAAGTGTATATAGATAACTTACAGAACAGCAAAAGAACCAACCTTTGCTCCAAGTTCGATCATAGGAAACTAGAAAACATTTACCACTTGGTTCATAAACTTCGCCTAGTGAACTCGATCAACTAAAGATGAAGCTACCACTAATCACATTGAATCTCTTTGTGACAATACAAATCCAGACCACAGATACATTGTTGATATTTTACTAGCAGCAGGTTTACTTATAGGTTTAGGCTCCAGCTTGACAACCATTCAGCTCCATCCATCAGGAATTTCAATCAATCCCAACTTGTTTCATGTTCTTGTAAAAGCCAGGGCAAAGACTGAGCTTGTAGACAAACACCATGAGAAAAGTGCAAGATCAAAGCCCAACGAAAAAGTCCAAAGAAAACTAGTGCTTGATGCTGTAAATGAGATTCTTGCCCACAAATCCCTCTTGAAAGGTTCAGTTGAACCATAGATTTTCCAGAATAAGATGGGAGAAAGAAGCATGAGTGGAGAGAAGCTTTTGAAAGAACTGTGCTCAAATATGGATCATCACCTAGCATGAATGAATGAATAAATCAACGGAGGTAGTAACAGATTTGATACAGAGGATTGAACTACACCATAATCAGAAACCATTACACCCTAAACAAAAAATTCTAACATTTTTTCTAAAATTCAGTGGTCAGAATCCAACTAAATTCCAGCAAGCTTTCATACAAAAGCCATAAAAAAATATGAAAGTCGATAACTTTGCTCAAAATACAGAATTTTTTTGCAGAAGTTTTAAACGGATCTTGCTGAAAAAAAGAAAATGGAGCTCAAATTAACGTCAAACTACAAATTAAGTTTTCTAAAAATTTAAAATCATTTATTATGAAAATTACAGTTTATTAAATTAGGTAAAAAGAAACGAGAAAAAGAATTGGAAAATCTCAGGAAAAAAGCTCCCAAAAAATAAAGAATTTCTTACCAATAATAAGGAAAAATTATGAGAAGCAGCGAAGATATAAAACAGATCGAAAAGAAAGAAGATACGTAATTGGGTGGACAGCTTATCCCCTGATTTTTGTGCACAACTTCTTTGGGTGGATTTGAAATTGGGGAAGAACCCTAGAAAATTGGGAATCCTACTACGATTTAGGGACAGATTGAGAAGAAAAAGAAGGGATGATGATGGGATGAAACAATTTGGGTTTCATGAATGATAAAGAAGAGAAATTATGAGACCCAAGTGTATGGCCTCCGTATATCACGAATTGGGTCTCCCAATTTCTCAGCCCGTAGATTTGAAATTGGAGAAGAACCCTAGAAATTGGGACTGAGTATGATGAGCAGAAGCTGCAAGCAGACCATCATACTCCCTAGCAGCATCGGAGAGGAGACTGAAGTTTGATCGGAGAGGAGAGGAATGTTAAAGAGGAAGAAGAAGGGTATTTCATATATTTATCAATTTTTTTTTACTGTTACAGCCACTTCTCACGCGTTTTTGGCATCTGACATACACACATAGTTAAATTGGATGAAAAGTGACATTTTCACTTCAACTCAAAACGTCGGTAGTTTAAATGTAGCTTTACTGACTACAGGTGGTTAACTAAAATATATTATTATTTAGTTTTAATTTTTGTGTTAAAGTTTTTATTTGAGATAATTTTATTATATAAATTATCATAAAAAAATAGCGAGAACTAGCTGTAACAAAAAATAATGGAGTAGCTAGTAATTAGGAACATGTGATAATATCTTTAGAATTAAGTACACTGAAAAAAAAGAATAAAAGTTTGATAACAGAAAAGCGTCGCTTTAGATGTATAACAACAGTGAAAATCGTCGCTATAAGATCTATAGTGACATTTTTATTGTGAAAATAATAATTTTTATTGTGAATTTAACAATTTTATTCAATTCTTCACTTTATTCAACTAAGGCTGTGTTTGTTTGGATCTTAATGGCTCTGAATAGTTGTGCCTCTGATTCGGACAGAGGCACAACTTGTTTGGTAAATATTTTTATGTCTCTTAATATCTCTTAATCGGTTAGATTCAAAAATAATGCTTTACCATTCAGAGTCCCATCTGTGCGAAATTTTGTATATTTTGGACAAAAATAACCTCAACAATATTACAAAATTCTTCCTTTATCCCTCAATACAATTTTAACCATACTGATGTTTCTCCGCCGTCGGGCTGTTTTTCGTCCGGTAATGGAGCACCGCCCGGTAACATTCTCAGAGAATTTCTTTCTATTTATTCGATTCATTTTCTGATATAGAAAGTTGTTGTTGGTTGAAGATAGATAGATAAAGATCAAAAGTTGAGGTACCGTGAAGCTTTACTTACCCCAAACCCAACAACAATTAACAGATTCTTAGCTTTTTCTAGGGTTTTCAAGTGGGAGACTTCAACATAAATGATGAAATTGATAATGATATGCTTACATACACATATATAATTATACAGAGATTAAAAAAAAGTGAAAAAATTAAAAGATGGAGCTCGTGAGGGTTTCCTGCACTTTTTCTCTCTACAATTTTTTTATACAAGACTTTTTACCTATTCCGATGGTGAGGAGATAATATTATTGTTCTGTTTTTCCAATTCATTATTAAAATTATAATTATAATATTAATTATTATTAATATTAATTTGATTTGATATATTTTGTTTCATCATATTGTAGTCAAAATATTATAAATATATATTTAAAATACTATTCGAACATTTTTTTTATTATCAAACATGTTTTTGCTTAAATTGTTTAGAGGGTTAAAATGGTAAAATACTATTATTCAGACATTTTAAAAAAGTTAATTATCAAACAATATTTTTTCATTCATATACAATTCTAGATAGATACTCTATATTTTTCAGATGTCTATTGTAAAACCCTAACTTTTATGAATAAAGATGAATTTTCTATAATTATCATTTTTGAATGAATTTGATATAATTTTATAGTCGTGGGTAATATTTATAAATTTTGCAAA
The DNA here is from genome assembly GCA_020205505.1 of Panax japonicus. NCBI lineage: Eukaryota > Viridiplantae > Streptophyta > Magnoliopsida > Apiales > Araliaceae > Panax > Panax japonicus. Next base: position 65,210,898 of record CM035108.1, on the reverse strand, counting down.
GTACGCAAGTTGTTATATAATATTTGATTGGTCGGGGAATATTCGTTTTAACATGGAATATTCGTACGACGGTATAATCATTGGTGGACCCCACAACGGATGTAGATTATTTATTAAGCTGAGTCCAAGCGATAAAAGTGATAAAAAACCTTTTAAATCATAAAAGATAGTAGATTTTATTTTCTACTTGACTCTTTTAATAGATTGATTGTTCTGATGTAGTTAAACTTGATGTTTATTATATTGTATCAGTTTAACATTGTTGTAGGCTAACGATAATTTATTCTGCATTATCTTAGTCATAATATTTCTTACTGAGCTAGTTGAGCTCAACTTTTCTTTCACTGTTCTCTTCAAGAAATGAGAACGTAGCCGGGACTAGTCGAAAAATGGAGTATCGGTCCATATGATAGCATTAGTAGTCCTCACTATTTTATTAAATAGTGTGACAACAAATATAATGAGGACTCCATTGAGTGTGGATATTGTCTAGATGACAATATTCTTATTAAAACTCTTAGATTACGTTATGTCGTATTTTTATATGACTGTTGTATAATTAAGTTGTATTTGTATTCTGTATCATGTATTTGACGACTCAAAATAGGTGATATATACCTATTTTGGGGGCGTCAAAATTATCAACTTACTATTTTTATAAAACATACATAAATCTTAATACATCATCCATTTGAAATATTAGATCAATTACCTGTATGTCTTAAATTTTGGGTTTCAAACAAGAGACTTATGGGCTATTTGTTACGCATTAAATAACTGAATTGGTTAGTCATTCAGATGATTTGGACCGAATAATTTAGTGTCATTTTTTTTGCTGAATGGGTTGCTGAATAAAGTTTTTTTTTACAATATTGACTATTATATTAAGTAATATTAAATAAATTTACAATACTTTTGAAATTTTTCAGAAGAATAAAATAGTAAAATTTTGATGTTTCAGACATGTCAATTATCAAATAACTTTTTTCATTCAATATTCAGTTTCATTCAGCTAATTCAGATTTAGAACCATTTCATTCAATTTTTATTAAACAGCCCTTACTCAACAAATATAATAATGACACAATTTAAGATATTTTTTGAGATCAAAGTACTAATAGTTAAAAATATTATTCAACAATGAGAAGTCAATCCGGTGTAAATGCACTAAATACTCAATTTTTATAAGAGGATTGATATTTTTATAATATAAATTATTATTTTCATAAGACTCACTTCACATGAATATTAAGTGAGTTTTATTTTTATGTAAATAAAATCTGGTAAAAATATCATTTTTCTTTATGAAAATGGTAATTCCCTTTTAAAAATTGTGCCATGTGCATTATATCCGCGAAAATATGTTTATCATTTTTCCTTCATCATTTAAAGAGAAAATGTAAGCTGGAAAAAAATGAGAAATATATAATAATAATAAATCAATTAGAAGATTTTAGACAATTTTTTTAGAGTATAGATCAGAAAGAAAATAGATTTTGGCACTTGCAGACACCTACTAAACATATACTCCCTCTCCGTTTCATATTAAACGATTTATCTTTTTTTTAAATGTTTTAAAATAAATGTTTTATTTTTATATTAATAATTGTATTTATCATATTATTCCTCTTATACCCTCATAATATTCTCGTTTAAAGTTTTTGCACATGAATTAAAAAAGTCATTTAATACTATTATTTAACAATTAAAAATTTGTTTAAAATTTCATCACTCTATCCCTTTATGGGAAGTTGAAAACTATCTACAGAGAGAATTTCTTGGAACAATGAGAGAAGATCGAGGTGATATAGGAAAGTAAATAATTTATTCTTTTAGAAAGTTGTAAACGATAAATAAATTGGGACAGATTTTTTTTAAAACGATAATCTTTTAGGAACGGAAGAAATATTTAATATACTTATTGGGAATGTGAGAGTTATAAAAAAATGTATCTAGAAAATTAAATGACATAAAAAAAGTAATTATTAAGGTTATAAAAAAGTGAAAAAGTAATTATTTCAGACATGCCAATTATCAAACAATTTTTTTTATTCAGTATTCAGTTTCATTCAACTCATTCAGATTTAGAACCATCTCATTCAGTTTTTATTAAACAACCCTTACTCGATGAATATATTGATGACACATAATTTAAGACATTTTTTTAGAACAAAGTACTAATAGTGAAAAATATTACTCCCTCCGTTCTTTAATAAAAGTGGTTTTAGAAAAATCTTTTGGTTCCTTAATATAAATCGTTTGAGAATTTCAAAAAAGCATTAATTGCTTAGTTTCCAATATTACCTCAAGTATTAAATGTAACTTTGATTCTCTCATTATTTTCTGTCCAATAAATAACAATTTCTTATTCTAATTCAAGGGCAATGTAAATAATTGATATTATAGTTAATGCTATACAATCATTGCCTTAATATTTATGCACAACCCTAAAACGACTTATATTAAAGAACGGATGGAGTATTCAACAATGAGAAGTCAATCTAGTGTAAATGCAATAAATACCCAATTTTTAGAAGAGAATTGATATTTTTATAATAGAAATTATTATTTTCGTAAGACTCTTTTCACATGAATATTAAGTTTCATTTTTATGTGAATAAAATACAATAAAAATATCATTTTTCTTTATGAAAATGGTAATTCCCTTTTAAAAATTGTGCCATGTGCTAATATCCGCGAAATTATGTATATCATTTTTTCTTTATAATTTAAAGAGAAAATATAAGTAGAAAAAAATGAGAAATATATAATAATAAATCAATTAGAAGATTTTAGACAAATTTTTTAGAGTAGATCGGAAAGAAAATAGATTTTGGCATTTGCACACCTACTAAACATATACTTCCTCTGTTCCATATTAAATGTCTTAATTTTTTTTAAATATTTTAAAGTAAATGTCTTATTTTTATATTAATAACTATATTTATCATATTCTTCCTCTTATATCTTTATATTCTATTTAATATACTTATTAGGAATGTGAAAGTTACAAAAAAATATATCTAGAGAATCAATTGACATAAGAAAAAATAATTAATAATTATTAGGATCATAAAAAAATAAAAAATTAATTATTAGGGTCACTTTAATTAATAAGGTAATTTAGGTAAAAAAAATTATTAATTAACGTGTCGAAACTAATTAATAACATAGTATTAATTAGGAGATTTATTTTGAAATTAATTTAATTTTAAAAAAAATTATTATTATACATATAGAGAGAGAGAGAAAAGGTAAGAGAGGGAGGGGGTAGGTGTGAGATTGACCGAACCTGCTCCGCTCATATACTCATTTCTCTCCAATATAAAAACCCCAAACATCCCATTCTTTTTTCTCAGCTTGGACGTTCCCTCCTTTAGAAGAGAACTACAAGCTTCAAACCAAATCTCTTTTTTCTCTCGTTCATTTTTTAGTTTTAAGATTCTACCCTGAACTTATTTACTTATTTTCAATTTAGTCCTGTTTATTTTTTTGAGAAAACCAAGGAGAAAGAAAAATGCAGTCCCTATCACCGTCGTCGAATATTAGTCTCAAATCAGCAATTACACGGCGGCGGATGGCGAGTTCGGCTAGCCGGATCGGTACGAGTCAACTCGCGATTCAATCTGTTTATCGTTTTGACTCGGCTAACGCGACAAACAGGGCAAATACAGCGAGCAGCGCAAACTTTGCCGGCGGAGTTGGTGCAAACCGAGCAGATTGGCAAGCTTCCTGCGCCATTTTGGCCAGTAAAGTAGTGTCGCAGCAGCAAGAAACCGAAAAAGCCGGCGGCGCCGATAACCTCACTGCCGTGAACGGTCACAAGACTTTGGATCTTGTGCCGATCGACAAACACCCGAAGCCGCTCACAATCACTGACCTGTCGCCGGCGCCGATGCACGGGTCGACACTCCGTGTTGCGTACCAGGGCGTCCCCGGCGCGTACAGCGAAGCCGCTGCCGGGAAAGCCTATCCGAACTGTGAAGCCATTCCTTGTGATCAGTTCGAGGTCGCATTCCAAGCCGTCGAGCTATGGATTTCCGATCGCGCCGTGCTCCCCGTGGAGAATTCTCTCGGCGGCAGCATTCACCGGAACTACGACCTCCTCCTCCGGCACCGACTCCACATCGTCGGCGAAGTCCAGCTACCAGTCCACCACTGCCTCCTAGCCCTCCCTGGCGTCCGTAAAGAATACTTAACCCGCGTAATCAGCCATCCACAGGCTCTAGCGCAGTGCGAGCACACATTAACCAAGCTTGGCCTCAAGGTAGCTCGTGAAGCCGTCGACGATACCGCCGGAGCGGCGGAATTCATCGCTTCCAACAACCTCCGCGACACCGCCGCAGTTGCTTCTGCTCGCGCCGCCGAACTCTACGGTCTCCAAGTTCTGGCGGACGGAATCCAAGACGATTCCAGCAACGTCACTCGATTCGTGATGCTAGCCCGAGAGCCAATCATACCGAGAACAGATCGGCCGTTCAAAACGAGCATAGTATTTGCTCACGATAAAGGCACCTCTGTCCTGTTCAAAGTCTTATCGGCTTTCGCTTTCAGGAACATCAGCCTGACGAAAATCGAGAGCCGGCCACACCGGAACCGGCCTATTCGACTCGTCGACGACACAAACGTGGGCACGGCGAAGCACTTCGAGTACTTATTCTATGTAGATTTCGAGGCATCAATGGCGGACGTTAGGGCTCAAAACGCACTGGCCGAAGTTCAAGAGTTCACATCATTTCTTAGGGTTTTGGGGAGTTACCCAATTGACATGACTCCTTGGTCTCCCTCTCGGGAAGATTAACAAAATATCCTGCATTTTATGAAATTAAACTATAATATACTAGTAATTCATTGTTTGGAGTTTTGATTAGTTATTATTTCTTTTGGGGGGAAAATGATTACCCAAAGCAAAGATTGTTGGGTAAATATGTGGTTGATGCCCATGAAATGAAATTCATTTATGGTGTATTTGTGATTAAGATTGTGTATAATACTTGTACCCCTTACCAGTTACCAACCAATCTTTTATGGAGTATTATACTTGTATGCATTCGACATAAAAAAACAGCTGCAACATTTTGTTAGAATATTCTTTTTCTTCATTTATATCATCTTAAATATCTGTAAAAATTTTAGTTACCCATCTATCTAATAATAAAGATGACAAAATGTCCTTATAAATTGGCTTAATTAATTAATTAATTAATCTTTATTTATGTATTATTATTTTACAAAATTATCAAAAAAAATAAATTTATTTTATTAAATTAACTAGTTAGACAGTAATTTAATTCGACAAAAATTTATTGGTGAATTATTTGACAAAAAAGGGTGAGTTTTATAAATAACTACTACAAAACGAAAATGATAAGATATGACTAATTTTTACTATCAGTAATTAAATACTAATTAACTAATATTAATTTCGACCGGTATTTTAAATAACCTTAATAATTTTTATATATTCTCCAAGAATTTTTATATATTCTCCAAAAATCCATGCAATGTTTCTCTAATTCCCTAACATGGATTGTTTTTTTTATTTTTTTTATTTAATTATGAGGTTGAAGTGATTAAGATAAGTTGTTGACAATATTTTCTTCATCTACCACGTACATTGTTGAAAGGTGAGGTTTTCTTCAATTACACGTGTATGTATTTTCTTATTTGACATTGATGCAAGAACGTGTTCTTGTTCCAAATAATTTGGTGAGAATTCATATGCTTATGGTTTGCTACTACAACCACTTTTGTGTCAACTGGATTTATTTATTTATTTATTTATTTTTATAATATGCATTTTTTTAATGTAGTGTTTAATTTGTTTATCTTTTAATATATATCTTAACAACTTCATGAGTAAGAGGATAAAATTGTGTTAAAATCTTTTTGTCTCTTACTAGGTGAGAGAAATATATAAATTCAAATTATTAAGAAATGTTTTTTATTGAAAAATTTAAATCTGTGGAGCCTCTAAGTCTGTTAATATATGTTATTTTTAAAGTTGTACAGAATAATATTAAATAAATGATTGTATAGCATTAATATAATATCAATTATCTATATTGTATTTATATTGGAAAAAAAATATTAGCGTTGTTTATTGGACAAATAATAGTAAAACAATTAAAATTGTATTATTTAATAATTAAAATAATAATCCTACATCTACAGCGACACTTGTATTATTTAATAATCCTATAGCTACAGTTTTCACCGTCGCTATACATCTACAGCGACACTTTTGTTGTGGAAATAACAAAAAGTGTTGTGGATTTAATAATTCCCAAAAATAAATAATTTATTCTCCTAGAAAGTTATAAACGACAAATAAATTGAAAACAAAATTATTCCAAAAAGACAGTTATTATGGAATCGAGGGAGTAGCACGTAAGATAATTTTTAAAAAAAAAATTAAAAAATTAATATAACAATAAAAAGATAATTATTATGGAATTGAGGGTAATATGAAAATATCAGTTTATTAAAAAATTAATGTAGCAACAAGTAATTGATTAATAATAAAAGAATTAAAGTGTGATGAATTGATTACGTGAGTGATGAAGTCATTTATTCTTTGGTGAGCAAAGCAAATGAGGTAATGATGGTAATTGGTATTTGTGGCAGGTGAAGCTTTGCTTTGGTGGTTGTTGAAACTTAATCGCGGGAAAGACTTTGTGGTTTGTACCATCTCAAATTTTAATTATTTTGGTTGTTGTGTTACATTAATAAAATACATTTTGTCTTTAGTAAAACAAATAATTATATTTGTAAAAGAAAGTAGTCTTCTAACATTTGTCAAATAGGTTAAAATTGGCACAATATATAATAATAATAATAATAATATATTTATAAGAATAATGTTACATACACAAACTATTTTGCAAATAATTGATGTGGTATACTCCATCTCAACTTTTTATGCGACGCCGAAAATTACATTGAAATAATTATTTCATCAATATGCTGAGATAGAATATGTCACATCAACAATTATAAAATAATTATAAAATATGTTGTGTCTCTAACATTACTCTTTTTGTTATATCATTTCAGGGTGTACATACATATATTAAAAAACATATAAAAATGACTTAGGTAAGTCATATTAGCGAAGGAATTCTCCGTCTCTCCCCTCCTAATTCTTGTCTCACATCTCAGTCAGGGATCATAATCCTAAGCTCTGATACCAACTATGACGCCCCCAAAATAAGTATACATCACCCATCTTGAGTCGCCAAATATATTGTACTAAATTTAAATACAACTTGATTATACAACAGTCGTGTAAAATACGACAAAATACATACTGTGAGTTTTAATACAAATATTGTCATCTAAACAATATCTACACTCAATTTAGTCCTCATTACATTTATTATCACACTATTTAACAGAATAGTGAGGACTATTAATACGCCATCTCGAACCATCACTCCGTTTCCCGACTAGTTCCGGCTACGTTCTCATTTCCTGAAGAGAACAGTGAAAGAAAGGGTGAGCTCAACTATGCAAACACTATGCATAATAAAATATAATATATTCTAATTATTTTCTAATAAAACAGATAACTTTATAAAAGTATTCTGTTTTATATAAAAATATTTTACTATTAGCCTAATAAAACGAATAACTTTATAAAAGTATTCTGTTTTATATAAAAAGTTTTTTCTTTTTTATTACGTTAATAATACGAATAAAACAAAACGTCATCATCATTATTATTATTCACACTATTAATCGACCAGGTCGTTTTCAGGAAAGTGGGAGCTTTCCAATAATGATTTCTCCCTATTGACGCGTAATTAGGTGACCAAACCTCTCCTTGGCAGAACTTCTAGACATCGTTAATAATGCAAATAATAATATTAACAACTTCGTCATCTCAATTATTGATTTAATAACATATAAAATATCGATAATAATTGAATCAAACTGAATGAGTTCTCACATAAGCATTAATAAGCAATAGCGTGTGTTACTATGCAACCACGCGTATTACTGTACTTTTACTACCGAGTAGTTCAACAGTAAAACTTCCGTCGTTATTTTCATAAAAATATTTTTGTCATTTTTTCAATCCGACAATAATTCTATTGTGGGGTCCACCAATGATTGTGTCGTCGTACGAATATTCCCTGACCAATCAAATATTATATAACAACTTGCGTACTTTGCAAAATTTATAAATATTACCCACAACTATAACATTATATCAAATTTATTCCATAATATTCAAAAATGATATTTATAGAAAATTTATTTTTATTCATAAAAGTTGGGGTCTTACAAAATTACCTTTATTTTAAGAGTAGTTCTACACGGACAACTTTTTAAGACATAAAAATTGGACATTTTCCATTATTTTTTTTTTTTTTTTACCTGTGACTCTTAAAAAATATATAATATTTATTTCAACAGGAATTTTTACAAAATATAGGGTTGTCTGTACAACCCTGTTCTTGTATATGTATCTAAATTACACCTAAAATATTATATTTTATAAAAATTCTCTGTTAAAATAAATATTATATATTTTTTAAGTCACAAGTAAAAAAAATATAAAAAATATCCAATTTACCTGTCTAAAAAACCTGTCCGTCAAGACTTTTTCTTATTTAATAATATGTTATAATCACAGTGCTGAAAAAGATGCACTCAGATAGTAGATCTCAACCATCCAAATTATTGCAAGGGAAACATATTTTGACTCTATTTCAGTAGTAGTATTTATATTTTAAGAATAAATATGATATAAAAATATATCTTTAATACTTATAAAAATTTTAAATGTAATTTATATTTTTATTTAAAAAAAAGAGTAAGGAGTTTATGATTAATTTGATTCTTCGTCATAAAAAAAACAAAAAAAATTATAGACGATTCCAAATTCCAATGATTACTTGGTCAAATATGAATCCAGTCAATTGAGAGCCTCTACAACTACACGCTTACTGCCTTTTCTTGCTTTTGTAATTTTTCTTCTTTTATTTAATTTTATAATAGTAGAAATATTCAACTTCTTTGACTTGATTAAATTATACTCTAAATGCATTTCATTTAAAATGTTTCTTTAGTTATTATATTCATTGATATTTGTTATACTTATAATTATTTTATTCATTGGATCATAAAATATTATACTTATAAAAACATATAAATTATGGAACAATAAGAATTAGGGAAGTGATATTTTTACATAAAAAAATTAATATTTTTATATAAATTATGAGTGGATCACACCTTTATGTGAGAGAGATTCATGCAGAAATAATATTTTAATATGTAAAAATATCAGTTTCTTAAAAAAATTAATGTAGCAATAAGTAATTGATTAATAATAAGGAATATTAATAAAATTTATTAAAAATTTAATGTAACAATAAGTAATTAATTTTATTTTATTTAACTTGATCTTTCCTTACCTACCCTTGATACTCCAATTCCCACCTACCCTTGATATTTATGTAGTATATTTCTATGACACCAAAACTCCCTTTCAGCATTGGGAGAAAATTGACATTTCCACTCAGAATATTAATAGTGGTTGTTCATAAATAAAGTAATAAATATAATTCTCCAACAAGAGTCAAAATAATCAAAACTAAATATCGAAACAACCTAGACGGTCAAAGGCAATACTCTCATCACACTAGTCCTGAATCATCCCTGCAAACCTGCCGGAAGAAAAACACAGCATGAGCCAATTGCCCAGTACGGATATAAATAATACAATAGATATACAACTGATATACGAAAACATCTGAGACAAAATACTGAACAAAGCCTCAAGTGTAAATACTGACAAAAATATAATCTCCAAAGATTTGAATGGAATATATCTGAATTAACAGAAGAGTAAAGAAATAATGAACTGAAGTAACCAACTCAATGAATTAAACTGAACAGAAACAAACAAAACCAATACAATGAAATAATAGGCTGAATCAAATGGCTGGAGTTATTTCATACCGAATGAGCTCAGAAATATACCTTGTCACATAGGCAAGTCAAAATAATGCCACACATGCAAGTAAAATGATGCCACACAGGCAAATCAAAACCATGCCACACAGGCAAGTCAAAATAATGCCACACAGACAAATCACACATTGGACCGCGAATCCAAATGTATGCAAATCGGATAGGTGTATTTGGCACAACATCACCAATCCGCAGAACAGAAAATTAGGGTTAACCCATACGCCTCCCACAACAAAACATCAAATGGCTCACTTCCTCCGGAGCCCAAAACGGAGACGCTGTGGACTAATCACTCCGCCACGGAAAGTGTCATGTCTCTCGTGCCAAGACGACATGTCTGTGGTACCCCCACAGGTGGTTATAGCTCAGGTATACCCTACGGTATATTCTAACAAAATACCATGTCACAATACATGCGACATAAAACCAACAAAAAGGTTATATATGTACATGTTGAACCAAATCAAATTATAGTCACAAGGTCTCAAAAAGCAGGTAGCAACATGTACCGCTCTACAATTATCAAAAATTAATACTAAACATGATATCCTAATTCAAAGAGTACAAATACGAGTCATGTGTATCAACTCCAAAATGAAACTAATATATTTATTTCACATGAAATAATTATGTGAAATCATAACATAATTCGAAATAAAGAAACAAACGAACAAATCAAATTTAACAAGAGTATCGCTGAAAGAATACAGAATATGTATCTTAATATAGTACCAAAATAATTCACTGAAGCCAAATATCACCCGTTAGACTCCCTCAAATGCCAACGATATCAAATACGAAACGTTATTCACAACCTAAACATATTCACCTCAAATTAAAAATAATCCAAACTAATAATTCCAAAATAATTCATAATCTATTTAATATGCCTTTAATTATCGCCTTATATCAATTATTAATACTCCAAAATTTATATTCCAAAAATAACTCTTTAAATTCCTTCCGTTCAATTTAAACAATTTAATAAGATTTTAATACAATTCAATCATTAATAACAATATACTATTAAATTATTATTAAAACATTTATAACTATGTCGGCAAATTTAATTTACTAATTCTGTTTATAAGTTTCATGACCAAAATTTAATTAAAATATAACATATATATATATATAATGAAATAACGCTGCAGGTAATTTTATTTATATATATATATATATATATATCATCCTTATAGTATAACTTTAGAAGAGCAGCCTTTAAATTGCATGATGACGTTAACTTTTTTTTTTTGGCAGCAGGTTCAACATATATATATATATATATATATATAAGCACTGTTCAATGTCTTCTGCTCCAACCAAGGCAAATCTGACAATCTCTACAAATGGCCTTTAGTATTATAAAATATGCATTTAGAATCCCACATGGAAGTTCATTATTTAAGTCAACACTCTCCTCTAAATGATACTCACGGAAGAAACTTAAATTAAAAAAAATAAGGTTTTTACCCCTTTCCTTGATGAACTCTTTTATGGCTGTTGAATTCAATACTCTCTAATTGCTAAATGATCACATCAGAAGTAAACAAATAATTAACAACTTACATGATTAACAATTCTTCCAGTTCCTTCAAGCTTCAGCCGCCTTCTCTCCTTTCTCTCCACCAATTCGTACAAAATAGGTGAGGAAGATTAGGTTTAGTTATTTATTTATTAATTTATTAACTCTCCTAATTTAAATAGAATTTTAATATTACCCAAATATAAAATAGACCCAATTAGTATAAAAGCCCAAATTAATGTAATCACATACTTATTATGGTCCACAATAATTAAATACAATTTGATCCAAACATAAGAAAAACCCAATTAAAATATGGATTTAAATATTATTTATTTTTTTATTTTTATTTTTATTTTTTTTACCGGGTATTACATCACCTACCCCTTAAAAAGGATTCCGTCCCCGGAATCAAAAGAATGAACGTACCTAATTATCAAAATATGCGGATACTGCGCTCGAATAGATTCCTCTATCTCCCAAGTAGCTTCCCACTCCGAATGATTTTAGCACAAGACTGTACAAAAGGAATTATCTTTCTCAATTTTAATTTAATTAGTTATTTAATTATCTACTAAACGAATTTAATTTTTTTTTAAACAAGACAAGGAAGAAGAGAAGAAAACAAAATTATTTAACTTTTCAATTTAAACACAATTGTATCGGATAAAATTAATTAATATTTACTTATTAAAAAAATGGGTTTTACATTTTTCACCCCTTAAAAATAATTTCGTCCTCGGAATTTAAATAAGCTACAAAAAAAATTAGTTACGACGTAGTGCCGCGCCGCCGCCATTTGTAACGATCAATGCGGATAAGTCATCAGTCCACGCAATTATCAATGTACTCGTAAAAGATTCGTCAGCTATCGTGTCAAGCCTTTGTAAGGTTCTTCGTGTTGCATCAAAATAGATCACATGATCCACCGTTGGTGCGGGCCGTCACTAATATATTTGAGTTTCATTCTTGTAAACGTACTCTTCGGAAAATAATTCAAAATCACAAAAAAAAATTCTCTTCATCTAAATACGATTCGAATACCTAAAATATTTAAAATTATTTTTAATTCGTAAAACGTTTATGTTCCACACATGACAAAAAAAATTATTAACAAATTGTTTTTATTTAATTTTACATATATTCATGCAAAACTCTAAGAGCATCAGATAAACAAAACAACTTAAATTATATCACCAACTCTCACTAAGTCCTCAAGAATTTCAAAATATCATAATCTCAAATCAAATTAGTTCTCAAATATAATAATACCAAAATATATTACCACTAAGATCTTTTCATCACCATACCAAACTCCAAATCATATATCCTACTATCTGAATCAGTAAACTATAGCATTCAAAATCTCTTAAAGATTCATCACTTACTATCTAATCATTCAATAAATCAATCATTCTCTTAGTGCAAACCTTAATCAAATAAATTTCAATGTCTCCCTATAGTATCACAAAGAAACTTCATAAGACATAACTCCAATATCCCACTAGAAAATAGCCACAAAATTGATCATTAACTCCAAATGATTAATCTAATTACCTCGAATATCAACACTCAAATTACAAGAAATCCTCGATACTTAATAGTTTTCACTTTATCATAATATGCCATCAATACACAAACCAAAAATTATCCACAATCTTAACATAAATCAAAACCTAACTCGAATCAAATCCTCAATTCAACGATCATAATAATTGCCACAAAAAATGATTAACAAATAATTTTCCAAAATTAAATACTTGTCGATACAAATACTCACATCATAATCGCATCCCGTATAAGATCACTTCTTATCTGTACAAAGTATAACTTTATTCACCTCAATGATTAAATTTTAGCAAAACAAATAATTATATTTGTGAAAGAAAGTAGTCTTCTAACATTTGTCAAATAGGTTAAAATTGGCACAATATATAATAATAATAATAATAATAATAATAATAATAATAATAATAATAATAATAATAATATATTTATAAGAATAATATTACATACACAAACTATTTTGCAAATGGTTGATATGGTATAGTATATTCCACCTCAACTTTTTATGCGACGCCGAAAATTACTTTGAAATAATTATTTCATCAATATGTTGAGATGGAATATGTCACATCAACAATTATAAAATAATTATAAAATAAGTTGTGTCTCTAACATTATTCTTTTTGTTATATCATTTCAGGGTGTACATACATATATTAAAAAACTTATAAAAATGAGTTTAATATACATACAACTCTTCGATCAATGTTATGTTCATCTTATTAGTGTCATCCATACTATCCTATTTATACTCAAGAGATCTTATATAAATTAATTGAGTCATTTTAGTTGGTCAACGATTTAATTTCGAGTTAATTTTAAGTTCATCACCTGATACAATGCATATCATGTTCATAATTATATCAAACTCTTCGTATAATTTGTTATATTACTTCAAGGGTGTACATGTATATATTAAAAAATATATATATAAAAGAGTTTGATATACAATATACATACAACTCTTTAATGTGTTATTATCATTCATACTATGTTATTTATATTCACATTATAATACTAAATGTAATAGATTATTAATACTAACTCGTGTCTTGTATGAGTTATCAATCTAGTAAAATAATACGTATAAAATAACATAATATCATCATCTTAATTATCATAATTTTATGATTTAAAGTCTAATACAATAACAATATCACATATCAAGGGTTAATTAACATATCACATATTTTTTCTATACTCTGACCGACTAATTAAATACCAAATAAACTTAGGTAGGTCATACTAGCGAAGAAATTTTTCGTCTCTCCCCTCTTAGTTCTTATCTCACATCTCAGTCAGGGATTATATCCCTAAGCTCTGATACCAACTGTGACGCCCCAAAATAGGTATACATCACCCATCTTGAGTCGCCAAATACATGGTAATAAATTTAAATACAACTTGATTATACAATAGTCGTGTAAAATACGACAAAATACATGCTGTGAGTTTTAATACAAATATTATCATCTAGACAATATTCACATTCAATTTAGTCCTCATTACATTTATTATCACACTATTTAACAGAATAGTGAGGACTACTAAGACACCATCTCGGACCATCACTCCGTTTTTCGACTAGTTCCGGCTACGTTCTCGTTTCCTGAAGAGAACAGTGAAAGAAAGGGTGAGCTCAACTATGCAAACACTATGCATAATAAAATATAATATATTCTAATTATTGTCTAATAAAATAGATAACTTTATAAAAGTATTCTGTTTTATATAAAAATATTTTACTATTAGCCTAATAAAACGAATAACTTTATAAAAGTATTCTGTTTTATATAAAAAGTTTTTCTGTTTTATTACGTTAATACTACGAATAAAACAAAACGTCATCATCATTATTATTATTCACACTATTAATCGATCAGGTCGTTCCTAGGAAAGAGGGGGCTTTCCAATAAGGATTTTTCCCTATTGACGCGCAATTAGGTGACCAAACCTCTCTTTGGCAGAACTTATAGACATCGTTAATAATGCAAATAACAATATTAACAACTTCGTCATCTCAATTATTGATTTAATAACATATAAAATATCGACAATAATTGAATTAAACTGAGTGAGTTCTCACATAAACATTAATAATCAATACCGTGTGTTACTATGCAACCACGCGTATTACTGTACTTTTACTACTGAGTAGTTCAACAGTATCAACAGTAAAACTTCCACCGTTATTTTCATAAAAATATTTTTGTCGTTTTTTCAATCCGACAATAATTCTGTTGTGAGGTCCACCAATGATTATGCCGTCGTACGAATATTCCATGACCAATCAAATATTATATAACAACTTGCGTACTTTGCAAAATTTATAAATATTTCCCACAACTATAACATTATATCAAATTTATCCCATAATATTAAAAAATAATATTTATAAAAAATTTATTTTTATTCATAAAAGTTGGGGTCTTACAAAATGACCTTTATTTTAAGATTAGTTCTACACGGACAACTTTTTAAGACATAAAAATTGGACATTTTCCATTATTTATTTAATTTTTTTACTTTTGACTCTTAAAAAATATATAATATTTATTTCAACAGGATTTTTTTATAAAATATAGGGTTGTCTTGTATATGTATCTAAATTACACCTAAAATATTATATTTTGTAAAAAATTCTGTTGAAATAAATACTCCCTCCGTCCCAAATTAACTGCTCAAATTTGACTTTTTTAAGTCAAATCGACTATTTTTAGAATTAATAATTAAGCATATATAAATATATTTCTAAAATTATAAAAATTAGAATTAGTAATAAATTGTATATACTTTCTTTTGGTTATAATCTCTTCACCTATATTTTAGCAAAAATAGTAAAAAGATTAATTTTAAAAATGGTCAATTTGATTTTAAAAAATCAAAATTGAGCAATTAATTTGGGACGGAGGGAGTATTATATATTTTTTAAGTCACAAGTGAAAAAAAAATAGAAAATGTCCAATTTACCTGTTTAAAAAACCTGTCAGTCAAGACTTTTTCTTATTTAATAATATGTTATAATCACAGTGCTGAAAAAGATGCACTCAGATAGTAGATCTCAACCATCCAAATTATTGCAAGGGAAACATATTTTGACTCTATTTCAGTAGTAGTATTTATATTTTAAGAATAAATATGATATAAAAATATATCTTTAATACTTATAAAAATTTTAAATGTAATTTATATTTTTATTTAAAAAAAAGAGTAAGGAGTTTATGATTAATTTGATTCTTCGTCATAAAAAAAACAAAAAAAATTATAGACGATTCCAAATTCCAATGATTACTTGGTCAAATATGAATCCAGTCAATTGAGAGCCTCTACAACTACACGCTTACTGCCTTTTCTTGCTTTTGTAATTTTTCTTCTTTTATTTAATTTTATAATAGTAGAAATATTCAACTTCTTTGACTTGATTAAATTATACTCTAAATGCATTTCATTTAAAATGTTTCTTTAGTTATTATATTCATTGATATTTGTTATACTTATAATTATTTTATTCATTGGATCATAAAATATTATAATTATAAAAACATATAAATTATGGAACAATAAGAATTAGGGAAGTGATATATTTACATAAAAAAAAATTAATATTTTTATATAAATTATGAGTGGATCAGACCTTTATGTGAGAGAGATTCATGCAGAAATAATATTTTAATATGTAAAAATATCAGTTTCTTAAAAAAAATTAATGTAGCAATAAGTAATTGATTAATAATAAGGAATATTAATAAAATTTATTAAAAATTTAATGTAACAATAAGTAATTAATTTTATTTTATTTAACTTGATCTTTCCTTACCTACCCTTGATACTCCAATTCCCACCTACCCTTGATATTTATGTAGTATATTTCTATGACACCAAAACTCCCTTTCAGCATTGGGAGAAAAGTGACATTTCCACTCAACCAAATTGAACACCAACACAAGTGGGATGGGGAAGGAGATTGACAGAATTGATTCGAGTAGATGGCTAAATAATTAAATACCTGAATTTAACACCAACAAAAAACTTAAGCCCACTAGCATTGTCACAAAGAAGCATCATATAGGCTTAGCAGTCGGGCCAAAAATAAGGTCGATAGTTATTTTGTCCCCAAAGCTAGGGAGAAAGATATAAGAATTGATTTTAAATTGAATATGGATATTGAAAATAGGGAGACAGAGATTGAGAAGACAAAGATGATTTACACATAGTAATAGAGAACATCAACATTCATTAGATATTTTATATTAAGTGGATTGAAGATAGAGATTTACCAAGTTTTACATGTATTTGTTTACTTTATCTTGTTAAACCATGATGGAATCAGAGAGTAGTCGTGTATTTTTCCTCACTCAATGTAAGAAGAAAAAAATGCAAAATATTATTCAATATTGTGTAACATAATCTCGGTTACCTTACATCAATAAAAATGTGCAGTTGGTAACCAAACCTTTATACAAAAGTAACTATTTGAATTTTTGTGGGTAACCAAATAGTTATAAAAAAATTTAGTCTCGGTCGAACGAAAAGTCATCAAGTGGATACTGAAGCTAGAAGGTCATCTCGTCTTCCTGCACAAATAATTGATGGTTTGTCGTCGTTTCTTCCTCCGATTAGAGCTCTCTTTGCTTGTGGGACGAATCTTCTCCTTCTTCTCATTGGCAGCAGAGGATCAAAGGATGAAGGGGCGATATAGGGGGAGGAAGAAGGGGAGGAGAGAGGAGTAGGATGAAGGGGGGAGGATGAAGGGGCGGTAGAGGAGGATGATGAAGGGGAGGAGAGAGGAGGCGACAGAGGAGGAAGATGAAAGGGGCGACAGAAGAGGGGGACAAAGGGGAGGAGAGAGGAGGCGGTGAGAGAATGGGCAGATGAGAGGTGTAAGGTTTAATATGTTTGGTTACTGTGTTGTATTTTTTTTGTAATTATTTTGAGGATTCACTAATCTTGTAATTTCTTTCTAATTTATGTTGTATAGTAGTGTAAAGAACCCTAAATTTATATCGATAGTAAATAGTGACGTATATAGATACATTGGATATGAATGAATTAGGAAGGGTCTCACACTCAAAATCGGTCCAATGTTTTTGGGGACCTCAAGCCAAATCTTAAATTGGGGCTTTTTTAGCCATTTAATACTAAATTAAATTAATATCTATGATTTTTTTAAAATTAGAATTTCATTTTACTTGCTCTTTTAGATGCAAAATTATTGATCAAACTTATATGATTATACTTGTAACTACTGATTTGCTTGTAAAAAATAATTGGGCTTTTTTAACGGACTCTAACATATATGGATTATTAAAATTTGGCAGCTTTTTCAATTTTCGAGCCTCAAGTCATTGCTTAAATGATTTAACTATTCGACCGGAGTCACACTAATTTATTATATTTAATAGGAAAAATTACATATGTTAGTACCTTTTAGAAAATATTTACAAAAATCTTACATCCATAAAATAATTACAAAAACATTACACTTTTTTAATTTTATTTACAATATTATTATAATTATGAATCCTTAATTTAAGGGATTAATAATATTAATGGGGGTATGTTTTTTGAAATGCGTGATAACCGCCATCTATTGTCTCTGTAGGACTCTTCGTCTTCGTTTTAAGACACTTTACACGCTGAAACCCTCTTTTCTCTTTCCTTCGTGTTTCAGTATTCTCCATTGATCGTTATCGAAGTTCATAGCCATTTCGTTTTCGTTTTGTTTTCGTCACCATTGTTGTTACTTGTTTTCGTGACTACACAGTGTTCCAGTTGGTTTATTCTTCTTCGTTATCGATTCTGGTTGTGTATATTTTCAGGTCAGTTATTTTGATATAGTTTAACGTATTATATATTAATGTAGTTTATCAGTCGAATGTAGTATTGATTGTTGTGTGGGTTTGTGTTATTTTTTATGTTTTGTATAGAATGGTTGATACAAAGAAGAATGATGGGAAGAGGAAGAGAATTTCGGAGCGTGATTCTGTCAAGGACTTTAAAAAGTTTGTTGTTTATAAGAGGGGGAAGGAAAAGGATGTAGGTCAGAAATCGAGTAAGAATGAGAATAGGCTGGTGATACATAGTGATATCAAACATTCTCAAGTGCAGTTAGATTCTGAGTTTGATGTTCCTGTAGTTAAGGCCAAATGTCAAGTGCTTATCCAGAATATAATTCCAACACAGAGAATTTTAAAGGTTTGTTAATTTAAATTTTATTATGGTTACCATTATATAATTATTTGGTTACTTATTAGTATGTATTTGGTTACTGTAAACTTATAATGATTTGGTTACTTATCAGTATGTATTTGGTTACTGTGATATTATATTAGTTTGTTACTTTTATGGTTTGGTTACTTATTAGTATGTATTTGGTTACTGTGATTTTTTTATTAGTATGTATTTGGTTACTGTAAAATCATAATTATTTGGATACTTATTAGTATGTATTTGGTTACTGTAAACTTATAATGATTTGGTTACTTATTAGTATGTATTTGGTTACTGTGATATTATATTTTGGTTACTGTTATATCAGGTTTTGGTTACTAACATATTACAGTTTGGTTAGTATTTTGTATTATTTAATTTTTGTTAATGTTCCATTGAAGTAAGCTTATTATTTTGATACCATTTATGTTTTTTAAGTTGGCACTTTGGTTACCTTATTATGTTGTTATGTTTAATATGTTTTTGCCTAGTATACATATTTTAATAAACTGGGTTTAGTGTATATGTTGTTTATGTATTTAGTTACCATCATATAATTAATCGGTTACTCGTTTAGTATGTATTTGGTTAATGGGTTTACTGTATATTTTGTTTTTGGTATAAATTTTTCTTATATTGGTTATTAATAACTGCTCAATTCTGGTTTTGTGTATTTACAGTTATGGAATCTTTACTATGAGGAATGCAACAGAAAATTCACTGGAAAATTAATATATTGGTGTGACATGGAAGTCCCCATCATTATTGCCAAGAAATTGAATGAACGTCAGCTGGAGAAATTTAGGGCAACATGTTTTGGAAATTTTTTAGAGTTTGGTGAGCATCAAATGTATTCACAGATTATTCACCATGCTCTTGTAAGGGAGGTTCACCAAAGGGGTGATGGTGAGATGTGGTTTTTATTTGGGGAGAAAATGGTTAGGTTTGGGTTGCCTGAGTTTTGTATGATTTATGGGTTGAGATGGCAAGGCAATGACAATATAAGTGCATATAAAGGTATGCAGAATCTGATTATTGAAAAAAAATTTGGTGCTGAAGCTGTTACTCGTAGTAGTATAGGTAGGGTATTCCGGAAGGCAGTTTTTGATGACGATGATGAGGCTATTAGGATGTCATTGATTTTTTTGGTGCTTAATTTTATTCTTTCAACAGTTTTTGAAAATTTTGTTGATGGGGAAATTGTCAATTTTTTATGTTATAGTGATGTTAGCAGTTTTCCTTGGGGGAAAGTTGCGTTTGAAATGACAAAGTAATCTTTCTCAAATGCTTTGAAGGGGCATATAAAGAAAGGAAGGAGTGGTGGTTCAACATATAATTTCTATAAGGACCATTATATTAAATTGTATAAGTTGAATGGTCTTCCATATGTATTTCAAGTATTTATGTTTGAAACCATTTCAACTTTCAAAGCTTGCGGTATATGCATCGACGAGCATCTGTCGGATATCCGTTTATGTAGATGGAAGGAGCTAGTGAAGACCCCTTCAAATGGCAAGTTGAATGATCTGGTATTTTGTTCTGGACAGGTATGCAGTTTAATACTAATAATGTAATTGGTTACCTTTAGTTAATTATTTGGTTACTGATTATTTTTCTGAAGTTTACTATTAACATAGTAGTTAGTTTCCTTTATATTCTAATTTAGTTACTATTATATTATGTGTATGTTAACAATAAAAATGTTGTTGGTTACTAGAATATACAAAGTTTGGTTACCTGTATACATTTAGTTGGTTACTGATTTATATATATTTGGTTACCAGTATATATGTTTTTGTTTACTGATTATGTTTTATGATTCTTTATTTTATCTTTTTGTTATTGTAATTGTATAATGTTTGTCAGATGTTATACTGAAGTGTACTTATTGTTTTTCAGCTGAGGGTAAAAAGTTTGATTCCCACGGCTGAGGAGAATGAATGACTTGATTTGGACGGGTTTCACTTTTTCAATGGGAAGGATGCTGACAAAAAGGTTGAAAAAGAGGTGAAGGATAACAACATTGGATTTGATATATCGAACATTAAAGATGCAATTGATACACGGTTACTGCCGTTGGAGAAAAAAAATTTGAAATTAAGAAAGACGTTGTAAAATTGCGGGTTGATATTAAGGATGAGATGCAGATTTTACACGTTCAGCTATGCAGAGACTTTAGGTTAATTATTAAAGATGAGTTACGTGGGATCAAGGATGGTGGGGTTAAAGAAGTTGATAGTGATTCAGATGATGAGTCTGATTATGATTCTGATTCTGATGAGGGTGGTGATGTTGATGATGATGATGAATTTGATGAAGCTGATGATGTTGTTGATGAGGATGCTGATGTTTCTAAAGGTAATAATAATAATGATGACGAGGTTGGTGTTGATGGGTTAAAAGTTGATGAAAAGAATGATGATGTTGAAAATGAAGCTGATGATATTATGGTTGAACACCGTCATGTTGTTGAGGATGGTTCAAAACTAAATAAAAATAAATATGGTGATGATGTGTCAGATTTTGTTGAGAAGAAGGATGAGAATGAATTTGAGTATGGTGATGAAGTTGAACATGATGGTATGGTTGAAGAACATCGTGAAATAATAAGTAATGATGATCAAGAAAATGTCAAGGTTAGAAATTTTTGTTTGTTTTGGTTTGTGTTAGATGTCTTTTTCTTAATGATTAATTGGTTGTTTTATATTTTGCACAGATTGTTAAGAATGATGACATGCCAACTTTTGACATATTAAGCCAGTGCACTTGGAAAGAAATTGTTATTTATGTTGCTGCTGAGGTTAGTGTTATAACGATTACATGCTTTAGGTTTTGGTTACTGTTACAATTTTACACAGTAACCAACTCATAAATATATAGTAACCATTATAATGTTTCACAGTAACCAAATTAGCATTAGTTAGTAACAAGTATAATGTTTCATAGTAACCAATAATGCATTAGACAGTAACCAATACTGCATTAGACAGTATAATGTTACACAGTAACCAAGACATCATTAGATAGTATATTATTGTTACCCTTTATGTCAATATAAACAGGGGAATAAATTTGAGGCAGAAACAAGACTGCATTAGACAGTAACTAGTAGAGCAATAGACAGTATAATGTTACACAGTAACCGAGACATCATTGTAAAGTAACTAATAGTTGCAGGAAGGTAACCAATGTATATGATGAGTAACCATCAGTATTAAAAAATCAGTAGAACTCACTTGAAAATTATAAAGTAATCAAGTAAACATTCTTCACCAAACAAATATATAATAAACAGTAAGCAATTTATATCTATTTAGTATTATGGATTGTTTACTATTATTATATTGGTTGGTTACTATAACAATGTGTGTTGGTTACCATTATATAACTGTTTGGTTACTGTTTTATTTTGTTTTTGTTTCTATTATTATATGTCCACTTTAATTTGTCCGTTATTATTCAATTTATATCTTTTTACAACTATTTATTATTGCATATGTTAGTTAAATGCATGTGTTTATATGAAAATCTAATTGTATTTGTTACATTTTTTGTCAATTATAAAAGGGGAATAAATTCGAGGCAGAATTAAAGCAAATCTGTACTTGATGAGATGGTTCTGACTACACAGGACATAGTTCAGTGTGATGAATTGGAGAAGAGCGTTAATAAAGCCAGTGGTAGACCTGTCCGTGAACATGCAAAGAGTGTTGTTCTGCGGTCTCCATACACTCTATCTTTTGGTTCGGCTGGGTTATTGTCTAATGCATCGGGTGCTAGTCAAAGAGTTGCTGTTAATTTTGCATTCCTCAAATTTTGCATGGATATACCGTCAAAATATGAAGACGCATTATTTGAATAATGGTTTAAAATAGGACTTAACAACAGGAAAATGTATGTTTTTTACTGTTAACAATGTTATAATTTTTTATGAAACAAATAAATTTGTTTTTGGGTAGTGTGTATACTAATACGGTGATTGTTAATGTCAGCGTTTATACTAATATGCTTTTATATTGAAGGACGGACAAATTCCATGGGAAAATTGACATTATCGAACCTACTTTTGTATTTAGGTCTATCCCAATTTCATCAAAAATGTGATTTTATAAATTAAAGACTCCTGAGCAATGGTTAGACGACGGTGTAAGTTCTTTTTTTTTTTTTTCAAATTATGTTTTTATAGTTACGGTTACATTAATTAGTTGTTTAAGTAACTAGCGTTAACAGTGTTGGTTACTGTCATATAACTGTTTTGTTACAGTCATATAATTGTTTTGTTTCTATCATATTACTGTTTGGTTACTATCATACAACTATTTGGTTACTATCATATAATTGTTTGGTTACTATCATATTTGTTTTATATATGTTTTGGTTACCATCATATAAACTGATATGTTATTATATAAACATGTTTTGGTTACTATGATATAAGTGATTGGTTACTGTCATATAACTATTTTGTTATTATCATATAACTGTTTGGTTACTATCTTTCAATTGTTTGGTTACTATCATATAACTGTTTGGTTACTTTCATATATGTTTTATATATGTTTTGGTTACTATCATACATGTTTTATGTTTTTTTTTTCAAATTATGTTTTTATAGTTATGGTTACATTATTTAGTTGTTTAAGTAACTAGCTTTAACAGTGTTGGTTACATTCATTACATAATGTTATTTTTCAGCAACTATTAATATTTTATGTTTTTTTGGTTCAGTACATCAATATTGCATTATATTATTTTCGTAAATTGGCCAGACATTCTGATAGTGTGCATATAAGGGCAACAACTACGGATTGTTGGTTACATGCCAAGATGACCTCTCTTTTTGAAGAGTATTCAAGTAAAAATGCAGATAAGAGTGTATTGTCTGGGGAGGGTGATGTTGCTGAATACATTCATGGCCTGTTTATGAATGTCAACACACCATAGAGAAATGTTAACTATGTGTTGTTCCCCATCCATATGTCATCAACGGACCATTGGTTTTTGTTAACTTTTGATGTGCATCGTAGACGTCTAACTGTTTATAATTCTCTGCAGCTAAAAAAGGAAATCCATGCAAACAAAAATCATGGATGTTTGTAAGCCTTACATCTTTATGTTTCCCATTTTACTGCGCAAGACTGGTTTTTGGAGGGATAGGTGTGACATTGACTTTAGCTGTGAACCGTATCGAAATAAGGAGAAAGATGATATAATTGAGTTGGAATTTGCAAAGATGGTTCTTGAACAAGTCGAGGGGTAAGAGTTACATTGTTTACATTTTTTTAATTATTACATATAGGTTGGGTTTCCATGTATTTGACTAGTATTCATGGTTTAATAAACTGATTTTAGTGTACATTTTGTTTATGATTAGGTTACCATCATATAAATATTTTGGTTACTATCATATAACTGTTTTGGTTACTATGTTGTAACTATTTGGTTACTTATTTAGTATGCTTTTTGTTACTGTTTGCTTATGAATCGGAAAATATTTTTGTTCACTCAATTTTGTTACAATATGACTTTCATTATAGGTTGTTGGATATACAGGTTGGTTATGCTTTGGTTACTATTAAAATAAGTATATGGTTATTGTTATATACCTATTTGGTTACTTATTTGTTATATTTTGTTGGTTGTTATAACAAATAAGTATCCAAATAGGTTGGGTTACCATGCATTTGCCTGTTATTCATGGTTTAATAAACTGGTTTTAGTGCACATGTTGTTTATGATTGGTTAACATCATATAACTATTTTGGTTACTATTATTTAACTATTCTGGTTACTATCATGTAACTATTTGGTTACTTATTTAGTATGCTTTTTTGTTATTGTTTGCTTATGATTTGGAAAATACTCTTTGTTTCCTCAATTTGGTATTTTGGTTACTTTTGTATGTTGTTTTGGTTACCATGTATTTGCGTAGTATACATTGGTTGTCTGAAGTGGGTTTGGTCAATATGTTGATCATGTGTCAATTACCATTAAAACATGGTTTGGTTAATACGATATAATTGTTCGGTTACTTCTTCAATATGTTTTTTGGTATACATATTTTTATTTTGGTTACCTTTAATTTATGTTTTGGTTAATTTTATATATAATTGTTTGGTTATTGTATAAACTGATATGTTCTATATATAGGTTGATTCTAGTATTGATTTTCGTTATCTTTTGTCCATTTGTACAGTGATTGCGGGATGTTCACAATTTGTTTCGCTGAGCATGTCATTCATCAGAAGTTTGATGAAATTCTTATTCCATTCCCCATTGCGCAGTATCGGAAGGAGTTATGCACAAATCTATATGTGCATGCAAGGAACAAACAATTGGAGGGATATGAGACTAACAGATAATTTCTAGGAAGATTTGTTCTAGATTTTGATTAGTTCAGATCTTTTAGTTTTGTCAGTATGAATTTTGTTTTGTATTTGTTTTTTGGAATATACACAACAATGTTGTATGGTTTATAAAGGGATGATTATTGGATCTTATATAAATGGGATTTCATATTTAATTATATTAGAAGTATTGGAAGTAATTTTGTGTGTTGGTTGGTATTTGATTCGTTTAGGTTGTGTTTGCTACATTATTTTGAAATGTACAGTTGGTAACCAAATATGTATAAAAGGGTAACCAACTAATGTTTTGATAGTAAACAGAAATTTACAATATTGTATCAGGACATATAACTATTGTTAAATGTATCAGGACATGTAACTATTGTTAAATGTATATGTGAGAGTATACATTAGTTAACATAAAAATTTATTTTGGTGACTGTTATCTAAATATTTGGTTACCTATTTGTTATATTTTGTTTATTGTTATAACAAATAAGTAACCAAATAGTTTACTGTCATGGTCACCATATTATGTTTTTATAAGTAAATAAATTGTAATAAAATTTGATAAAATCAGTATATATCAGTTATTTAAGTTGAAATGTTATGTTGGTGTCCAAACATACATATATGTTAACAATATTTGTTTTAGTTTGTAACAAAACAGTTATAAATTTGTATCACGAATGTAATGAACTGTTAAATGTATGTGTTTTTTTTAGTCTATCATCATGATGGAATAAGAAATTTTAATTAAGAGATTCCATTATTATATATGATGGTCATTTATAAACTCATTAAATTAAATATATTTTTGAGATGTGCAGTTGGTATCCAAATTGTCATATAAGGTATCCAGTTGACTTTATGTTAGTAACCAAATAATTTACAACTTATATTTGGAATAATTATCAAGTGCACAGTGTACTTTTGTGGGTTTCCAATTATATTGGCAATTCTTAATGAATTCAGAAATCAAAATATTAATCAATTAAAATTTTGGTTACTGTACAAAACCAAAAATGTTAACAACCATGTTGTTTATGGTTAATGATAGTAAACAATTATATATACATGTATTTACACTATTAATGTAAATGTACTATATTAGGGTTTTTTTAGTCTTAAAATCGGTGGATTATTGCAGGTTTTCCTGTTGTGTCCTTTTTCTTGGCACCTGCTGAATTTGTTTTGAATTTTGATTTCAGATCCGTATTTGTACCTCCCTACTTTTGGTCTTCCAGCTGGTCTTCTTGTGTTCGGTGGTTTTATAACCATGTTTCTTACTTCTTCTGGTACATCCCAGTTTTCTTTGTCATCTAACGGCATGATTGAAGCTGAATATGTGTCGACCAAAGTTGTTTTATAGTATTTTTTTGAGCAAAAATCGTAACAGCTCAAATTTCGCTTTCTCATAATAGCAGCAGCGTACGGACAAGGCATCTCATGGTACTGAAACTTTCTACATGTGCACGTCTTTTGGTCGATGTCCACAATATATTATTTGGCGACATCGTAAACAGTAAAAATCACTAAGTTTGATGTCTCAACCTACATCACAAATAAAGTGTTGTTAGAATAAAGTACAACTGGAATCATTTTTATTGTTTGAAAAAAAAATATAGTAAAGTAAACAACTCAATGTTATAATTTCAAAACAAGCAATTCAGCAGTAACCAACTCAGCAGTAACATTATAATTATACAGAGTAACCAAACAAGCATCAGTTAGTAACCAAACAAGCATCAGTTAGTAACCAAAAAAACATCAGTTATAATTATACAGAGTAACCAAACAAGCATCAGTTAGTAACCAAACAAGCATCAGTTAGTAACCAGTATAATGATACACAGTAACCAACTCAGCAGTAACATTATAATTATTCAGAGTAACCAAACAAGAACAATTTAGTAACCAGTATAATGATACACAGTAACCAACTCAGCAGTAGTCAGTAACCATTGTAATGATATGCATCAAGTAATTAAGTATTAATTAATAACCAATATAATATTTCATAGTAACCAAGTTTTCATTAGTCAATAAACAAGTCATTATTAGTCAGTAACCATTATAGTGTAACACAGTAACCAAGTCAGCATTAGTTAGTAAACAATTCAACATTAATTAGTAATATTAATCAGTAACCAAGTCAGCATTAGTAAGTAACTAGTACAATGATACACAATAACCAACTCAGCAGTATTAAGTAACCATTATAATGTTATGCAATAAGCAATTAAGTATTAGTTAGTAACCAAAATAATATTACATAGTAACCAAGTTACCATTAGTCAGTAAACAAGTCAGTATTAGTTAGTAACCATTATAGTGTAACACAATAACCAAGTCAGAATTAGTCAGTAAACAATTCAACATTAATTAGTAATATTGTGCAGTAATCAAGACAGCATTAGTCAGTAACAAATACAATATAAAAATTGATGTAATAAATTATAATTTGTATTAGTTACCTTAAGTTTCTTTGATTTAATGATATTAGATTGCAACTTTTTTCAGCTGTCGTGGAAAGTGTTGTGAATGTTGATAGGGTTGCTTGTTTGTTTGTGAAATACCATCTTTGAACCAGACAACGTAGGCATTCAATCATTGATGCAACTGGAAGATCCCTAATCATCTTGATTGCGTTGTTAATAGATTCAGCGGTGTTTGAAGTCATTGCTGAGTATCTACTTACAGTCCCATGGAGCCTGGTGCACTTTTCCAAATTGACCTCTTTCTCCAAATATGTCCTTATTCGAGGATCAATGGCATCAAGTTCAGCCATGTGTTTGTTGAATTGTTCAATATTGTATGCTCTACATGCCCCGTTGTAAGCCTGTTTAAGTTCTTCTCCTCTCTTTTTGAATTTATTTTTTATATTTTTCAGTATATGGTATGTGCATAACCATGCATGACATCCAGAAACACATAATTCAGTCCTTGTATTATGGCTTCATGTCTATCTGAAACAATGCATTGCCTTCCCTAACTCCACAAGCAGTTCTCAAATTCATGAAAAACCATTTCCAAGATAATTCATTTTCGTTGTCAACCACTGCAAAACCAATCGGAACAATGTTTCGATTTGCATTTTGTGTGCTTGATATCAGTAGTGTCCCCCCGTAAGTTGATTGTATGAATGTGCCATCGATTACAATAATTAGAAAGCAATGATGCCATGCTTGAATGGATGCTCCAATGGCAAAGAATAAATATTTGAAACGATCATTTGTTTCCAACTCAAGAGATGTGACGGAACCTGTTATGAAACATCAACATTATCAATAGAATTACAAGTAGTATAATGTTACAAAGTAACCAAGACAGCATTAGACTGTAACCAATATATTGTCATACAGTAACCAAGACAACATTAGACAGTAACCAATATATTGTTACACAATCAGTAACCAATATATTGTTATACAGTGACCAATACAGCATTAGACAGTAACCAATAAAGCATTAATCAGTAACCAAAAAATCATTAGACAGTAACCAATATATTATCATACAGTAACCAAGACAGCATTAGATAGTATAATGTTATTCATTCACCAATCAGTTACCAATATATTGTTACACAGTAACCAAGACAGCATTAGGCAGTAATCAATAAAGCATTAGACAGTATAATGTTACAAAGTAACCAATAAAGCATTAAACAGTAACCAACATATTGTCATACACTAACCAAGACAGCATTATATAGTATAATGTTATTCAGTAACCATGACAGCATTATGCAGTAAACAACTTATTGTTATACGGTAACCAAAATAGCATTAGGCAGTAACCTAGAGAGCATTAAACAGTATAACTAACAGTAACCAAGACAACATTAGACAGTAACCAACAGTTGCAGTAGACAATAACCAATGTATTTGATAAGTAACCATTAATATAAAAAAATCAGTAGAACTCATTTAAAAATTATAAATATGAGGAAGGTAACCAATGCATATTATAGCAACCAAATCAGTTGAATTGAGTAACGAACTAATTATGAAAACTAATAATATGTTTTAAAGTGTTACCTGGATTTGTTTTTTGCAGCATGTGTAACCATGATGGGATCAATGAGTAGTCGTGTGGATTTCCTCTTAACTTTTCCAACGCTTTCTCCTTCGATCTCCATGCTTTTTGGTAAGAGATAGACACATTATATTCTGTCATCATGTCCTCGACAATATCGGTTGGTGTGTATATTTTCTTCAAATTTGTTAATTTATGCATTATGCATTCGCTGACCAACTCACTATTTGCCTGTCTGTGGCATCCCAGCAATACATTGACTGAACACGTGTGAATGTCATTGAATTCCCTCACCTTGAACAGACTGGTTTTTCGAATACTTGATGCTCTCATCTTCCATTTGCAATTTTCAACATCTACGCACACTAGCACAAAGTCTTTATGACTTGTTCGTTGAACTTTGTGTTGTCTGTTTTTCTTGATTGAATGCAGCTTCATTGATTGTGATAGGATTTATTTTTTTGTCTTTGTAGGTTTGATGTAATTTTACTTCACGTTCATTCGGATCTGTTATTACATCATCATATCGTTCTTCTGTGTATGATTTGTCATGTTGTCTGTCTTGTTATTGTACAATAATTTCCATTGGAAGTTGATCAGCATATTGCGTTCCAATTTGGCAATCTTGTGTTGCTAGTGAAACTAGTGCTAAATTCCCTTGTGTTGATCTGATTGGCGTTACATTGTGAGCAACAAATTCTTCTATATTTGTCAAGTTATGTAAGATTGTTGTGCGACCGCTTCTTTTTTCAATATCTATAATTAGTGGGAATTTTCCTTGTTCATCAGATTTTTTACTGACTTCAATAAATAATCTCAAGGTTGCTTCATCTGATATATAGATCAGTGGAATGTTGATTCTAATGTGAAATTTGATCGACAATATTATTGTGTTTGTGTCTGTCTGTAATGCAATGCATATCATGTTTTTCATTTCTCTGTACGAATAAGTTGATGGAACTAGTATGCCAGTAACTTCAAAGTTGGTGTACTGGTTACTATCAGTCCATGTACCGTTGAAATAAAGTACAACAGGAATCATCTCTATTGTCTGAAAACAGAATAAGTTTTGTAAAGTAACCAAATCAATGTTAACCAGTAACTAAACTATATAATGTTAGTAACCAGAAAATGAAACACATTTGTACATTCATTTTACAATGGAAACAATCAGTTTAATGTTATTTGTTAGCAATTAAATTATAACAGTTGTATGAAGGTAACCAATGTAGCCAATTAATTTCCATCATAATAAAATAAACCAATATAAAATAATAAAATATTGCACAGTAATCATAACAACATTATAAAGTAACAAAATCCAATGTAGACAGTAACTAACACATGTTTATTTAGTAACCATGGGATAAAAACATTTTCAATACTAATGAGTATAATTAGATTAATGCAGTAACCAGTTCAGCACTAATGAGTATACATTATATTTTTACATAGTATCCATTTCAGTATTATTCAGTAACCAATATAATGTTAAATAGTAATCAACTCAGCAATAGTCAGTAAACATATACATATAATTGTTCATACATAGGTAACTATATACATATAATTGTTCAGTAACCATTTGTAATCATAGGAATTTGTAGTAACCATAGGTAAATATATACATATTATTTTAAAACTGATACACCTCAATATTATACAGTAACCAATACAATGTAGTCAATTAGTAACCTCAAATATAAAAGAATATAAATTTATAATCTTACACAATAACCAGGTCAGCACTATCGTGTATCCGTTATAGTTTTATATAGTAACTAAGTCAGTATTAGTTAGTAACCAATATAATGTTAAACAGTATCAAAGTCAACATTAGTCAGTAACCAAGTCATAATTTTTCATTAACCAAGTCAGTATTGTTCAGTAATATTATGCACTAACAATTATAATTTTACACAACAACCAACTCAGCAATATGTAGTAACCACAATAAAGTTACACAGTAATCGAATCATCATGAATCAGTAACCAATATATTGTTATATAGTAACCTAGGAAGCATTAGACAGTAACTAATAAATTATTAGATAGTATAATGTTACAAAGTAACCAATACAGCATTAGACACTAACCAACATATTGTCATATAGTAACCACGGCAACATTAGACAATATAAACCAAACTATATAATGTTAGTAACCAGAAAATGAAACACATTTGTACATTCATTTTACAATGGAAACAATCAGTTTAATGTTATTTGTTAGCAATTAAATTATAACAGTTGTATGAAGGTAACCAATGTAGCCAACTAATTTCCATCATAATAAAATAAACCAATATAAAATAATAAAATATTGCACAGTAATCATAACAACATTATAAAGTAACAAAATCCAATGTAGACAGTAACTAACACATGTTTATTTAGTAACCATAGGATAAAAACATTTTCAATACTAATGAGTATAATTAGATTAATGCAGTAACCAGTTCAGCACTAATGAGTATACATTATATTTTTACATAGTATCCATTTCAGTATTATTCAGTAACCAATATAATGTTAAATAGTAATCAACTCAGCAATAGTCAGTAAACATATACATATAATTGTTCATAATAGGTAACTATATACATATAATTGTTCAGTAACCATTTGTAATCATAGGAATTTGTAGTAACCATAGGTAAATATATACATATAATTTTAAAACTGATACGCCTCAATATTATACAGTAACCAATACAATGTAGTCAATTAGTAACCTCAAATATAAAAGAATATAAATTTATAATCTTACACAATAACCAGGTCAGCACTATCGTGTATCCGTTATAGTTTTACATAGTAACTAAGTCAGTATTAGTTAGTAACCAATATAATGTTAAACAGTATCAAAGTCAACATTAGTCAGTAACCAAGTCATAATTTTTCATTAACCAAGTCAGTATTGTTCAGTAATATTATGCACTAACCATTATAATTTTACACAACAACCAACTCAGCAATATGTAGTAACCACAATAAAGTTACACAGTAATCGAATCATCATGAATCAGTAACCAATATATTGTTATATAGTAACTTAGGAAGCATTAGACAGTAACTAATAAATTATTAGATAGTATAATGTTACAAAGTAATCAATACAGCATTAGACACTAACCAACATATTGTCATATAGTAACCAAGGCAACATTAGACAATATAATGTTGCAAAGTAACCAAGACAGCATTACACAGTAACCAACATATTGTCATACAGTAACCAAGACAACATTACACAATATAATATTGCAAAGTAACCAAGATAGCATTAGACAGTAACCAACATATTGTCATACAGTAACCAAGATAGCATTAGACAGTAACCAAGACAGCATTGAACAATATAATGTTATACAGTAACCAAGACAACAGTAGACAGTAACCAGTAGTTGCAGTAGACAGTAACCAATGTTTTTGATGAGTAACCATTAATATAAAAAAATCAGTAGAACTCGTTTTAAAATTATAAATTAATCAAATAAACATTATTTAGCAAACAAATACACAATATACAGTAAACAATTTATATGTATTTAGTAACCATAATCTAAAACATATAAATGATTCAACAAAATGCTATAGGAATTTGTAGTAACCATTTTAAGTGTGAAAAACTTAAGAAAGGTAATCAATATATGAATACCGTTGTAACCATAGGTAACTATATGCATACGAACTTTAAACTCACATACCTCAGTGTTCCGAATTGTATCAAAGTTGCTGTGATTGTTTTTGGTTACTGAACTTGAAGTTGATGATGATTTTGTATGTTATTTCGTCTTCTCCGATCTTAGATGTTGTCGCGATCTCAGAGGTGAGTCCAAAGGCAAACGTCGACAGAAGATTTGGCTTTCTCTGATATCAGAGTTGCATGTTGTGTTCGATTGCTTGAATTTATGAGCATTTAGTGTTAGATAGGACAGTCGGTAACCGACGTGTGCGTGATGTTAGCAACTTTATTATTGTGTTGTTTTATTTTTGTAATTATGTTGTGTGTGTTTTATTTTCGTAATTATTTTCTAATTGTTGTATATTAGTGTTAAGGACCCTATTTAATATATCAAAGTTGTACGTTAGTCGCAATCTCATTTGTTCATGAAATTTTATTAACATATAAATTATTTCCCACCTATATTTTAAACATAAGAAAAAACTAGACTAAAAATAGAGAAATATTTTTTTCAAGCGTAGAAGAGGTGATGGGAGGATCATCTATTTACCCCTTAATGGAGATTATCCAAATCAAAATTAAATCCAATTCCAAAATTTATACCTACATTTTGGTTGAAAATGATCTTTAGCATCGGCAATGTTCTGGGGCCCCTCAAATGTAATCCAAACCCAAGTCCAAATTAAAAAGGACATGAGACCCAAGTCCAAACTAGAAAGCTGAATATGTAAAAACCTTGTTATTGTATACAAAACTTCTAAGTAGCTTATAGGGAGCTCGTTGTGATTCTTTAGGGCCCTTAAGCCTTAAAGATTCGGCCTATCAAAGATTCTTTGCAAATAAGACTGTAAAATAAACCAAACAGTTTGAACTTGATTCATATTCATTCGACTAAAAGTTTGATTTGAGCTCGACTTGAAATATAAACTATTCAAATATGTAAATTTTGATAAATTACTCAAATCTCTTCAAATTTCAATTTTGTATTGATAATATGATCATATTAGCTCGAAAAGTTTAAACTGATCGGGCTCGATTTGAGATCGGGTTTGACTCGGTAATTAAACAAGTCTCAATCAAATTTTATTTCATATTCAATAAATTTTATGAATTAAATCATATCAACTCAATACTCGGCTCGACTCGATTCATTTACGTCCTAAATTAATTTTTAAGTCTGACATTAAATATTATAAGAAGAGCAATGGACTTATTAATTATAGAGATCATGAAACAATTAACATGGATCTTAGTTTACTATTTATAAAATCCAAATTAAACTATAACATTTTAAGGAGTTTACACAATCAAATTATTATTATTATAAGCTATTGTCATTGTTATAAAATTATAATCATCTCTATTACGACCATTTATAGTAATATTCGGTGAGATATTTTTTAAACCCCCCTTTTATTTTTTCTAAGACAAGACTCAAAGTATATAAAATGAAATGTCTATATTAATCTATTTCACTTTTAATTTTAAATGATTTTGTGGGGGAATTGTCATTTTTCTTAATAATTATTGGACTTTTATGAATTTTACTTAATATTAGGAGTCCCTAAAAATAAGTGCGATTTGAGAAAATAGCATAATTATTCCAAGTTTCCAACTATTAATAGTACGAAAAGAAGTTATTTTTAGACAAAAAACATGTAGGTCTTTTATTGCAAGTATACACATTAATTAATTATTCATGTTTTTAGTTTTAAATTTCAGATTATATCATTATATTCACTCGCAATAAAAATTTATATATTTTTGTTGCAATTTATAATAGAATTAACTCCAACTATTAGCACACACTCGATATCACCACCAAACTAAAGAATCCAAAACATTAATTAATTTTTATTTATTTATTTCTATTATGTCATTGTATTCACTCGCAATTAAAATTTAACATATAATACATAATTATTGTAAGATCTTAACTTTTTATGAATAAAAATTTAATTTTCTCTAAATAATATTCTAAATAGTAAGGTGATAATTTAATAAATGTTATAGTTATGGGTGATATA
Source organism: Panax japonicus (assembly GCA_020205505.1). Classification (NCBI taxonomy): domain Eukaryota; kingdom Viridiplantae; phylum Streptophyta; class Magnoliopsida; order Apiales; family Araliaceae; genus Panax; species Panax japonicus. Next base: position 65,175,511 of record CM035108.1, on the reverse strand, counting down.
TGCAAATTTTACAAATTAAACAAGTTGTCATAAAATATTTGTTTGGTTGGAGAATATTCGCACGACGATGCAATCATTGGTGGACCCCACAACGAAATAACTGTCAGATATTGGAAGCAACAAAAATAACAGTAAAACATTTACCGTTAAATTGTTTAAATACCCGATGATAAAAATACAGTAATACGTATTGTTGCACAGTAGCACACGATATTACACAGTATCTCTAATTATTGATGCTTACGTAAGAAGTTACTCAGTTTTATTCAGTAATTGTCACAGTTGTTGCTACATAGTATCTCATATTATTGATTCAATTATTGTCACAGTATCATCCAATATTTTATATTATTAAATTAATAATTAAGACGACACATTTATTCATATTATTATTTGTATTATTTACAATGTCTAGAAAGTTAAGTCGAGTAAAGGGGCTAGGTAATTTAATTGTGCGTCAATAAGTAGAAATTTTTATCAGAAAGCTCTCTCTTTCTTGGGAATGATCTGATTGTCAATATTGTGAGTTATAATATTAATGATGAATAATTGTTGAAAGATTAAAAATGTGTTGATTGAAGATAAGTGATTTGTGGTGGATATTTATTCAATTTGTGATATGAAAAAAAGAGTTGTTGTATTATTCCATGGACCCCTAAGTGCCAAATTATTCAAACCGTCAGTATAAATTACTATTTAAGTTTTTGTTTCATTGTTATAATAATAATAATAAAATAGAAAACTTTTTATATAAAACAAAAAAACTTTTTATATAAAACAGAAAACTTTTTAATATATATAAAATTATTTGTTTTATTAGAATAATTTACATGAATAGTGAAATCAGACGAAATTTTAGAAAATTCACTATTGAGTCCGTGATTGTTTACTATTTAAATAGTGTCATGTCATTCTCCTATAAATAGGTTGTTTAGTTAAGAAATAAAAATCACACCAGAATCAGAGAATTCTTCTTCTGTAATATCGTGCGTATTTCTTTTGAGTATACGAATATTTGAGTGTAGCAAAGAGTGCAAGATTTTCTCAAAATAATCTCTGTTATTTCAGTCAGATTTAGTCTTCTATTAAGGTAAATGATGTTATTTTCTTTATACTAATAAGATTTGTCATTCTATTCCTTATTAATATGTGGGAATAACATGTCTACGCGGATTAGCACATGCATGGTGAATAACTCTTCGTATTTATTCTTTATTAAGTTGTAAAAATGATCTGTCTACGCAGATTACCGCATAACGGATGAAAATCCATTTGTAATTTTTTATATTCTTTCATACTCGTATGGGATATCATTTCTTTTATACTCGTCAAATGATATCGTTTTCTTTCATATTTTTCTCTATTTATGGTACAAAATTATTGTTTGTTTCCATAACCTTATTGTTAAATGGTGAAAATCCCTAAAATTAGTAGAATATCTTTAATAGTTTACGCTTCATCTATATCATTTCATCGATTCGTAGTGCAAATATAGACTGTTCATCCGGGGTACTATTCATCTGAGGTACTATTCATATCGGAGTACTATTCATGACGAAATTTAGTTTCTTTTCTTTGTCCAAATTATCTTTAAAATTTAAATCTTAAATATCATTATTGAATTTTACTCCATAATTGGTGATCATGTTGATAATTTGGACATTCTTGGACTCTGAATAAATTAAATTATAAATTTCTAATATTTATCCTTGATTTCACTTGATTCATTCTTTATATCATTGTTATCATCCTCATACTTGTATTGTGGTGAAAGTTATATTTGGCCCGTAGTACAAAGATATATTGTTGATTAGTATGATTATGAACAGGAACTGTGTATTGTTATAATCATGATCTTTAATGTTATAGATAAAAGTTTGTAGTGAAAGTACTCTTTGGCCCGTAGTGCATAGATGAATAGGTGTTTTGCATGATCATGACCACTAGTGATACAAATTATTATCTTTGGCCCGTAGTGCATATATAATTCGTTGATTGAAAATAATTATTGATTGGTGTTACAAGGATAAAATATTGATGATGGATTTTTAAATCACAAAAGATAGTAGACATCATGCTCTACTTGACTCTTCTAATGAATTGTTACTTCCGCTGCAGTTGTTGATCTAAAACTTGGTGTCTATTGTTTTCTATCATATTTTTTTCTTTTGAGGACTAAGGATAATTTGTTCTACATTATCTTAGTCATAATATTTTTTATTAGGCTAGTTAAGCTCACCATTTTCTTTCATTGATCTTCTCAGGAAATTAATGTGTAGCTGAGATTAGCCGGGAAGTGGAGTAATGGTCCAAGATTGTTAAAATAGAAGTATTCATTATGTTGTGAAATAGTGTGATAATAAATGTAATGAAAACTTAATTTGAGTTTGGATATTGTCTACGAGACAATATTTGTATTGAAACTCACAACATATGTTTTGTTATATTTATAAAGTTTGTATTTAGATTTTGTACTATGTATTTTGACAACTCAAAATGAGTTGTGTGGACCTATTTTGGAGGCGTCATAATTATCCCCATTCTTCACCCCCCAATAAATAAAAAAGGGAGTATCAAGTAGGTTAAACATTTAAAATAATTTACAAATGCAAAATCTTGTTATGAAAATCAAATGTTTGATCTTATATATTCTTGATTTTATCCACTAAAATATAATCTCTGCCCCTAAAAAATGAACACAATATAATTTGCATACATATTAAAAAAGATAAAAATAAAATAAGGAAAGTAAAAAAGTTTTAAATTTATCCATAGCGACCTCACAAAATTATATAAAGTGATGAATACTTTTATTTTTGTTATATTAATAGACCTCACTACATGACATTTACTTTTCATTTTATATATTTTATCTCATCATTCTAAAATTAAAAAAAATGTATCTTTAGTCATCTTTTTTGGAACGAAAAGAGTAAACTCAAGAAGTTAAATGTAGGATATTACTCTTGGAAGCTTAAACCTTTTTTATAAAGTTGGGCCTTCTTAAACTAATGCACTCAAGTTTGCTAAATCATATTCAATATTAGTATATATACTCCCTCCGTCCCATAATTATGACATTTTAGAGTTGTGTATAATAATTAAAAAAATAATTGTATAGTATCAATTGTTTATAATACCTTTTATCATACTTATCTCATATTTTTCCTCTATTTGATCTGTAAACATTATTCCATGAGGGGTGATTTTATAAAGAATGTAGCTCATTCTCCTAAATTATATAAAACGTTAAATAATTTATAAAATATAAAATTGTCTAAAACGTCATATATTATGGAACGGAATGAGTAATAAGTTAAGAAGCTATCCATTTATTAATTAAATTATATTAATTTGTCAGGAATAAGCATGTGAATTGTAACGCCCCCAAAATAGGTATACATCACATATTCTGAGTCGCCAAATATATGGTACAGAATACAAATACAATCTTAAATATACAACAAGAGCTGTGAGTTTTAATACAAATATTGTCTTCTAGACAATATCCACTCTCAGAATAAGTCATCATTACATTTATTATCACACTATTTTATAGAATAATGAGGACTACTAAGACACCATCTCGGACCGTCACTCCGTTCTCCGACTAGTCCCGGCTACGTTCTCATTTTCTGAAGAGAACAGTGAAAGAAATGGTGAGCTCAACTAGCCCAGTAAGAAATATTATGACTAAGATAATACATAATAAATTATCATTAGTCTTCAACAATGTTAAACTGATAAAATTTAATAGACATCAAGTTTAACTGCAGCGGAACAAGCAATCCATTAAAAGAGTCAAGTAGAGAATAAAATCTACTATCTTTTATGATTTAAAAGGTTTTTCATCACTTTTATCGCTGGAACTCAGCTTAATAAATAATTAACATCATCCCTGCACTACGGCCAATGATATTCATTAATATCACGATCATAAATTATCCATGCACTAAGGGCTAAGGATATTCGTGTATTCATCAATGGTCATGATCATGCCAACAACTGTCCATCAATGCACTACGGTCCAATGAGAACTTTTACCACATCATTTGTAATATTACGGTCATGATTACACCGAATAATCCCTGGTCATAATCATACCAAGTCTATCTATGCACTACAGGCCACAAATGACTTTCAAAAAAATATAAACATGAGGATGATGACAATGATATAAGAATTTAATAAAACAAGTTCAAGAATTAATTTATTCAGGAACTAATAACGTCCAAATTGTCAACATGATACTTCTTTGTAAAGTAAAATTCAAGAATGCTCAGAAGAATATTTTCATGAAAAGATACTGGATGAAGCGCAAATATCAAGGATATTCCACTAATTTCATGGAGTATAGAAGTCAAAACTTTAACCAACTAAGTATAATAAAGAATGGAATAACAAAAGAAATCACCAAGCCTGCGATAGACCGCACAGGCAGGTTATTCCAATAGAATAATAAAGACGGAACCAGGTCCGGCGTAAAACGCACAGACAGGATATTCTAACAGAATAATAAAGACGGAACCAGGTCCGGCGTAAAACGCACAGACAAGATATTCCAACAGAATAATAAAGACAGAACCAGATCCAACATAAAACACACAGACAGGATATTCCAATAGAATAATAAATAACGTAACCAAGTCATGCGTAAATGCACAGACAGGATGTTCCAACAGAATAATAAAAAATGAAATAACAGAAAAATTTCACCATGTATGTGGTACTTCGCATAGACAGGTTATTCCAACATAATGATAAAGAATAGAATAACAGAAGAATTTCACCAAGTATAGGGTAGACCGCGTATACAGGTTATTCCAATAGAATAAAAAAATGGAATAACAAAAGTTCTCTTCATGAATACGAAAGAAATAATACCCCTTACCGTAAAAAGAAACTGAATATATGAGTAGTGAAGTAGCAGAATACTTTTCTTCTTTCTCTCTATAGTTTATCTCTCTAGAGTTTCAGTGAATTCGTAAGAAATAATGAAGGAATGCGCTTCTATTTATAGAAGAATGGACTGAATAGTAACTAATCCATGAACGGTCCAGATTGATTTACTTTTAAACAGACGGTCCAGATTGATTTAATAAAAAAAACAAAATCTTTTAAATAAAATATATTATATATATTATATATATATAGCACGTGTCAAAAAATTTCACGGAATACATTCTCGTGATCATCTTTTTTTTCTTCTTGCCCCAATTGTCAACAAAGCTATATATATATATATATAATATATATAACATACCTATATCATATAATATATAAACATATATATATATATATAATAATACTAATAATGATAACTTCCTCTTGACCTTTTCTCTCACCCCTCCCCGTGACATCCATTTGAAAACAATCTCCCAACAATTCAAATTTTCACATATGGGCCCCACATATAGGCCCACCTTTATAATATTAAATAATTTTTTACCGATTATTTTGAAAAATGGTTAAATGGGGGGTCCAAAAATACAACAAATACTTCATAAAATCACCTCAATATTTTTAACAACATTTATCATCATTATTATAATTCACAATATTAATCGACCAGGTCGTTCCCAGGAAAAAGGGGGATTTCCAATAAGAATTTTTCCCTATTGGCGCGCAATTAGGTGACCAAACCTCTTCTTGACAGAACTTCTAGACATCGTTAATATTGCAAATAATAATATTAACAACTTTGTTATCTCAATTATTGATTTAATAATATATAAAATATTGACAATAATTGAATCAAATAACGTGAGATACTATGCAGCAATTACTGTAGCAATAATTAAACAAAACTAAGTGACTTCTCACGTAAGTATCAATAATTAATACTGTGTGCTACTATGCAACCACACGTATTACTGTACTTTTACTACCGAGTAGTTCAACAGTATTAACGGAAAAACTTCCGCCGTTATTTTCAATAAAATATTTTTGTCGTTTTCTCAATCCGACAATAATTTCGTTGTGGGGTCTACCAATGATTGCGCCGTCGTACAAATATTCCCCGACCAATCGAATATTATATAACTTGCGTACTTTGCAAAATTTATAAATATTACCCATAACTATAACATTATATCAAATTTATTCTCTAATATTCAAAAATGATAATTATAGAAAATTCATCTTTATTCATAAAAGTTGGGGTCTTACATGAATGCTATTCCTATTTACATATGATTTTATTATGAAATATATGAATGAATATGCAAGTATGCTTGCATTAAGAAAAGCTGTAAAGTCCTTTGATAAATTATAAAAACATATGTACAAGGACTTAGAATGATTTGATCAAATATGTTAGGTTGATCCTACATAAGCAAAATAACTTGTAAAGTCCTTAAAAAAATGATGTACAATTACTATAAATATAGAACGATCAAGCATGTTAGGTTGATCGTATGATGTAATAGATAGGTTTGTCTGATCGTCGAGCACTGCACCTGAAATCGTAGTCCGCCAGGAGAGTCAAGAAAAACTTGAGAGCTATCGAGGCAGAATCATAGTCTGCAAGTTAGTAGATCTCGGAGTTCGTAGACTGCCAGGAGACACGAGGAAGGATCGTAGTGTGTTGAGTAGTACTTCCTCGGAGTCTTAGTCTGCTGAGAAAGTCATATTTAGAATCGTAGAGACAGCCTGCCTACGAACCGACCGAGCATCTGTCGAAGCTAAGTCAAGAATCGTAGATTACACTTTGAGTCGTAGAGTCTACTGATGTCGAAGCCAAGTCAAGAATCGTATACTACACCCAGAGTTGTAGAGTCTACTAATCGTATCAAAGGCAGAGATCGTAGACGAGCAAGATAAGATGAAGACAACCAATACAACGACAGAAATCGTAGAGTGTCAAGATCTGATCTCGGAGTCGTAGTATCTGCACAGTTGAAGTTGAATCGTAGAGTGCAGAACTAAGACCTCAACAGATGTGTTCACAAAGCCAAGGTAGAATCGTAGATCAAACACGACTCTCAAAATTGAGCACTCCCAGAATATCCAAAGGAATGGAGCCTCTGGTTGGTACTAAAAAGATACATCTGAAATTTTTTTATGTGAGGTATGTTTCCTTTTTATGTGAAATTTATTTGTGAACTTATTTATTAATTATTTTATCGAGGTTTGATTGGTTTATTTATTCATTTTTTTATTGAGATTTAATTAGTTATTGATATTATAATAAGAATGGTGGATTACTCACGGGTTGTGACAATTAGGGATCAATTTTAAAAATAATTAATGTTTTCAAATGCATCGTTGATTAGTTAAGAATTTAGTAGTGCTAAAATATAATTATAATTTTAAAACATTATGAATATATAACAAGGTAAGTACCGAGCCAGTTTCGTTGATCTTGAGTCAATTTAGTGGTCCAATTTTGATAACTCGATATCTCAAAAGATTATATATTTTTGTTGATTTTCATGTCTTATAATTGGTCATAAATTTTAATTTTCCCAAAAAGTCAACTCAAAAGTTTAAAAGTTATGTTTTTTTCACAAAATTTTAATACACATTTATTATTAAATACACAATGTACCATTTGTCACTAAGAATTGAGTAAAGATAATGTTCGGGAGCGTTTTACCGACCTTCATCTGGGCCGAAGGGTTTGAGAGACCAATAGGTTGAAGCCCATGAAGGTGTTGGAGGTGTTCGGGTCGGCATATGAGTCCTTCGGGGTCAGGGCCGAACCCAGTCTTGTGATGATGAGGGGTCGGGTCTTCGAGTCCTTTGGGCCGAAGCCCAGACCAGATAATAGGACCGTTTGGGCCTGCGCAGTGGGCTCTCCTGCACGCAGAGTCCGGGCATCTATTCATATGTATAATACGGTAACTCCAAAGGTAGTGGTAAGATTGGATTCTACTTGCACCTTTTAAGGAGATTGTGTTGGACCCAAGTTATGGTAACTACCATGCACTAGGAGTCCTAATCCGACTGGGAGAAGGATTCTAAGGTGGTGAGCTCTATAAATACAAGGCCTAGGTTAACATTATGAGGTAATACCTACTTTTGAGCATTAAACACTTAGCCTCCATTGTTTACCCTTGTAACGGCCTGTACTCATTCTCACACCGGAGCTATCCCCCGGCGGCACAAGCCGTCAAGCTTCTGTGTGATCTGTTACTGTGCAGGTTCTAGCACGTGGATTCTGTGATTGGACGCGCCGGCGAAACTTGGCGTTAACATTGGCGCTAGAAGGAGGGGCCTTAGTGCTTAAACAATCACAATCAGATTCTTTTCCGGTGAGAAAGGATGGCGAGTGTGGAATATGCAGCTTCCAACCGAGAAAAGGCCAAGTCGCACCAGACCACTCAGGTGAGAGGGTCGGTGAAGGACAGACTGGGTTCCAGAATCCAGGACGATCAGATGGAGTCGGCTGGCTCCCCCCGGAGGCGGCTCTTTCATGAAAGCCAACGTACCCCCAACCAGGCTAGTCGGATGGGCGAAGCTAACCCACAGGCGTTGGAGGTGCATGAAAAGAGTCGTACACTAGGTAGTCGAGATCAAAGAGAATTCATCCTGCAGAAAAAGATGCAGCAAAACAAAGATGCCATGACGGCCCTACGTCTCCAACAGGAGGAACTCGAACTACAGATGACTAACATGGCCGGGGAACAGGAGGCATCCTCCAAGAGGCGTAGGCACCATAGCCGGTCTCGGTCTCCCTGAAGGCGAGAGGCTGGTAGGGAGAGGAGCAGATACCGAAGTCATTCGAGGGACGGCCGGAGCCGGAGGAGGAGCCGTTCAGCAGGACGCCGATCAGAACACCGAGACAATTCGGGAAGGAAGGGAGACGAGATACCCGAACATGAGAGGGGCATACCCCGATCGTCCCCTCATGAAGGAGAGTCCGACCCCCTCGCCCGAAGGGTGGCTGAGCTGGAAAAACTTCTATTGGCAAAAAGCTCGACGGGGGAACCTTCGGCCTGTATAGGATCCCCCTTTTCTGCGGAAATTAATCGGGAGATCGCCGACCCCAAAAGGAAGATGCCCCCAATGGAGACTTACGACGGGCTGGGAGATCCTTATGACCACTCTGATGGGTATGATAGGTTAATGACATACTACGGCCATTCTGATGCGGCCAAGTGTCACATGTTCGCCACCACCCTGAAGAAGAGTGCCCGAGAATGGATGGGAACCCTGGCATCAGGGTCAATAAACTCGTGGAGGGACCTTCGAGAAAAGTTTCACGCTCGGTTCCGGAGTAACAAGAGACGGGGAAAGATCACAGCATCCCTCATGCAGGTCAGGCAGAGACCGGATGAGAGCCTGGGGCAGTATGTTAAAAGGTTCCGAGAAGCTGTGGGGTTGGTGGCAGAGTTAAACTCCCCACAGGCCTTGGGATTCTTCACCACCGGGCTAGACATCGGGAAATCCAAAAAACTGATGAAGGATCTGGTGATCAACCCTCCGTCAGATTTAACGGAGGCATTCCACAAGGCCGAGGGTCATATAGCAGTGGAAGAAGCGATGGGGAACTTCAAGCCACAGTCCCAATCATACGACAAATCCAGAGATCGGGACAAACAGAGTTATCAAAAATCCGACACCCAGGGTAGATCGGATAGTTACAGTAAGAGGAATTATAATGGAGGAGGGTCGGGCAGTGGAAGGCCACCCTTTCCAAAGAAAAATGTCAACAAAGTGTACACTGCACTCACTACAGATCGGGCCAAAATACTGGAGGAGATACGGAGCAAGCCCTTTTTCGAACTATGCCAAACAGTCACCAAACCGGGGAAAAGAGGTCGGAACAAGTACTGTGCGTACCACCAGAGTCGAGGCCACACGACAGACGAATGCATCAACTTGAAAGATCTGATAGAAAAGAACGTGCAGAATGGACAGCTGGTGCGATACGTAGTCGGCCGAGAAGGATCGGAGGCTCCCCAAGAGGACGTCAAAGAACCCCCACGAGAAGCACAGCCGCAACCGAACACCCAACCCCGAGGAGTTATCGATGTGATATCGGGCGGGTCGGTAGGGCGTGTAACCGGTCGAAAAAGGAGTGGGCATCTCGAAGCAGTACTATCATTAGCCGGCTCCTCGCCCAGGAAGGACAGGCCATACTCAGGCACGACTATCTCCTTTTCAGACGAGGATTACCCTACCGATCACATTGAACCGCATGACGGGGCTCTGGTCATAACAGCCCAGGTCGGGCCGGTTGACATGAAGCGAATGATGATTGATAACGGGTCCTCAGTCGACATACTCTATACACATGCCTACCAGAGGATGGATTTGGGAGGAAAAAAGATGGAATTGGGGGGCGAAGGCCCCCTATACGGCTTCAGTGGAGACCCGGTTCATGTGTCGGGCACGATAGAACTGTCAGTCCGGTTTGGCACGGCCCCTCAGCAGACAGAAATCATTGTAAAATTCTTTGTGGTACAAGTGGATTCGGCCTACAACGCCATCTTGGGGAGGCCTACTCTAGCAGCACTACAGGCAGTAACATCTATACCCCACTTCAAACTAAAGTTTCCGACACCGAACGGGATAGGGGAGGCAAAAGGAGATCTTGATATAGCCCGAAGGTGTTATCGGAACACTTTAATATCTTCAGGAATCGGGGTCAGTAAACATAAACATGCGATGACCATTGAGTTAGAGCCATTCACGGAGGGAAGTACAGAACCCATGGCTCTACCAGCCGAAGAAACTGAGGATGTAGAACTAATACCAGGGAATCCAGACAAACTGATCAAGATTGGGGCCGGGTTAACCGAACAGCTACGAACAGGTCTAGTGGAATTGCTTAGGGTATACGCCGACATCTTTGCCTGGGAACCCAGTGACATGCCCGGGGTAAGCAGATCAGTAGCACTACATAGGCTTCATACCGATCCTAAGCAGAAGCCAGTGATACAGAAAAGAAGGATCTTTGCCCCGGAAAGACAGAGCATCATAGACGACGAGGTTGCCAAATTGCTAGAGGCAGGGTTCATCTTCGAGATCGACTATCCCGAATGGCTGGCGAATGTGGTATTGGTTCAGAAGCAAAATGGGAAATGGAGGATGTGCATCGACTACACTGACCTGAACAAGGCATGCCCTAAAGACTTCTATCCCTTACCCAACATAGACCAGCTGATTGATGCCACTTCAGGGTATGGGATGCTAAGTTTCATGGACGCTTTCTCGGGATATCACCAAATCGCGATCAATAAGGAGGATATCCCGAAGACTAGCTTCATCACTCATCGGGCAATATACGCGTATCGAAAAATGACCTTCGGACTACTGAACGCAGGGGCAACCTACCAACGTATGATGAACTTCGTATTCAGAAAACAGCTGGGACGGAGTATGGAAGTGTACGTGGATGACATGATCGTCAAAAGCATGTCAGCCCGGGATCATCTGGAGGATTTGGCAGACTGCTTCGAGACGGTAAGGCAACACAATCTGAGGCTGAACCCGACCAAGTGTACCTTCGGATTGGGTTCAGGGAAATTCCTAGGATATCTGGTCAGTAAAAGGGGAATCGAGGCCAATCCCGAAAAAATTTCGGCTATCTTAGACATGAAATCTCCGAAGACGTACAAAGATGTCCAGAGGCTGACGGGCCGAATCGCAGCCCTTCGGAGATTCATGTCAAAGTCAGCAGAAAGGTGTCTACCCTTTTTCGACACTCTCAAGGGTCCGAAAAATGACAAAAGCTTCCAGTGGACTTCAGAATGCGAAGACGCGTTCCAAGAGATCAAAAGGTATTTGGGTTCGGCACCATTGCTGATGAAACCGGTTGCCTCTGAACCTTTATACTTATACTTAGCTGTCAGCCCGATGGCAGTAGGGGCGGCACTGGTGAGGGATAAGGGAAGCAAGCAGTTTCCGGTGTATTACGTCAGCCATGTTCTCAAGGACGCAGAGATGAGATACCCGAACCTGGAAAAGTTCGCCTACGCCCTCATAATTGCTAGCAGGAAACTCAGGAACTATTTCCAGGGTCGAGTGGTAGTGGTCTACACGAATCAGCCTTTAAAAAAAATTCTGCATAAACCCGAGGTGTCAGGTCGGTTGGCCGCATGGGCGATGGAATTGACACAATTTGCTATAGAGTATCATCCCCGAACGGCAATCAAAGGGCAGGCGTTGGCAGATTTTGTAGTAGAGTGCTCTTTCACAGAGCCGGAGACGAACATAGTGGCCGAAGCACAACCGGGGCAGACCTCGTGGACATTATACGTGGATGGATCATCAACTTCAGACGTCAGTGGAGCAGGTGTCATTTTGACAAGTCCAGAAGGGTTCAAGGTCCAACAAGCCATTCGATTCGGCTTCAAGGCCACGAACAACGAAGCAGAGTACGAGGCCATCTTAGCAGGGATACGATTGGCCCGAAGCCTAGAAGTGCAAAGGATAATCATTTACAGTGACTCACACCTGGTGGTCAAGCAGTTATCGGGCGAGTATGAAGCTCGGGGGGCGAGGATGACCAAATATCTGGCCGAGTTAAGAGATAAGCTCACATACTTCGCATCGCACAGCTGCTTGGGGGTGGATCGATCAGAAAACACCATAGCAGATGCCCTGGCACGATTGGCAACTACTGAAGCGAGCTCCTTCGACGGATCAGTATACTTAGAGGTTCTGGAAAAACCCAGTGTCCCAAAGACAGAAATCCTAACTTTGGACCGACTCAATTGCTAGCTCACTCCTTATATCTCGTATTTGGCCGACGAGACCCTACCTTCGGACCGAATTCTAGCCAGGCAAGTCAAACATCGAAGCTCGAACTTCGTACTCATAGACGGAGATATTTATCGAAGAGCCTTTAGCTCTCCACTGCTGAAATGCTTGACCCCTTCAGAGGCAGACTACACGCTTCGGGAGGTCCACGAGGGGATCTGTGGGGATCACATTGGAGCGAAGTCACTGGCACATAAAATTCTGAGGCAGGGGTATTACTGGCCGACTATCTACACAGAAGCAAAGGAATTTGTCAGGAGATGCCCCAAGTGTCAGCTGAACAGCAACATTCCACATCAACCTCCAGAAGAGTTATACTCGGTTCTATCCCCAATTCCCTTTGCTGTATGGGGAATTGACATACTAGGCCCTCTACCAAAAGCTAAGGGACAGGTCAGCTTTGTGATCGTGGCTATTGATTACATGACGAAGTGGGTCGAGGCCAAGCCATTGCAAAAGATAACCGAGCAGGAGTGTTTAAAGTTTGCCAAAGAAGGAATAGTCTACCGGTTCGGCATTCCGATGGCAATAGTCTCAGACAATGGCAGACAGTTCGTCGGGTCAAAATTCAAGGGCTTTCTGAAGGATCTAGGGATCCAACACCGAAAGACTTCGGTTGCCCACCCCCAGTCAAACGGTCAAGTGGAAGTAACCAATCGAACACTACTCAACGGGATAAAGCGTAGGCTAGATGAATTAAAGGGTCGGTGGCCCGAAGAGCTGTTATCTGTTTTATGGTCGTACCGAACTACCCCAAGAACTACAACGGGTGACTCCCCATTCAGATTGTCATTTGGGACCGATGCTCTAATTCCTGTTGAGATTGGGTCTCCCACCCTTCGGGTCAGCCAGTACAAAGAACTATACAATGATAAGGGTTTGATAACAAATCTGGATCTGCTAGACGAAGTTCGGGATTCGGCTGTGATGAGGTTGGCGATCTATCAGCAACGGACAGCCAAACACTATAATCAGAAGGTGAAGTCTAGGAGGTTTGCCGTGGGTGATCTAGTCCTCCGGGAGGCGGAGGCTTCAACCCCCCAGAACACCGGCAAGTTAATGCCTAACTGGGAGGGGCCATACGAGGTGATAGGAGTGCCGAAACCAGGAACATACCGGCTTCGAGCAATGAACGGTTCGGAGGTAACGAATACATGGCATGCTGAAAGACTTAGAAAATTTTACCAGTAATAGTTGTGTTATTCTTACTTTTATCTATGTAACCGATTCAATTTAAATGATATAAATGAAAGTTCTTATTCCTGGCAATGTTTAACTTCATCTATATTCATATGTTTCATTACTACTCGAACAGACATGCTTCGGGCACTATCCGATCAAGAGGTTCGGGAAGATACCACTGATCGAAATAAGTCCCGAACATAACGGAGCGAGAGTTCAATACATTCTTAAAGAACAGATCTCGGGTACTATCCGATCAAGAGGTTCAAAAAGATACCACTGATCGAGATAAGTCCCGAGTATAACTGTCGGACCCTTCAATATCAGATAAACTCTAAGGGCAATCCGATTAGAAGGTTCGGATGAACATAACTGATCGAGATTAGTTCTAAGTAAAACTGATAACAAACATTCATGGGCCAAAAAGTATATTTCATTTATGCTTATAAAATTTTTTACAACCCGATCGCTTACAAGTCGGGCAATAGTACAAAAAAAAACAACTAAGTATCTATTCTGAAGGAGGATCGTCTTCGGCTTCAGACTCATCATCAGAAGAATCAAGGATGGAGGCGTCGAGCCCGGCAGCCATCAGTTTCGCCTTAGCCTTCTCCCGATAAGTTTCATATCCTTCCCCAAATTGGGCTAGGACCTTATCGTTCAGGGCGTCAGATTCTTCATATTCGGCAATGGCTTGCTGTCGGGCCTCGACGACTTTCTCAGAAAATGTATTGACAGTAGCAGTCAAGGTGTTGTTCTCCTTAATCAGGAACATCATCTTGCTGTTCATCTCAGAGTATTTGTCGGTAATTTTGTCAATAGCATTCTCCCGATCCTTGATCTTTTGAAGCATCTGATCCTTCTCGGCCAGAAGCGAGCCCTTCTCCTGCTCCAACTCCTTAATCCTCTCCTCGGCTAGGACCGCCCGGATTTGTGTTTCTACAAGGGCCTCATGCTCCTTCTTCAGCTCGGACAGCAGCCCCGAAACGTCAGCCTCAAGCAGCTCAACCTCCGTCCCCAGCTGAATCTCTTTCTTTGTAGATCTGGCAAGGGGGGATGGCTCTGGCTAGGATGGCGTTGGCCTACAACAAGCATATACATCAATACGAGAAATAAGAATTATAATTACTAGCAGTGATTAAATCAACAAAGAAAAGAATTACCTGAGTCTGAGCTCGAATGTAGGCCACCAAGAATTGGTCGGATGAATACCCTTTAAACCGCTCGTCGTCACCGGGAAGCTTGAAGTGATCGAAGAGGGTGAAAGGGAAGACATCCGATGGGCTCTTGGGCCAACAGGTGGTCGGCGACCCTTGGGAGGAGCTGGGCCCGGAGGGAGGAGTGGCAGCATGTTCCGGGCCAGACGCCACCATCTGACCGGCCGGACGATCGAGATCCTCCGACACTCGAGGCCTTTTTGGTCGAGGTTCGGGATGAACATCTTCAGCTTCCCCCGAATCCTCGATGACCTCGGTCGGAGGAGGTGGTGGTAGAGACGGCTTCGGCATAGGGGGCGGTGGAATTATTGCAGGCGCTTTGATGGCCGGTTTGGAGGGCTTCTTGGATTTCTTCATTAAAGCCGCATTCTCCGCGCGGCTCATCTTCAGCGCCCCTTTTTGTGTCTTCGGGGGCTCGGGCCCCGACGTGGACCCCAGTGACAGCTCATTGATCGGAACTGTATCCTCCTCAACAGCCTCGTCGGTCACGGGGGGTCGGATGAACCCCGAAGTGATGGTAGCTGGGACAAAGGAATCGGCGACGCCCTCGGGCTTGAAAATGGTCACTGAAAAAAAAATGGTGGTTAGGGCATATGGTACTTAGCAAAAAAGGAGATAAAATATAGAGAAATAGAAGATACTCACAGCCGTGTTTGTACAACCAGGTGTCGTCCATCAGAATCCCCACATTCCACTCGGCTTTCTTCCATCGGGCGTAGAATGTTTTGAAGGCCTCGGCCCGACCAGTCGGGAACTTGGAAATTTTGGCCGCCTGGTCGGCTGGATGAGCCCAGGATGGAAGGAGTTGGAGGTCGGACCCTTTGGCATATAACCACTGTTCATGCCATCCCTTATTTCTGGAAGGGGTCTTGATCGGGACTGTGCGATTGGGGCGTTTGGTGAGTTGCTGAAGCCCTGGCTCTTTCGACCCTCCAAGGGTGAACAGAGCAAAGAAGAGGTCGAGCCCGGGAGTGAGGCCCACCTCTTGACAGACGGCGATAAAAGAGATCAGCTGGATATACGAGTTCGGCACGAGTTGTGCGAACCCGATCCCCGTATAGGTCAGAAAGGAGGAGATGAAGTCATGCAGTGGGAACCGAACCCCGTACCTCAAGACGTATAGGGGAACGGCCACCAATTCACCCTCGGGCCTCCAGAACATCTTCTCTTCCGGCCGAGGGATCCTGAGTTGATATTCTTCGGGAATCTTGAAGAGAGTCCGGATGTCGGAGATTTGAGATGATGTGAGGGTGGAGCGAGTATGGAGGTGAGAGAATTCCTCAGGGGAGCGGTAGGCATCTCGAATCTTCAACTCGGCATCCCCTGAACTAGGAAGGTTCAGAGGAGCGGTGTCTGTGGAAGCATCCGGTAGTATGACCTCCAGGAGGTCGCCGGAGGTGACGGTGATAGGCTCAGTAACTGGGATGATGCTGAAATCGGCCATTTTGTGAGAAAAAAGGTGGAAATGATAAGTCTAGAAGAAGGAAATGAGCAAAAATAGCACTCAAACGCTAAATGAATAGAGGAAAATGGTGAATACGGAGGAGCGGTATCTCGCCGGAAATCGCCTTGCCGGAAAATTTAAAATCAAAGGATTTGAGGAAGAGGAGTCAGTAAAGGTGATAATGAAGGGGACGTGGGGTTTTTATAAGTGGTACGGTGCGGAAACCCAGGGCGGCTAATAAATGTTTAAGGTGGATCCAGGCGTTAAAAGGCGTGCAACGTTTCAAATATCTATAACAGACCGTTGGACTTCCCTAGATGTCTCATCATTAGCTGTCGTGACCTTTCAAGTCTCTAGTCATAAATATGTTATAACCAGAGACTGGGGGGCAATGTTCGGGAGCGTTTTACCGACCTTCATCTGGGCCGAAGGCATTCTGGCAGAAGGGTTTGAGAGACCAATAGGTTGAAGCCCATGAAGGTGTTGGAGGTGTTCGGGTCGGCATATGAGTCCTTCGGGGTCAGGGCCGAACCCAATCTTGTGATGATGAGGGGTCGGGTCTTCGAGTCCTTTGGGCCGAAGCCCAGACCAGATAATAGGACCGTTTGGGCCTGCGCAGTGGGCTCTCCTGCGCGCAGAGTCCGGGCATCTATTCATATGTATAATACGGTAACTCCAAAGGTAGTGGTAAGATTGGATTCTACTTGCACCTTTTAAGGAGATTGTGTTGGACCCAAGTTATGGTAACTACCATGCACTAGGAGTCCTAATCCGACTGGGAGAAGGATTCTAAGGTGGTGAGCTCTATAAATACAAGGCCTAGGTTAACATTATGAGGTAATACCTACTTTTGAGCATTAAACACTTAGCCTCCATTGTTTACCCTTGTAACGGCCTGTACTCATTCTCACACCGGAGCTATCCCCCGGCGGCACAAGCCGTCAAGCTTCTGTGTAATCTGTTACTGTGCAGGTTCTAGCGCGTGGATTCTGTGATTGGACGCGCCGGCGAAACTTGGCGTTAACAGCTAAAATAAATAAATAAATAATAAAATTTAAGCTATCAAGTCACCAAATTTGGACTGACAAATTCACTTGAGATCAATTAAAATATCATTTGAAAATATTATATATAAAATTTACTTAATTAGTCGTTTTTACGCTTACCAACACTCAGGGGTGGATCTATATATGGGGTAGTATAGACAACTATCTCAGTTAGATTTTTTTTTATATAAGTATAAAGGCAGGGAATATATGTAAATTAATAAATTTAAGGGGTCAAATTAATAGAAAAGTTAAAATTGGAGGCGGCAAAATAAATTTTATAAACCAATTTTAAATACAAGTACAAAAATCTTCTTAATTTTAAGGTTTGGTGAAATCTTAGAAGTACAAAATTAGTTTATACTTTGAAATTAATTCACACTTTCATTTGAATATATAAAGCAAATTTGGTTCGAGACGAATCATTCAAATTGAACTATGACAAGTAATCGAAATAAGTTTTTAAATTGTATCTAAATATTTTTTATTTGAAATCTTGTTTTAGTAGTTTTGATTATGAATATTTATTGCAATTTGTAAACATTATTATAATTAGGTCAAGTTTTATTTATTTAACTTCAATAAAAAAATAGTTAAAATCCGTTTATGATGAAAAAAATTATTGGATCCTCCCTTGTTTGCGCTTTGTATGAGTTATTTAGTTTGTACCAATCTATCTAATAAAATACAAATAATTTTGAATTTCCCGCTCACTCAATAAATCATCTGTGTCGTCCAAAGTTTGGGATAAATCCCACCGTTCATACATCTATCTAATAAAATACATCTATCTAATAAAATACAAATGATTTTGAATTTCCCGCTCACTCAATAAATCATCTGTGTCGTCCAAAGTTTGGGATAAATCCCACCGTTCATACATCTATCTAATAAAATACATCTATCTATCTAATAATTTAATAAAATACAAATAATTTTAAATTTTCCGCTCACTCAATAAATTATTTTGGTCGTTTAAAGTTTGAGTTAAATCATATTGTCCATATAGTGCCGGAGGCACAGGACTCAGCTAGTATATAATAAGGCAAATCGAGTGATTATGGTTCGTCATGACACTCAACAATTCAAATTGAGCAACTCGATAACTCAAAACTTTTTTTTTTAATTTTCATTTCTTATTGGTCATAAAGCTTGTTATTCTTAAAAATCAACTCAAAAGCTCAAAAATTATATTTTTTCACAAAATTTTAGTGCACATTTATTATTAAAGACACAACGTATCTTTTGTCACTAAGAATTGAATAAAAATATAAAAATTAAAAAGAAATAAATTTTTTTGAACTATCAAGTCACTAAATTTAGAGTGTTGAGTTAACTTGAAATTAATTAAAATATTATTCAAAAAATATCATATATAAAATTTACTTGATATATAATTTCCCGTATTTTACACAATTTTTTGCACAACTTATTAAGCTTATTATTTTCATATCTTTAAATCAATCATAGAGTCCATTAGGGATGAGCATGATGCGATTTGAAGTCTAAACCGCACACGAAATCGCTTATGTGCGGTTTGACATATCTAATATCGCACATGAAACCGCTTGTGATTGGTGCGGTTCAATTTTGAACTGTACGGTGCGATTTCATTTGGTACGATTTCGGTTTCAAAACCAATTGAAACAACCAAAAAAGTTGTATAAAATTTAAATTAACAATTTAGCATCATATAATATTAAATATTATTTTGATAACACACATAACTTTACTTATAATGTTTTATATAAACAAAAGCTAAAAATGATAGAGTAACATGATGTAAATTATTAAAGTAGAATATAGTAGAGTAAACAAAAGCTAAATACAATCTTTACTACTCTACTCTTAGTAACAATATGTTGTAATATTCTTAGTAACAATATGTTGTAATAATTTACAAACTACTCTACCATATTACATCATATTGTTAACAAAGATCATATTACAATAATATTATAATTATAATACAAAGAATCAGAAACATTATAGGCTACTCTACCAATACGGTGTAATTTCAATTTTATGTGTGCGATTTCAGCTAGTAACCAAACTGGAACAGTAAATTTAGTTTTTCAACCTACCTAAAACCATTACAAACGTCGAAATCGTTGGTGCAATTTTAATTGGTGCAATTTTAATTCTAATTTGATTATTTGCTTGAGTCCACCCATGAAATAAAACAAGTAAACAATAACAAAAACAAAATCTGGGCCAGCGCATAAACCTTTTTAATATCTATTTCTTCACAATAATATAACATATTTACACCTTTAATAATTGGACTATAACATTTCTTAGTTTTTTTTTCTGGGTCCTTTACATAAGTATACAACAAATAAAAAGTAATTACAAGAAAAGTGCATCAACTAAATAATTACAAAAAGAGTGTAACTAGAATTTATATTACAAAAAACTAGTACAATTCACATTAATAAAGAAACCTAAAATCAAGGAAAATAACTGTCATAATTTCAAATTCAAATTCAAATATTTGGGATCTAACAACAAAAATAAATATTTGGGCTCCTAAAATTACTCTATCGATCATTTCATAACTGATCATGAAAATGCAGCAACCACCACATGACGCACGTAATGTTCTCCTCTCCCTCCTAATTGGACTCCGCTGCTACACCGCCGCGAATCTCCATTGTCCAAAACGTCAATGAGAAGAAGAATAAGAAGATTCGTCCTACAAAATATTTAAAAATAAATAGATGTAACCTATATTATTCTGAAATTTTTTTATGACTATTTTGTTACTCATAAATACTAAAATGGTTACCTTTGTATGAATGGTTGACTACCAACTGCATCACATTCAAACAAAATTGGTAACTTAATAAAACTGAATTGGTATCCAACCTTTTATACTAAGGTAACCAAACATTTATACCAACTGCACGAAGGTTTGACTACCAACTGTATTACATACAAAATAAATTGGAAACTTAATAAAACAGAATTGGTTACCTTAGTATAAAGGTTTGGCTACCAACTGTATTACATGCAAAATAAATTGAAAACTTAATAAAACATAATTAGTTACCTTGATATAAAGGTTTGGCTACCCACTGCATTATAAAAAAATTGCAGAAACAGAGTGACGATGGCAGAGGGAGGGGGTGGGGCGTGGGAGGAGGAGGGGTGGCGGAGGGAGGGGGGAGGATGAGGGGTGGCGGAGGGAGGGGGAGGAGGAGGAGGGATGCGGAGGGAGGGGGGAAGAAGAGGATGAGGGGTGGCGGAGGGAGGGGGTGGGGGTAGCGGAGGGAGAGGGAGGGGGAGGGGGAGGAGGAGGAGAGGGGCGGAGGGAGGGGAGGAGGGGGTGGGGCGTGGGCGGGGGGTATATTAGGTGTGCTCGTACAGAACTTCAGACATGGCCACTATCTTACAACTAATATTGAAGCTTTATTTCCCTTTGATATTTCAGTACTGGAAATAATAATGAATGATTAGTAGTCTTTTGTAATATAGAATAGATCGATGATGGCATTTGATTCAGAATGAAGGTAAGAGGAAGACCAGTTGAAAAATATAAGGATAGACTAGTTTAAATGTGCAAGAAGCTGAGAATCCAGACATAGCAATCATAGACCTGCAGAAACATTCGTTCTTTAAACATACGAAAATGATATATATGATGACGAAGAGGAAGAGGAAGGAGAAGGAGAGGGAGACGGAGAGGGAGAGGGAGAGGGAGTGGGGATGGGGCGGGGGCAGGAGGAGTAGTGGTGGGGGGCGGAGGTGGGACGACCGCTGGAGGAGCATTGGCGGGGGCGGAGGAGGAAGAAGGTTGCAGAAGAGGAGGAAGTTACTCCATTAATTTGTTAGATAAAAATATGGAAGTAGATGAGAGAGATAATATTTAAATCCCTACAATCATGGATTATTATCAATAACTCATTAAATCAGTCAACTAAATAAAAGGGATAAGATTGCACTCTTTTTTGTAATTAAAATTGCATATGCACTCTTTTTATAATTATTTTATTTGTACACTTTTTATGTAATTATTTCTTAAAATGTAATAGAAAATGTAATTGTTCCTTTTTTCTTTTACAAAATTGGGTTTACAAAATAACAAATAAGGGAAAAGTAAGCTACCATACCAGCCTATTGACAATGAAAATGGCACAAAATAAAATAGTTTAATTAATAACTTAACAATATTATTATTTTTCATACAATGAAATAATACTTTTTTTTCTAAAATTACATTTTTTTAATTCATTTTAAAATTAAATATATATTTATAATTTTAATAATATTAAGTGACATGATATTCTTTGACTGTCATTAGTTTTTCACTATCATTTTCAACAACAGTGGTACAAACCATTGAAAACATAAAATTATATCAATTTTAGAAACAATAAAACCACAGTCAATAAAATTTTAGAAAAATTATTACATATTTATTTGGGCTTTTATTTTATTATTACATACACTTCACTATTCACACCTTATCTTCTTCTTCTTCCTCTGCTACTTCGTCTTCTTCATCTCTCTCTCACAAACACTGCTTGTGAAAATGGCGTATGAGGACCCAGAGCCAAACCCAGAAGTCTCGTCTGAATCATCCGAATCCGACGCTGGTAACGACGCCAGCTCCAAATCGGATTCAGACGATTCTTCCTCAGCCGAAAATCAATCCGACGGCGGCAGCGACTATTACGATGAAGACGACGAGTCGCCGGAGACCACTATTAAGATGTTCAACAGTGCTATGGATGCCGAATTTTTTAGGAAAGCGCTAGAACGGGAGGATAAAGGTTATATTCCACACGAAGAGAAGTTCAATTTTCCGCCGGACCCAGAAAACTGGAGAGAGGAGGATTTGAAGGAGTTATGGGCGGATGGTCCGATTGGAATGACCAAACCCGGGTGGGACCCGAACTGGGTCGACGAGGAAGACGTAGAGGTGTTGAAAGATGAGATCACGGAGGGCAATGATCCCCCAATTGCCCCATTTTATGTGCCCTTCCGGAAGCCTTATCCGGTCATTCCCTCTAATCATCTCGATATTTCAAACCCCAAGTCTGTTATTGAAGAGCTTGATAGGATTGAGGAGTTTTTGCAATGGGTTAGCTTCATTTTCCATGATGGGAGCTCGTAAGGATTTTCTTCTCAATTTTTTTTAATATAATGCAAAATGTGTAAATGATATCCTTGGTATTTTTTTGATGACTAAATATTTTTTGTATTTTTTACCACAAGGTTTAGTTTAATATGTGAATGGGGATGAGCATATAGAATGAATCATTTTGTTTTGTTTTAAACTAAATATATGTAGGACATTATAGATGAAAATCTGAAATTTGAACTGATAATACAAGTGTGTTTGAAATAGTCCTGATAATCATTTTGGATTTGATAATTTAATTCGTGATCGGAGTGATTGTTATAAATGAATATTATTGTTGCAATGAGTTGGCTGTGATCTGTTGCAGTTAGACTCTCAACTTGTATTTCTCTAATTTGTATTGGTGATACTAGTTGAATTTGTTGCACACTAATATAAAAGCCGGATTGTTTGACTGAAGAAAAGTTTTGTGCTCAAGGGTACATGCAATACTGATTATTATACCATTTAAGAACCATATCACTGACTGGAGGGGTACATAATAATGTAAAGTTTGCATTTGGATTGAATTTTTTGAATAAGAATTCAGTTATAGTGACTAGCATATTACATTTTATGGGAGTGCATAGGAGGTGAAAGGAGTATCTCATGGAGGCTTATATGAGTAAATTTGAAATGACAAGGTGATAGGAGTTACTTTAAATTTTAAATCTTAGGCAAGGTGCATTTTGGCTGCACAAGGATTT
This sequence comes from Panax japonicus, assembly GCA_020205505.1. Taxonomy (NCBI): domain Eukaryota; kingdom Viridiplantae; phylum Streptophyta; class Magnoliopsida; order Apiales; family Araliaceae; genus Panax; species Panax japonicus. The sequence goes on along the minus strand of CM035108.1, from coordinate 65,152,079 downwards.
CGACGAATGCATCTCCTCTCTTTGCTCCAAGTTTTGTCTTCTGTTCTCCCACCAAAAAGTCACATAATTGGGTGCTCTTATATTTTACCGCCATTCCATATACGCTAAATTGTTTTGTTACTCAACAGACTTCTTTAGGTCATTTATAGTTTCCTTGACGAGGTTGTCATTGGACTTGTCATTTTGCATTAATGTTGTGTAACATAATTTTTAAAATTTTCTATTTTTTTGGTCTTGTATAATCATTAACGGGGATTTGAATTTAAAATTAGTTATCTGAGTTGGATACTTTTTTTTGGCTTAATATATAGTTGGGTACTGCTTTCTTTAGGATGAGTAAGTTGTTTTTCCGCGTCATTGGTGCATTTTTGTTGCTTTTATTTGTATGCAACATTCGAAAGCAACAATGACGAGGGTTCGTTAGGTCAAATAGGTTATATGGAGCATAGATTTCATTCTTAATGGTCAACTATTTAGTGGTTAGAGCTTTCAAGTTTATCAGGAATGCTAGAATCTAGGCAGCACAGGACTCAGATTTTATTTTTTGGACAATCTTGATTGTAGTGGTTTACTGAAGGTCAAAGAATCTGAGAGACTAAACACAGAGTAACAAGAAAAAGAAGACGGGGGAGAAAAATTACAAGTAAAATATTAGATGAGAAAGAAGAGAAAGAAGAATGATGCAAGAGTATCATGGTTTGTCGCAAAAAAGGCTCTAGTAATTCAACTTCTCAAGTGCACGTTCATGAGCTCCTGCAGATAACAATAAATCTATTAAGACTTGAAAACAAAACTAACAAGAGTGTTTTTGAAGCGGAACAGGACATGAAGAATAATGGAAATTGCTGGAAATTATTAATTAATCAATTAATTATTTTAGAGATAAATCAGTTGTAATCAGTATAGTTCCACAATAAGAGCCCCATTTGTCAAATTTTTTTGTTCCACAAAAGAGCCTACTTTTTAGTGATAGGAATATAACACATTACACAATGTCCTCTAGTTTGCCATCATAATTTTATTATCATACCAGACTACTAAAATAACAACTTGTTATTTTTAGGGCATACATGGAACAAAAATATATCATTTATATCTCAAATTTTGTGAATTGTTATTTTTAGGACATACATGGAACAAAAATATATCATTGATATTCTCAAATTTTGTGAATGGGACTCTTTTATAGTTTGTAGATTACAGGAATAGCTATTAAATTATTTAATTTAAAAAAGACAAAGTATGATATTAGACTGTAGTAGATTATTTTTGATAATTAATAAATTAGCTTACCTTAGTTATAGGACAATTAAGTAGTTTTTTTTTCAAAATAAAAAAAAACCAATGTATTGATTTGAGTTAAGGCTATGTGCCATAGTGGTCTTTGAGATCCTTACGCTATTTTCTCGTTCTTTCTTTTGCTTAATCTCTTACCTATACCCTTTCAAATATTGTCCTGCATAAGAGGTTATTGCCTTTTTTCAATATTGAATCCATAATCTATGTCTTGAAAGACACTTGATAATAGGATCTGTACCACTTGAGTTAACCCAATTGGGGTTTAGCTCAAATATTATTTCATTATAATGTCTAGTTTATAAACTGGCTATGATATCTTTATGTTAATTAAATGGGAAAAAATTAAATTAGTTTGAAGTTCTTAGATTTCATGGACAATTCTTACTTATTTAATATTTTGGGCACAACATTTATAAACCTTGGTCTTATCTTTGATCAAAAATAATATTTGGTTCTTATGCGGGTCTTTCTTATTTCTTAGTAGTATCTTACTAGTCAAAGTGAAACAAAATTTCCCATTTTTGAAGGCAAATACTAATGGGGTTACAAGTCCAATTTTTACTTATTTATTATTTTGGGTGCAACATTTATGAGGTTAAAACATTGAGATTCAAGGATTGATTTTTCAGTTTTTCGTCTTTATTTAATTCTTAATACAATATAATAATATTAGACTATCATATATATGCCCTTCCACTATTATACACTTTGACATCATCCCCAATACAACAATGAAGTTTCTATTCAATGGGTGATGCGTCCAGAGCACACCTTGAAACTGTTCTACTCCTTTGGCTACCAATTTTTTTTTCCACTGACAACCCTAACTTTTTTTTGGTCCTTGAAGACGTTAATCATAAATCTTCCTCTGAAGCTAAACGCAGCAACCAAAAACAAAAAAGATTTGATGCAGAATTTTCTGGGGATATTATTATATTTTGTTTGTACTTTGTACATGAACTTTAGGAGTTTTTATTTGTGTTTAATTATGTTCAGGTGACTATGTTGTTTAAGTGGTCATATCTTAATATATGATTAAGATATGTATTTTTTTGTCCTATAAATGTAGGATATATTTTTTATCCAAAACAATAAAAATGATCTGTTGATTTGTTGACTAAGGGACTGTCCATTCCTTGCGAGAGAACAGTCGCTCTACCTGCTGGATATTAGATCCTCAGCTAATACGAAATACAATTGATCTTATAGGATTGTCTAAATCAGCATCTGGTTTATGCTGTTATTTGGACATGTGGTTTCATACATAAATTACTAGAATTATTTCTCACTAGATGACGTGGGGTGTGATAAAATCTCCATGTGGGTTTCTGAATAGTAAAATTCTTAGCCTAGTTCCTTTTTGAAACATATATGAGATGCACTTTCCTTATTAAAATTTATAACTTGATGACCTTTCACTTGTTCAAGGTATGAAGGCACTGTGTGGGATGACTTGGCGCATGGAAAAGGTGTTTATGTTGCTGAGCAAGGGCTGGTCAGGTTAGTTATTTTATTGTTTCTTGATAAAAGATTGGCGAGTTAGCTTATTCTTACTTTTAGTAGTCATGTAACTGTTACATCCTCTAAAGGAGCTTATAGGATAGTTGGATTTTTCTTTGTTGGCTTGCACAAAACTAACTTTTGAGGTAGTTATCTGTCTTAAACTTATTAATTTATTATAATTCTGACAGAACGCCTGTTACTTGTAGGTATGAAGGTGAATGGCTTCAAAACAACATGGAGGGTCATGGAGTTGTCGAAGTTGAAATACCTGATATTGAACCAATGCCAGGTTCAAAGTACGCTACTGATCCCTAATTATGTACCATCTTCGAATTTATCAGTAATTTTAATCATAAATAAATCTCGACTGAGGGCCCCCTCATTCATATTCCCAGGCTTGAAGAAGAAATGCGTGCTGAAGGGAAAATAATAAAAAGAGATTTTATGTCCCCTGAAGACAGAGAATGGCTGGAGATGGATATTGAAGATAGTGTTCGTTTAGCTGGGGGAAGATCTGAGATTCCTTTCTATGAGAATAATGAATGGATCAGACAGTTTGGAACAAAACCGTAAGTTTTATGTTCCAGCAGTAGACAGATCCAAAATGCTATTGCTATTGCATCATATATTGATTTTGTGTTTAAAGTATTGGTTTCTTTCCTTTACATCATAATTCTGCTAGATATTTTATCTCTTCTTTGTCTTTACCCTCCAGATATTACAGAACTAGATCTCTTGCTAGAAAGTTCAAACTATTAACTAATTGTTCAATCCTATGATATGCATACTGCTTGAGACAAGTACTAATATAAATCTCTAGACTGGGAAAATCCTCTGGGCATAATGGCCTATGTGGTTGCGACTCGGTGCTTTCTGCCACAGTGCCAATTTATAATTTTCACCAAGGCAGCTGACTTGAAAGTAGTGCCCATTCAAATAGACTGATGTTGATAAATGTGATCAGGACATATTATAAATATAACTATTGTATCTTATAGTCTTGTACTGAAATCCTATTGGGATATAAATTGGCAGTGAAATGGCCATCATGAGTGATTTTTATATCTGCATTTACTTAGTTAAGCTAATGACTGGTTAAATTGGATAATATTGTTTAAAGATTCTGTAGTTATTGACCTGTAACCAACTTATCCACCTCGAGAAACTTTCGGAATTTTGTTCTCCTATGTTAAATTTTCTTGGCAGCGTTTGAACTTCAACTAGACAAAAGTTCTAAAATATCAAGAACAGAATTTCGCTGTTAGCCTTAATGTCAAGTGAACAAAGAAAGGAATAATAATAATAAGAGTTTTTCTTTAAATAACAACAATAGAAAATAATAATTTGGTGTAATGTATGCCAAACTTGATGTGAAAATTACTTGTCCAATAAAAATTTGTGTAATTTTCTTCATGTCCTGAGGAGGGATTTTACAATCCATTCATATTAGATTACTCGAATATATAATATGTAAAAAGCATCTTTATGTATCCGACTGTTACAATGTTTTGATGTTAGGGAGAAAGGTCGGTATCGTTATGCTGGTCAATGGAAGCATGGCAGAATGCATGGATGTGGGGTATATGAAGTCAATGAACGTACAATATTTGTAAGTGGATGAAGCATATGATTTACCATTGGTGCTCATCTGATATATTTTTATGTCTTTGCAATAGTATGTATGCATTATGCTCCACTGGAGTCGAGGAAAAATGGGGAAAAGATTGACAGGGGATGTGGAAATCTACATTTCATTTAGGTCTTTTACTGTATATGATTTGGGAATAGTCGTGGATGCATCAAAATCATTGATATTGAATCTGTTATGCCAACAATTACAACTTAATTCTCCTTGGTCTTGTTTCTCAGTGTTAAACAAATCTCTAATCCCATGAAATTGAAATTACATTCTTGCATATTTTGTTTGCAGGGTCGATTCTATTTTGGAGAGTTATTGGAGGATTCTTATGGCTGTGATGTGGATGTCTCTGCGGTATAAGAAATTTAGTCTCTCTGTGCATGTTTGATTTTGTACTAGCTATGATCAAATAATTTAAGGTATGGTATTTCAGTTACATTCAGGTATAGCTGAAGTTGCGGCGGCAAAGGCTCGGATGTTCATCAACAAGCCTGATGGAAGTGTGTCCACTTACTATCTCCTAAAAATTTCTATAAAAAAAGGGAAGTGTCATGTCACACCAGTATGGAGCATTGGTATATGAGAGAAGCTTGTATTTTCGTAAAATAGCGTACTAACATGTAAAGGACTTTCACTGTCAATTTTTATGAGATATTTGAAGCTGACTTGACATGACCTTGATGTTACACACGTAAGAGATTGTGTTACTCATCGGTTAAAAAGATGAATACTTTAGGATGCAGATTTTTTGAAAGCTTAACTCGGTACAAATAATTTTATGATAACTTATGCATGCACGAGGATATAAATATTAGTGTGAAAATTACTTTGTAGCATTTATGTGATACCCTATCTCACATTGGAACAAGTGGGATGTACATGACTGTGTAGTGTGTATAAGGTCTCAGCTCTACTATCAAGAATATCAATAACTTGTCACGACATTTGAGTGTGCCAAGCTATTGAGCGTTATTCTGGAGTTGGATTTGGACTCCGGTCATTACACTTTAAAACATAAACTGGATTTGAGACCTTTAGTTTATGGTAATTTAATTAATCTTCCTGTTAAACACGTGCTTTAACAAGGGCATCTTTGAACTTAACTTTATGAATACATCATTTAACTTGAATGTTGTTTTGATATCATGAATGAATACTTGCTTGAGAAAATTTGAAAAGATGAAAGTCCTCTTTTAGATTGGTGGAGGATGGATTTATTAATTACAAAAGCAATGCCCACACATTTAATGGTCGTTTACCTGCTTGTTAATTACAAGACGGTTATCTTCCTCACTTCTTCTTGGGCATCTGCCATGTGGCTTTTAGGGATTGCTTTGTCAGATGTTTATAGGTTTTGAAGGGTAGTCCTGCACTATAACTTTGTACTTCCTGTTTTTACTGGAGGATGTCAAGTCTCCTTGCCTCTTGTTTCTTCCTTTTCTCTCTGACAGACTTTTTCATCTAAAAAAATTAGGCAATTTACATTACTGTCTTCTTTTAACCTAAATTCAATGATTACATTTCCTTTATCTTTATTTTATTTTCATGAATCGGCTTGGCCTTTAGTTGCAGAAACCTAAGCCATAGATTTGACATGTCTGGGTTGTTTTTCCTGTTTCTGTTTCCTTTTCCTTAGCACTTTGACCAGGTTCTTTTTATAATTTCACAATAATTGCACTTTTTGCAAGTTATAGTTTTCCTATTAGACTTCAGTTTTGTTATGGGCTTTACAGCCTCTTCATACTTGAGTTCTGGTTTGGCTGTACAGTGGTCAGAGAAGAGAGGGGTCCTTACAGTGATCCTCAACATCCATATCTTTATGAGGAAGAGGATGTATGGATGGCACCAGGCTTTGTCAACCAATTTTATGAAGTATGGTAAAATTTGTTTATTAAATTAGAGACGGCTCATTATTGGAATGTTTGAGAACAATTATTGTTCTGTGTGCAGGTTCCTGATTATTGGAAAACATACGTGGATGAGGTGGATGAAGAAAGGGAGATGTGGTTGAACTCGTTCTATAAAGCTCCTTTGAGGCTCCCTATGCCTCCTGAACTGGAATACTGGTGGTCGAATGGTAATATTAATTCCTTTTGTTTCTTTCCTTCAAAGGAGTCTTTTTTTCCATGTTAGAAACAAGTTTGGTGTAGGGTAGATACATAAGCCCTCCTGGCCTTTGCACTCTTTTTATGGAAATTCCCTTTGTTTTTTCTTAAAACATTGCTAATAAGATGTGATAGATTGAACAGTTTTTGTTTCCTGTTGGTAAGCACTCAGTTTTATCTCTTAAATTAGCCATTAAGTTAGTAACAAACTTGAATCAAGATATCAACAACTGTGGTCCTAGATTTAGCATTTAACCTTTTGAAGGAAAATTTAGAAAATTGTTTTTGTTTATCAACTGGACGTACTGATTAGTGGTTCTGCTGATCAATTAGTGGTTTATAAAACTAGGAAAATTCAAAAATGGATAAAATTGTTATTGTTTCTCAATTTGTTGATTAGTAGTTTGGCTAATTAATGATTGGTTACAAAACTAGGTAGATCTTATGTTTATATATGAAACTAAGAAGAGATTAAACCCAATTAAAAAACATCAAGGTGCATGCTTCTGTTTGTTTGTGCCATAAGTAGATTACGTTTTGCCTCTAATCTGATGGGCTTGCTGCTACTTTGTAGATTTTCTGCAACTACATATATTTCATTCAACATATGGATATTTGTTTGACCAGATGAGACGACGCCAGAATTTGTTCTCATTAACAAGGAACCAGAGCCGGATCCTGAAGATCCATCAAAGCTCATATATACTGAAGATCCTCTTATCCTACACACACCAACTGGAAGGTTAATCAATTACGTGGATGACGAGGAATATGGACTACGCTTATTTTGGCAACCACCTCTAAAAGATGGTGAAGATGTTGACCCAGACAAGGCCCAGTTCTTACCCCTTGGATTTGATGAATTTTATGGACGAGTTGATGACTCCAAGAACAACATATGGGTGCGTCTCATAACTGCAATAGAAAATGCATTAAAGCCAATGTTTGAGAAAGTAGAGAAGTGGACTGAAGAGAAGAAGAAAGAGGGCGAGATGAAGATTGAGTTGGTTGAAAAGGAGCTTGAATTAAAAGAAGCTGAATTGACTCTAAAGGAGGTCGTTGAAGACATGGATGAGGAGTTGAAGAGAATGCAAGAAGAGGAGGAGAAGAAAATGGAAATGGGCTTGCAAGAGGAAGAAGAAGGGAAAGAACAAGCAATCGAACTAAAGAAACCTGCAGACCAAGAGGAGGAAGATGAAGAGGAAGATGCGGAGGATGAAGATGCACCTTCCAGTTTTGGCTCTGCTATTGTACAGGATTCAACAAACAAAGATGAGGGAATCGAAAACAGAAGGTCGCCATTCGCTGCAGCTTCTTTGTCATATGCTCCTTCTAGCCTTATTTCAGCGGTGAGTTTTTAATTTCCTTAAGGATTCTTCAGATCTATCATAATATCCGCAACTGCAGTCAAAAGTTTATTTATAGGACCAACATTGGCCCTAATGATTTTCTAGCAGTTGGTGCATACATATGGACTGATTTCTTCATTTATAAACTGTACTATGCCATGCCTTGCTTCATGTTCATTGTGCCACTTAACCAGGTCTAGCAGGTAGAGAAATACTACAAAAGTATATTGGGAAACTCGACAAGGAATTTGGTGTCAGATAAAACAATGAATAATAGGGTGAAAAAGTAAAACAGTTTTACTATTTTCTTTCTTTAGAGATTTCCTAGAAGTTAAGCAAACAGTATTTGATTTAGTTGTATAATGACTAGAATAAAGTTGTCTTTGATACTTTCTACCATGTTATCTGGTTAGTAAGCTTAAATGCTTACCTACTTTCTCTATTGGCTTGGTAGCTTCCATCTCAACTGCAGCGGTCATTTTCCAAATGGAAGGGGTCGAAATTGCAATCCCAGAATTCTCCATCAGCTTCAAGTCAACCACATACTTCTCTCGATGTTTGCCAAAAGTCGGCAGACAGACAGGCCTCTTCGCGGTGCTCAGTCAGCTTTCCTCGCATGTCTCGTGAAAGTTGGAGAATAAGAGCAGTGAAGCAGACGCATGGCCAGGGCAAGCCTATCACTAAGTCGCGAATGAGAAAGCATTTAAAGCACAATTCCCAGAGCTGCGATTGGCTGTGCTCTGGTTCAGTAAACGATTTAAACATATTTTCCATGCACACCCCAGCATAGATTTATCAACTGCTGCATTTACTTTCTCAGTTATTACAAACTTCATCAATTCTGTAGTGCCTGCAGGAATGCATCTGTTGTGTACCATTGTTTTGTGTAAGATTATTGAATGTAGATCAGCTTGGGCTGGTCTAATATCAGGCATGGAAATTAGGATCTGGAAAATGGTGAGTTGATATACTTTTTTGACATCGAGGGCTTATTATTATAAAAGGCTTATTCTCTGTTTTGTGATCTGAAGTCATACATGGATTTGAATGATTAAAGTTTTAGAAAAAATTGATTGCCATGGACCGACCCACTAGGCAACTGACACAGTTTCTGTCCTATGGAATGCACTGTTGTTTAGAAAAATGAACTTGTTGAATGGTGGCTCCTTCATATACAATTTTGAGTATATGTCAAAATTATGCACGACTGTGAATGAAAGAACTCCAGTATTTTATTATAAAGAAATGGTTGATTTCTTTTAGTTGGTACAGTGCCACGAAATTGAAAATTTTGACATTAAAACGTCGGCATACCAGTTAGGAAAAAACTATCAGCCATGTTGCAGAGTAATTAAAAAGAAATCATTAGTCCACTGAACTTTGACCCCCTCAGAATATCATTCAACTGTTAATTATTCACCAAGCCACATGGCCCATTCCCCATCCCCGCCCGTTTCCATCCAATCGAACAAATGAAAATGATTAGTATAAAGTTAATTTTGATCAATAGACTAATACAATGATAATTTCTCTCTCGCGTGTCAGCAGTGTATTGATCAATTGACTAACTTACTATGAAGTTAATTTCATGATCCCAAACAAACCACAATCCAACATGTATGAAACTTGTAATTTTTTATTTATATGAAATCTGGAGTAGTATTTAAGAGACAAGTTAGCAAAAAATCACAAAATAATTGAAACTTATTGTTATTGGTTACACTGATAAGTTATATATTATTGTGTGTTGTATTTCTTAATGTTATTGATAGTGATTTCGTTTATATCTTCACTAGTAAACAGTTTATTCTTTTTATTGTTTAGCCTTATCTTAGTTTACTTGCCTTGAATAATGACTATGATGATGTTGGATGGATTAGGTTCATGCTAAATATTGATTATTTTTTATGTATTTAAAACTGAGTATTTTTATTATGATTATTGAAGTAATAAAAATTGTCTAAATTTATTTAAACATAAAATAGTTAGAAAAAATTAAATCAAGTTAAAAAAAAAATACTAGCCCCACTCCCCAACGTTTCTACTCCCTAGTACAATGTTCCAAAAGGGGGCAACTCGAAGGTGACCAATTAAATCAAGATCATAATTGATATTTTCTTATAATTTTTTTGACATTTTTATACGTAAGGTTCATATATTAGCTGATATGTCGAATTTTTATTAATATATTGAACATAAGCATGAAAATATATCAAAAAGTGATATAAAAATATTAATTTTCAATATATTTGGTACTTCCACGCTACAACAATTGGGTCCTCTTGACTCTCATTTTCTCAAAAAAATATTTAGTAATATACTAATCGAGTTACTATATAGAAATATACGAGTTAACACTTTTATCAATTATTAATCTTAATCGAAAATGTAGAAAAAATTATCCTTAAAATTGTGTAATTATTTACATTACATTTTGTCGGGTAATTAATAATAAAGAAATTATTAATTATTTTATTTAAAGAATAAATATTTTGAGATTATATATGTAGGCTAAAATGCAATGGACCCAGATTCTGAGGTCCAATCGCATGCCACGATACACGTAGGCTGACCTGACCATGAAGACCACCGCTTCCTTGACTGTTGAGTATGGACCAGGACTACTCTATTGTAAGTATGTTACTATTACTTTCATACCCCTAATTATTTTTCAGCTCCCTCCCTCCCTCCCTCCCTCCCTCCCTCCCTCAAACACCGGTTTAATTTGATTTTTTAAAAAAAATATAAATTAAATATATTTATAGTAATTTTGACATAATTTGTTATTGTTATAATTTCTCTACATATATATTACTATAAATTTTGATTACAAAAATATAAAAAATTGAGGAAAGTATAGTTAGTTAATCGGTCGGCAGTTAAGCCGTAAGACTACACGTTGTTCAATTGACTTGTACCTTCATATTCTCATCATTAATCAACAAATAATGTAAAGTTGGGATCCACCAATTATATCCTTCCACGTATCACCTATTATAAACAAATAAAAATGCAGTGTAGTGTAGTATATTGTTCTCTAATACATTACTGAATCTATCTAATAAAATACAAATAATTTTAAATTTCTCGCTCACTCAATAAATTATCTGGGCCGTCCAAAGTTTAAGATAAATCCCACCGTTCATACATCTATCTAATAAAATACATCTATCTATCTAATAATCTAATAATAATTTAATAAAATACAAATGACTTTAAATTTTCCGTTCACTCAATACATTATTTTGATCGTTCAAAGTTTGAGATAAGTCATATTGTCCATACAGTGCCGGAGGCACGGGACCCAGATAGTAAATCTATAAAACTTATGATACAATTTTTTTGTCTCATTAAAGGTTTCTATACTATAATAGAGAAATTCTCATCGATCATCCTACATAATATTAATAGTAGTTAAAAAATAAAATTTTATATTTACTTTTATATTTAAAAAAGTAAGTTAAACATCAGATTATATAAAATTTTATATTTACTTTTATATAATCTGATATAAGTCATAAATTCGAATATTTTAAATTCAACTCCCACTTATAATAATTATCAAAGCATTCGGGTTGAGATATTAGTTTAAATGCAATTGAAAAACCCCACTTAATCAAAAAAAAAAAAGTAAGCTAAAAACATATTTATTTTATGTATAAAAATATATTTGTATAGATTTTCAAAATATTGCCTTCACCTTTTGTCCCTTTTATTCTTTTTAAGATGAGAAATTATGGTATTTATTTTTATTTACAGAATTAATATTTTTACAAGTAAATTTAATAGTTCTATACGTTCTTTCTTATATAAATATTAAATAGGATCCACTTTATGTGAAAGAGAATATTATGAAATTATCAAATTTAATTATGAAAATATAAATTGTTTTTTTATCTATGTAATCAAATTATATACAAGTGGTAGTCGTAAAACTCATTAGTCACTTGTTTACTTCATCCCAATCCTTTAAAGAGGAAAAAGACCCATGTTACATTTAAACCTCGTCAAAGATAAACCGATTTCAACCCCACCTAATTGGACACTCAAATCATTTTTATTTTATTTTATTTTTAATAATATTCAGTGCACCGCATGTTAGCAGCAGCCGCCAAAGTGAATGAATGGACAAACAGCAATGAAATAATTGGCGGTAACCGGTGAAACCGGTTATTATTATTTAGACGCCGTTTCCAGATCTTTTCTGTAAACTAAAACTATTTTTAAATCAGAAATAAAAATATTATTTATTATGGTAGTATTTGGTAATTACTTATTGAATAAGTCTAGACAGACCGATTTATTAGACCGAAAAATTAGATATTTATAATTATTTTTTTTACTTGTGACTCAAAAAATGTATACTCCAACATGATTTTTTATAAAATATAATATTTTAGGTATAATTCGGATACATGTACAAAAACAAGATTATACAGACGTTTTAGGTGTAATTTGGATACATATATAAAAACAGGGTTATACAGTCTGTATAACCCTGTTTTTGTATATGTATCCAAATTACACCTAAAACACTATATTTTATAAAAATTCATGTTGTAATAAATACTATACATTTTTTGAAAGTCAAAAAAAAAATTGAAAATGTCTAATAAAAATGTTCATGTAGAAGGACTTACTTATTTGAAAAGGGTTAGCTGAATTACATTTTTTAAAATTAATTAAAACACTTTTGACAAAGTGTTGGAATTGTTAAAGAAAATAAAATCTTATATCACACATTTGACATTACCATAAATTTATCTTTTATATTTTTTTAAAAAAAACTTTTATAATTATGTAACCAAATACTTTCTTTTAACATACTACTTTTTCTAAAACTCTATATTAAAAGTATTACACATTTTTTGTCTGTACATCTATGCATGCCATTGGCAATAGCAGGTAGGAAAAGTCTTGGGCGACCGGTTTTTAGCGAATTTTTTTTTTTTTTAAATATCTCCTAAATAATTTATAAAATTTATTGTATGTACATACATATTTTTTATATATATTTAAATGACATTCAAAACACTTTTTTCTGTAAAAATTCTAGTTACAATAAATCTTATAAATTATTTAAGAGATATTTAAAAAAAAATAAAAAATTGGGACCGATCGCTAGCCCGGTCGCTAGAAACCGGTCAGCCTAGAAGGACTGTAGCAGGTAATCAAAGCCGAAATATCCTTGGCCCTTCTCAGAGGCCTCTTCCTTATCTTCATGACTTCATCCCTCCTCCGCATAATATATATATAAACCTCATGAATCCAGTGTCTACTCTTCCTCATCAGCCTTCTATTCATCCAATTATTATTCATAAAACTATTATATTTGCTCCCCTTCGTAATTACGGTTGTACCATCCGGTTGGTTATGATAGCTGCCGGAAACTGTGAAGCAGCTGAGAGCCTCCGCTCCTCTCCACCTCTGGGCTTTCCACGCCTCCGCTTCTTCCGTTACCGCCGCTTGAGGTAGCCGCCCCACCTCACCCCCACGACTAAAATTACCGTATTGCCATCGTATATATCTATACATATACACAGTTGATAGTATAATTCTTCAATTCTATGTCGACGACCAAGAATAATAGGATGGCCTATGAGAAGAAAAATAGGAAGGGGAGATTAGCGGAGAAAGCGTCGTCGTTTCACGGAAGGATTCCGGACGCCATGGTAGTTGGAAAGCTTCACAGGCCGAGGACTGTGCCGGACCTGCTCTCCGGGAGAAGCGTCGCCGGAGTTTCTTCGACGGAAATAAGGCCGAAGCTGACGAAGCTGTTGCTCAACGTTACAATTCAGAGGAGCCTGGGGCCGGTGATGGTAATCATGTCGCCGGAGTCGACGGTCGGTGATTTGATAGCGGCGTCTCTGCGGCAGTACGCCAAGGAAGGGAGACGACCAATTTTAGGAGCTGCCGATTGTTCCGGTTTCGATCTCCATTATTCTCAGTTTAGCTTAGAAAGTAAGTTTAATTTAAATTCTCTATATATAATTTTCTATTCAAAGATTCATTTGGGCATTGATTTTGATATATATATATATATGAATGAATTTGGGGATAGGTTTGGATAGGGAGGAGAAGCTGATGAATTTAGGATCGAGAAACTTCTTTCTGTGCCCTATAAAGTCTGAGACGGCGGAAAGTAGTGGCGGAACGGCGAAACCGCCGACGTCGTGTTCGAAGGAAGCGGAGAAAGGGCCGAAGGTGGGGTGGCTCAAGTTCATGGATTTCTTTGTTCCGAACCAATCACAGTAGGTTACTTGCTTAGTTACTTTGTAGCTAGATGTACTATTTTAGCCCTGTAGTTTGTTACTACTAATTTGTTTACTGAACTTTCAACCTTGTAAAATGTTTTAATTCTGGTAAAAAAATAATAATAAATCGATTTATTGAACCGATTTAATTCGGATTTTTCAGGTCAGATCGAACCGAATATAAAATCGATTTTTAGTTCAACCGGTTGAATGGGCTGCTCCGGACCGAGTTTCAAAACAGTGATTGTAATAATAGTATAAAGTTGAAATTATTGTATATAAAGTGGAGATTTTGTAGAAACTGTGTTTATGAGTTTCTAAACTAAAAAGATGGAATACTCTGTTGAATAGACAAAAAAATAAAAAACATTTATTAGTTTTGTGTTATTTGTAATGTAGACAATTTACCGGGAATTATAAAAGACTGTGCTTATATTATTTATGTGCAAATTTTATGTCCATTTTTTTTTAGAATAATGATGGAGAACACAAAATATTTTACAAACTGCTGATGTGGCATATTGTGTGTGGCCGAAGACTACATTGAAACAATTTGTTAATCAATATGCTGAGGTAGACTATATCACATCAGCAATTTATAAAATAATTTTTATCTGTAGCATTATTCTTTTTTTATTCATTAGGAAGATAATCGGAGAAACTAATATTGAAAAATGATTAATTATAATTGTGAAAATGAAATATCTTATGCTATTTTGTTACCTTTTAAATATATACGATGAATTTCATTCCGTGAACGTATACTCAATGGCAGTGGTGGGCTCAAATATAAATGTAGACGTTGAATTATTGTTGATAATGATAATGTCCGACACAAATGTAGTAATAATTGCAAAGGAAACGTTCCCAAAAAGAAATTCTCTTTTAGACTAGTAGTAGTAATTAATAACGGTATAAAAATGACATACTAATTTCTTGAGCTTGCGAGATTGTACTATATCCTTAAATTATAATCCTACCTTAGTTTTATAAATTGAGTGTCTCAATTTTTTTAGTAAAAATTTATCTTACGGATGAAAATATTATACAAAAATATGAGTAATTTCTTGGACTTGCAAGATATACCCTTAAAATATATTACTAGTACTTTAATTTTATAAAATGAGTTTATCTTACGGATGGAATGAGTAAATTTATTTTTAGAATTTTGAGGATTTTGTTTC
Source organism: Panax japonicus (assembly GCA_020205505.1). Taxonomy (NCBI): domain Eukaryota; kingdom Viridiplantae; phylum Streptophyta; class Magnoliopsida; order Apiales; family Araliaceae; genus Panax; species Panax japonicus. The sequence goes on along the minus strand of CM035108.1, from coordinate 65,136,746 downwards.
CAAATGTACTACTACATTTTAGAATTGTAGAGGTGTCTGTAGGGCTGAACAAGTAATCAAATTGGAACTGAAATCGCACCAATTAAAATCGCATCAACGGTTTCGGTGTATGTGACGGTTTTAGGTGGGTTAAAAAACTAAATTTATGGTTTCAATTTGGTTACTAGCCAAAACCGCACGCATAAAATCGAAATCGCACCATGTGTGTGTATGTAATACACACACATGAACACGCTCAAATGTGTGTGTATGTATTATCTCTACTAAATTCTAAAGTTACTTTTCACTTGAACACGCGCAGAAAAAATCCAGTCTTGCATTGTCATTTTTTCACCAATTGAAAGAAGATGGTTATAGGTTATAGAGTCAAAAATTAAGTAATTAGGTTTTGGAATTTCGAATTTGTCTTATGCGTTAATGGAGGGGCTTATAGCCGAGGGGTCAAATTCGTTGGTTTGAGCACTTGATGCATTGGTTAAGGTCAATACTATACTAGTAATAGTCTAATAGATTATTTTTCAAATTAGGTATAGTTAGAATTATATTCTATAAGTCCTCCCTGTAATATATAAGATAGAATTTCATTCTATCTCCAGTATATACTTCTAATTTTTGGGGAACTATATAATTTTTTTGCTTGTTATCGAATATATGGTCTCCGTTGTTTTATATAGCGTATGTTTTAGTTTTAAAGCATCATTCCTTTATTATAAAGTAAAATTATTTTACGTGTCTCACTGTTCTATGATTTGATGGTGAATTTGACATGTTTGGCATAAGGAACTTTGGTTATATGCTTGATATATTAATTCTCATTGCAGACTTTATCACTAAGTTAATTGCTCGATGTAAGTTCTATGTTAAATTTTATTGAAGACTTAGACTTTTTTGTTGTTTTAATTGATTTTGGAACCGAAACCGCACCAATTAAAATCGTACCGTACACTTTAAAACCGCATCACATCAATTACAAGCGATTTCGTGTGCAATTTTAAAATTTTTAAACCGCACCTAAGCGATTTTAGGTGCGGTTTAGATTTTAAACCGCACCATGCTCACCCCTAGGTGCCTGAACCAGTTGGTCCCTTCTTACAATATTACTACTTATTGTTCTACTTGAATTAGCAAGCTCTAACAAAATTAGGAATGATTATATTATATTAAAAAAATTTCATTAGAAATTCACTAACCCACTTGATTTTTGGTCCATGCCTATTTTGATACTGATTTTAGTTCCAACTTAACATTTAATTCGCCTCAAAAAACAATTAGAAAACTCTTGTATTGTTATTGTTATTATTTTTTTGTCAAACTCGACATTAAAGGCCTTCTTGATTTACATCATTTTCTTCATCAAGCCACAAACATGAATAAGAAAAACAAAAAAGATTTGCTTTCTTTTTTACTACTAAGGATTCTAATTTATATATATATATATAGTCCGGATCCAGTCCGGACTCCCGCATATTCTTAAATAATGTTAATAATGTTATCTAATAATATTATTCAAATAATATAAATTATTGATCTGATAATGGGAAATACTATGTAGTGACAATTATTTAAACAACAATAATATAAACTATCAACGCAATAATTATTGAATCAATAAAATAAAATATTGAACAGTAACTACTGTAACAATTATTGAGTAGTGCTTTTTTACGTACGAATCAATAATTCAACAATATTGTGCAATATCGTTTGCTACTATGCCACCATGCGTATTACTGTATTTTAACCACCAGGTATTCCAACATTGTTAACGGTAACAATTTCGCCGTTATTTATAAAAACTCATACTTTATCATTTTTCTTAATCCAACCGTTTTTCGTTATGGGGCCCACAAATGGCTGCACCGTCGTACGAATATTCCTCGACAACAAGAATATTCCACGATCAAACGAATATTCCCCGACAGCAATGAATATTTTGTAACCACTTGCTTATTTTGCAAAATTTACACATTTCACCCATAACCAAAGCATTATATCAAATTAATATCTTATTAATTTAGAATAATGAATAGAAAAAATTCAATTTTATTTATAATAAGTTGGGAATTTACAGTAGATAGCATGCTCTACTTGACTCTTCTAATGGATTACTTGTTCCGCTGCAGTTAAACTTGATGTTTATTGTATTTTATTATTTTAACACTGTTAAAGGCTAACGATAATTTATTTTGCATTATCTTAATCATAATATTTCTTAATGGACTAGTTGAACTCACCTTTTTGCTTTCATTGTTCTCTTCAGGAAATGAGAACGTAGCCAGGACTAGTCGAGGAACAGAGTGATGGTCCGAGATGGTGTTATAGTAGTCCTCACTATTCTATGAAATAATGTCATAATAATTGTAATGATGACTCCATTTGAGTTTGGATATTGTCTAGAAGACAATATTCGTGTAAAAATTCTCAGCTCATGTTATATAATTAAGTTTGTATTTGTATTTTGTACCATGTATTTAGCGACTCAGAATGGGTGATGTATACCTATTTTGGGGGTATCACATGGCCCACCCGTTTGCCAAGTCTATATGTCATACTCCCTCCGTCCCTAATTATTTGACGTTTTAGAGGTGGACACAAGAATTAGGATAATGATTAGAAAGTTTTAAATATAATACTCAATTGTCTATAATACTCTTACATCTTTTATTGGGATAAGGAGAGTTTTGTTGAGATAAGGAGAGAGAAAGAGTTTAAAATATCAAAAAAATAGGCAGAGTAATGAAGAATAATTTTAAAAAAATTATTATTAATTTTTCTATTTAAACAAACGTCAAATAATTAGAGACAAATGAAAAACTCTTAAACGTTAAATAATTAAGAATGAATGGAGTAAAGAGTATGTGAATAACCCACATCACATACAATTAGCTAGATAAACTCATGAGTTAGAAAGCTAGTATTATGATATTCTCAAACATATTTCGAGAGTACTTTTCTTTTTTAACTTGAGTATATGTTAAATTAATAAAATGTACCCAACTTTAGCATATAAAGACATCCACACCCAAATCTAGCATATATAGAAAGAAATTTAGTCTAAAATGATAAGAATTAACTCAACTCGTTATATATTAAGACATATTTTGTCATATGAGACAAGATATATACTTTTAACACTCGTCTTCATTTTTAATCGTCTGATGAATATGAGACCCGCACAAGATAAATAAACCAAGAAAAAAGCTTGTCACAATACAAGTACAGAAGAAACTTAGTAAACTATGAGAAACTGTTAGCCCAATTGATAAATGGTATTAATTAAGAAACGAGTAATTTTGACTTTTTAAGATTTTAATTAAGAAATGGTATTAATTAAGAAGTGAGTAAGAATTAAAATTAAGAAAAATATTTAGTTTGACTCGCTTTGATACCATATTAAATTTATAAATTGAATTCAAGTTTAACCCATAAAGATATTAAAATTATATAATTCATTTTCTTCTTTCCAAGAAGAAAGATGCCTCCTCTTTTATGGCTGCTTGACTTCATCCATCATTATATTTGAATCCTAACTCTTAAGAGAAAGTACAATTTTCTTTACAAAATAACAATGAAATAAGTATTATTTACACTTTCGTCCAATAAAAATAATCTTTTTCTTTTCTTGAATGGAAATCTTTTTAGTGCAAATATTCATAGAAATAACTTTTTTTTTCTCGGTCGTCAAGCAAATTATATTTGTCAATAAATTTCTAAAAAAGTAAGAGAACAAATATTAATATTTTAATTTTTTTAATCCAGTAACTTTTCGTAAATAATACTAATTGTAAACACGTCTATCTGGGCTCAACCCATGTTTCTGAATGAGGATAAAAATAGGGCCCACAGTTGATGACACTATAGGCCCAATTACATATGAAAGCCCAAGCCCACCCCAAAACTTCCACTTTTGTATCAGTCAACTGTCAGAAATGAAAAACCCTTGCAAAACCCTAGGCCAGCAAGCAACGGCAACGCTATAAATACCCTTTAAATCCACCATCCTTTACGCCTCTTCTTTCAAAAACTCCTTTGTCAAACCCTAGTTCGTTTCTCTTCCTCAATCAATCAATGGAGTTCTGGGGTAAGCTTCGCCTGTTTTCAATTTCTGTTATCATTTCATTTAACTATCTGATTGATTGTTTATATCTATCTATGTATGTATATAAGATTAGCTTGCTTATTTGCATTTTTGGGGTATTTGGTTGCTGTTGTTTTAGTTTCGTATTTGTTTTATCTTCGATTTTTCTTCTATATATATGTATATATATTTTGTGTTGAGATGAGAAATGATATATGATTAAGTCAGTAGCAAAACATTTTTGATTTCCAGTAATCTCTCTTTTTTCTTCTTTGTAATTGTATTCCATTTTATAAGTTGTGTTGAGCTTTACTTAGTTTTCTATGCTGGAACTAATCATTTCTGATTAGCATTTAACAAGCAAGCTACACCAGAATAAAAATAATCAGTTGCTATTTTTATCTTGTGAGCATGTGCTTACGCTTGCTATCTTTCCGAAAAGGTAGGTGTCTCCCAAGGCTGAACGTGATAAATGCATTTTAATGGTTGTCCTGTGGATTACATCATTTAGCATTAATCTACTACATGTTTGAGTCTTTTCTGCTTTCTGCTTAACCTAATTAAGCTTAACATGTCAAAATCTTAGGCGTTGAAGTTAAATCTGGGGAGTCCCTAAGTGTCTCACCTGAAGAAGGCCGACTTATTCATGTTTCCCAGGTTAATAATAGTTTTGCTTGTTTTTTGTGTCAAATTGTTCAAGTTTAATAATTTTTTGTCATAAGGTTATCTATAAATCTTTTGTTTGAGGATTTTTTGGAATGTTGCAAATTTAGGTTGCACTGGGAGAAGTGAAGAACATCAAAGGAGCCCAGTATGTGCCAATCCGTATGAAGATTGATGACAAGAAGTATATTATAGGGTCACTGTCAGCAGAGAGTAGACCTCATTTGACATTTGACTTGGTGTTTGAGAAAGAATTTGAACTCTCACATGACTGGAAAGATGGCAGTGTCTTCTTTTGCGGATACACAGCTGATAATCCATATCCTTCTCATTCCTAATCTTAATCTTGTATTCTATCTTGTACTCAAATGTATTTTCACATTGTTTTGAATCTGCTCTGTAACCTATAGAAAAAGTGTCTATTAATTGTGTCATGGCATCAACCTTAAGACAATGTTTATCAGTTTATGTTTTGAGTTATATTAAATGTTTCCTTGACTCGCCGTCTTCTCCACGGATCAGGAGGAATTTGGTCCTGGTGAGTATTGCACCTTGAGTTGTACAGGTTTCTAGCATTTTATTTTTTATGTTGATGCTTGACTAAATTTTGTTTTCAGAAGACTTTTCTGATGAGGATGAGGACGAGGAAGAGGATTTAATCCTTGAGAATGGTAGATGTAGTATATTTGATTCTAGAATATAGTGTATATTACTTTAGTTGTTTTAATATATTGATCTAGAAACATTGTTTATTTGGCTGTTTCTTTATCAGGTAAAGTTGTGCCTGATGTCCAGGTAGCAAACCCTACTAAATCTAAGGATGCTGCTAAAAAGCCTGTATCTGCTACAAAGCCAAAGGTTACACTTGTGGATCCCAAGAAAGAAGAGTCTGATAAGGAAGAAGATAGTGATGATTCGGATGAGGAACTCAATGATGATGTAAAGTTCTCTAATCCACTTCTTTTTAATTTGTTTCTTTTATATGATTAGTTACTTCTTTGATATTATTGTTTTATTATCTTACTTATTTGCTTGAATTTTTTTTCATCGTCTCAAGGAGACTGTAAATTGTTTTCTGCATATGATAGTTGTGCATAAAATTTTGTTGGTGTTAATTTTTTTAATTGTCTTTTGAACTCGGATTTATTTTTCTTTTTGCTAGGAAGATTGGTCTTTTCAAATTGTTTTAGTAAAGGACCTGAGAAGATTCACTTCAGTGTACCCTGATATTTCTTGAGCTGCATGACACTTGAACAGTCCTATTAGAAGAATCCTTGCACAGAAACTGATTGAGCCTATCATTTTTCTTGGCTCAAGATTAGCAGTAATAGAATCCTTTATAAGCTGGAAATAAGAATTCTCTACCATTTTAGTAAAAGTACTGGTTTGCTTTTGCATCGTGCCGTGGACTATTCCTCTTATTTTTTGTAGTAAAGGTTTCTGCCGTGATCCCTGCATCAAAACTAAATTATTACAACGATATTCATGTTATGATGAGCATTAGCAGATCCTCTAACATCAAGTAGAAAAAAGATTTTACTATATCAAGAAATGATTAACCACTTCCCTTTCTGATATGTTACCCTGGACTCGCACTCTTTTTTGTGCAAGGATTAAGATTAATTCCCTTGTTATGCTAGAAATTTCTGGTTTCTCAAAGTCTGAATTTTAATGTTTTAATTGTGAAAATGATGCTAATTTGTGGAACAAGTATACTGATTTCTATATATTTAATTCTTCTCTGTTTAAAACCTTTGGTTGGTGCAATTCCCCAATCTCAGTCTAGTTTTGAGTTGGTGTGATTCCCAATTTTAACTTGGTCTCGAGTTGGTTGGGGCATGAGAACTTGTTAATTCTACTTATTTGTTTGTATTTTTCACTTATTTACAAACCAAATAGTTCATGATCTTTTTTTCTAGTTAGGTATTTTAGTCATTTAGCATTTCTGCTATTCCACAAGTAATATTATGATTTGGTTCTCTTTAAATAGTCATGTAATCCTTGCATAGACATTGAGATTATTCTTGGTATTTATTATTATAAACATTGATTGCAATCAATTTACTCATTGAAGATCCTAGGGTTAGTGGAGTTTTGAAGCTTCACCCTAGTAACAATTTTCCTGTTTTTTCAATTATTTTCTGCAATTCAAGCTTTAAAAATCATGTCCTGTGTTAATTTTTTTTATGGATGCTAGATTCTTCCGTTCTTTCTGTAATTGTTTTGTTATTTAAGCTGCTGCAATTTTTAAGTCATCTTGATTTTCTGTCGGTTTTTTAGCCAATAGTGTGACAATTTAAATTTTCTCACGTTTTTATTTTGTTCAGTTTAGCAACAGCAATAACGAATATTTATTCTTTTTGATGTATTTTCATTGTTTTCAGTCGGATGATAGCGATTTAAGTGGTGATTCAGATGATGATATGTCTGAAGATGAAGAAACACCTAAGAAGGTACTAGCATGCAGGAATATGTTGATATCTGTCCCCCTCCGCACACACCCACAGCTGTCCTAATTGTTTGTAAGCTGACTTGGGTTAACTTGTTAAACATTTTCAGGCTGAGCCATCCAAGAAGAGACCCTCGGATTCTGCAACAAAAACTCCAGTTGGAACTGCTAAAAAAGCTAAATCTGATGCACCTCAGAAAACAGGTGAAATGCTTTATTTTCATTAATTATTTTTGACTAGACAAGTATCAAGGTCTTTGATACCAGCTAATAAAATTCCTGTTGCCTTCATTTTTTTGTGTGTTGCATGTTTCTATTAATGTAAACTTTCACTCATTATAATTGTACCTGTTTCTATTAATGTAAACTTTCACTCATTATAATTTTCAAAGCTACATATTAAAGCAATTGAGTGCGATTGAGTAAACCTAGCAAAAACAATAAAGCATAAATATAGTAGTGTCCTGTATGTATAGAGATGCAATCCAGCGTCTTTGTTAGCATAATTGGGATTCAATCACATTTGATAAACAAATAACATCCACCTTTTTCTTGTGCTTAACGCCTTGCTAAATTCAACTGTTTTTATTCTGAAAATACTTCAATTATAACTTTCTTGCAGATGGTAAAAAAGGCAGCGGTCACAAAGCAACTCCCCACCCTTCAAAGCAGGCTGTGAAGAAGACGGTCGAGACACCCAAATCCAGCGGCCAAGTTTCTTGCAAATCTTGTAGCAAGTTCGTTCAGTCGCACAGCTCAGCTCGCTCTTGTTTAAATATTGAGTTATTGAGACTTAACTTTATTGTAACTATTTTGCAGGACATTCAACTCGGAAAAGGGCTTGGAGTCTCATTCAAAGGCTAAGCATGGTGGCAAGTAAAGCGGGATTGATCTTGCACTTCCCAGAGTTATGTTGGCGGGATTGATCTAGTGTTGGCATTCATATTTCATATTGCTATCAGTTTTAAGTTTTGCAATTCAGTTGTGACCTGTATTACTTTATGATATCATCTTCAATCACCATATTCAAATTTTTGATAGTTTTTGGAAATTGGCAACGCTTATTGATAAATGGTAATCAAGTGAACTCTTTTGATAGTTTTTGATTGCGTGATTTAAAATATTTTCTAATTGCAAATGAACTTTTACTTATTCTACATAATTGGAGTTGGTTTTCTAGTCAAGTCGAAACAAGGACTTAAAAAGTAACTTTTTTTAAATTTAGCCAATTTAGACCAGGATACATCATCATTTTCATTTTACAAAGATAATATTTTTTAATATTCGACTGATATATCTAATTGAATCCGGTTGATAATAATAATAGAAAGAAATCAAATTCATAATTAATAGAATAGCCTCGCCAAACTCCATCCATTTGGAAGAGAACCTCTGCTTGTTTGTATTAACTTTCTACTTCATGATGTGATGAAAAATATGTAGCAGAAAAAAGAAACAGTGAAAATTTCAGTTTCAAAATTTAGACCGATAATAAAATACACATTAGGATGGTAGAATTTATAATCGCAAGGAAAGGAAAATTTAGAAATCAAAAATTATGAATGTAGAAGCTTATAGTGGAGTTGCAAATAATAGGCTTTTTTGGGGGGATGTGGGGGCTACAAGTCTTGGTCAAGTAACTAAGCCCCAAGGCTGGCGAAGAAGAAAGAAACAGGCAACACAACAACTCAAAAAACACATTTTGAAATTGATTCCGACCATCAAAATGAATAGATGACACAACAAACAATACAACAAATTCAGAATCCCCCCAATAAAACAAAAAAAGGGTGATAATTAGAATAGAATAGATTGAATCAGAAATGACCTTTACCAAGAGGCTAGCAGCTATGAAAATGGAACACCATGTAACAGACTAACAGCTAAACAAACCATCAACTATAAATTATACCATCATTCTTAACATAGTTTCTTGCATTAAATAACACTTGGCTAAGGTTTTTCAAAGAATGAAAGTAAAGGAAAATCCGAATGCAGGAGCAAAAACTACCATCCGACATGGACACATAGTGCAGAAAGTACATAGCTTTTTCTCAACTCCTCCCAACGAGTCCCTGAAAATCCCTGTCAGATCAGCACCAAACAAACCTGTACACAAATTCATGGTAAGCTGCAGTTAAAACATGTCCTCAATCTTTTGAAGCAGGAAACCTGGACCTGCAAATCTCATGTAATCACAAGATCACTTTGGAACGAAAAATGACATGGCTAAACAGCAAAATGAAAGCACACCAGCCAGGATGTGCCCACTAATTAGTAGACAAAAATCATGAATGCATGAGTTCCACTTTTACCAGTTTATTGAAGTACGTATTAAAATTTTCACATTGCTTGTAAAAGATCTGTATTTGTAGAAATATTATAAACATATATATATATATATATATATATAATTTTAATATTTATAAGGCAGAAATAAAACTTCTATTTGAATTTCCATGATACTGTACTGCTTTAATGGAAGGAGTTGCAACTTTTCAGTACCCACGAACTTTAAAAACTCTATGCTCAGCATAATCTGATAGGACCGAGAGCTAGAGAATCAAAATATCAAATAACTACATACAATTATAATCTGCCAAATATGCCTGAATCCTGATTAGTAGGAAGAAATCTGGCAAATAACAAGGAAGTTTGATTGATAAACACGCCCAAAAGACAGAAAAGAATGACTAACAGAAAATTGTATGAAGTTTGGAGACTGCATGGAAATCTGCAGAAAACATCTAGAAAATTAGCTTCTATGAAGTGGGAGGTATAATAAAAATGACACAATCACACCTTTAAATAAATTAGAGAAAATAGCAACGACGCATGCTCAAACTAGTACTCCGTTTGGAGCAAATAACTAGTTTGTACTCCATCTGTCCCATTTTAGAGGACAAATTTATGGGGTCTTGGACAACAGAAATTGAAATTTACGACATACATTAATAAATTATATATTCTCTCTTTGATATAGTCTAAAGTATAATATACAAATATATTTAGAATATAAAGAATAAATACATAAATTATAATATATATTGGTAATTTTTCGATGCGTCATAATTTTCATGTTGAAAACACCCTAAAATTATAGCATTAAAAGTAGGACTGATGATGCAATGTAGTCTTGATTCTTATAATCAAATGATACATAGGAAAACCCTTGAATTAAGGACTTATTTGGTTTACAAAATAAAAACACAACAGAGCAAAACAACTCAATTTCATTATAATTGTAATTATTAATATTATTGTCTCTTTTAAAGAGTAAAATACATGCAGTTCCTACATTAGCATGCATATATACAAAAAAATGGGATGAAGGCTCAGAATGGAGTTCAGCTCATTGAAGTTGGAAGAAAATGAATGCAAAGATAAAGCACAATATGAATGCACGCATGCAAAAGGAGATATGAAAATCACACCAAAAAAATATAGAAAATAAAAGAAAAAGAAGAAAATATTTCACATTCCATATCAATGAACTGTAAACCTGTACACCACCTGCACAGTGTAAAATGGGCTGTAAGCTAAAATTGAAGCACCAGAGAGATGGGCTTCCTATAAAAGTGAACTCTATTTAGAGACCAACAATAATGTCACAATCATAAGAGAGAAGAGACGAACCAGAAGCTACATGTTTCAGTATTGATATCCACTTTGCTCTGACTGCAGCTGATTATAGTATTGATCACCATTTTGCATATGCCCGTCATAATCCCATTCATTTTCATTGTTCATACCATTGGCTTTGTTACCAAGTTCTGCCTGTTCTTTTTCCCTGTTCCATTGCTCAATTTTAGCGCGTCTCTCTTCACTACCTTCTCTAATCGGACTACAATGCCTCTTTGCCCCTGGGCTCCTGCTTCGTCCTCTCTTATGTTTAGGGCTTATGCTCTTATACCTCCTGCTCCAACTCTCATGATGGAAATCCCTGTCATCATACCTCCTACCATGGCTGCGGCTGCTGTGTGAGCGCTCGTCATAGCTTCGATGCCTGTAGGGACTTCTACTTCGGCTTCGGCTGCGACTATGCCTTCGTTGGTACCTCCCAAATAACTGGCGCCTCAGCTCCCTGAATGAATGTATGAGGAAGTAGATCCATTCATGAAACAAAATAATGATTCCAAGTACCGCAAACCAAAATTTAATTGACAGCTAGAGAGGGAGAGAGATGTACCGGCTGATCTTTTTCAGATGCATAAAGTTGCAGTACCCACCACGATTGCAAACATTCTCCTCATATTGCCTACATGTGGCTTCACGAAAATCAGTCACTGGCGAGAAATCAACAATGATGGGCCGTCCTGTATGGATGATTATTAACAATGAGATAACATATCCCAAAAAAAGAAGAGAGAATACAGCTAAATACATAGCATTGCATAAAGTGAATATTCAAGGTTCAAAACCATGACTATGACAGAGTCTTACCAGCATAGTATCTTCCAGTCAGATTTTTCAATGCATTTCCAGCATGTTCTTCTTCTCTAAACTGAACATAAACATTACCCACCTGTAATACAGCAGAACTTGCGTCATATTACATGTTGAATTCAAAGAAATCGCACACTGGGAAACACGATAAGTAACCATATGCACATCAAGGGTCAAGAAGGTTCACCATGTGGTCAGCCAAATTGTCGCACACATTCAAGCTCTCAATCTCTCCATACTTGTTCAGCTCCTCAAAAAGATCTTCATAGAAATCCTACAATTTACACAAACCCACAAGTCAAATGAAGTAGCGTACAGAAGAATTTCCCACATAGTATGGAGGAAGAAAGTTTTGAGTGTAATTCATGTAGAAATAAAACTAAAACCTAACATAATCTGAATTGAAATCAAATTTGATAATAATAAGTTTTACACCCAAAGCAAAAGCTATTCAGCGACATCACATAAAACAAAACCTAAGAACTTATGGTAATGTATCATTGAAAACTTAGAGTCCGAACCTGAAATCAGGAAATCATGAAAGAGAAAAACCTAATTCCGATTGCATCAAATCAAATGTTTATCAGATACAAACAAAAATCATACTAAATCAAAGAATTAAAACAATGAAAATTCCAAGAAAGAAATAGTGTTGCATAAAATAAAACTAACTGACATATAGCATTATACTAAATCACAAAGTAATTAGTAAATATGTCCCAATAGTTAAATTTTAATAATATTATTCTTGCAAATGGCCAGCTAATTGTCCTGCATGCTAGTCATGCTCCCATATCAATATTTTAAATGTAATATTATAAAGTCGAACACTACTATGGTTTTTCAAAAGAGGTGAGCTTATAAACATGCAAATACACTTCCACGCTATATCTTAACCGGTGCACTTATTCATGTCATTCTGCTTATTTATTTTTCAGCTAACTGAGCTTTAGTTATATTTGTAGTCAGTTTTTTATGGTTTATACTTTTATTTTTTTAATCTAAAATTATTTTCATCTTGTAATTGCTATATATCCCCTCCATTCCAAAAATTAAAAATATATTTTCAAAATGAAGCAAAATTTTATTTTTCCAAACACATCCCTAAACATTTGATAGAAATTTAATACTCAATTTACCTCCTATATCATTCAAACGCACCAATAAATATATAGGAATGGAAATGCATAAAAACCTCGAAGTGATCCTGCATTTTACGGGGGTCGAGGGGATTTCCCTGAGCGTCGACGCCAGGGGTGATCATGTCGGGTCGCTGGTACATGTTAGAAAGAAGCAGGGTAGGACTGACGCTGGGCTTGGTGTGGAGCCTGGAGCAACGATCGCCGTGCCTGCAAGCTCCGATCTTGAAATAGAACGGGCAATTCACCCTGTCCTTCTCTGTCCCGAATATCGATGCCAAATGCTCCGCCATTTCAGACGACCAATTAACTCTCTCTCTAGGGTTTCTTCTTTCAGGTAAAGGAAATTTCTTCGATTATAGGGGCATAGGGGCGGAGGGGCGGGGGGGACGGGGGGTAAGGTTTATATAGGAGAGAGAGAGAAGGCTATACAATTTCTCTACTGGATATATAGTTCTATATAAGTGCCAATTAGAAATAATACCTCAAAGTTTCGATTTTTTGCAACTTTAGTCCCAAAGTTTAGAACTTGACGTTTATCCTCTTAGCTTCTAAACTCGTAATCATATTTTTCAAAATCATAACCTTTTTAATAGGATGTTTATTACCAATTACCGATTTAAATAAATATGCAATACTAAATTTCTATATACATATGTTAAGCAGCCTAATATACATATACAAAAGTTTTGTTTGTATTGACGGTAATAGCAAAATTATTAGGAGAAATCCTTAACATATCATCATTACGAGCTTCTGAGTTATGAACTAATTAATGATGGCTTAAACTTTCCAAATTTGGGTCAATTGATCAAAATTAGTAAATTATGATGGAAATTTTCCAAACTTTACCAAAACTTATTAATTTGCAGCTCCGCCGAAATAATTTATCAACCAAATTTTATAAAAATTTTATACATGGATAGAACTTAACACTAACTAAAATGGCATGTTATTTTCCATTATAGTTTTGAGATTACAGATCACATATTTTAAAGGTGATTTTGAAAAAATCGACCTAAATGTCGATGAAGTTTGAAAGTTTGATTTTAATACGGCTAATTAGACAGAGTTATTAGTTGGTAAAGATTTAAATAGATGTATCAATTCATCTGAATTTTTAAATTTTAATAATTGAGATGACCCATCGCGTGACTCCGTAAAATTGGTCCGTAATTGAAATTTATTGACTTTGGGGGCTTGTTTAAGTGATGAGAATGTGTTAGGCACCCATGACTTCCGTGAAACACGGCTATCTCTTTCCTAATGTTTTCTTGAAAATATTAAATGGAACATAAAGTGTGTGTTTGTGTTCTGTGTCTATATGAATTGAATTGTGTCTATATGAAGCATAAGGTATCGTCTCCTATGTCATTAAAGTCGAAATCTATGGTATCATCTCCTAGATTCAAGTTGTGAAATATAAGTAACCTAGGGGTCGTCTCCTAAGGACAAGTCATAGAATCTAGGGTGTCGTCTTCTAGAATCGTCAAAATCTTTTTTGGAAGCAACTTTAAGTTTTTTTTGAACTTATGGACGAATAATTTGATTTGAATGAAAAATTTCGTTTTAACTTTCGTTTGATAAAAACTTTTTGGTGTCGTTTAGAAAAACATTGTTTTACAAACCCTTCGTCAAATAGAAATCGATACTCTATTACTTCTCATTTTAGCCTAGAATTAATTTAATAACCTTGTTTGATTCAATTATAAAATAATTTTACAATTTTGTTCAAAAATCATTTTCATATGTTGAAAGATAAAATTAAGCATCGAAAATAAAGTTGGAGCTAGTTGGGGGTATGTATGCCATTTATATAACTCCAAACACCTCACAATAATAAAATCCACTATCAAGAGGCCTTCAATCCAATTTTAGTCGGATGGAACACTTGATATCGTTTTAAAGCCCGAATTACATTCACAATGATTGAATTGCAAAAATTACAATTGTTAACTATGTCCATCGTGAGAATGTCCTTCAATTCCAACACGATGTTTAAGGGTTTTGACTTTATTCCTAGGCATACATAATTCATAATCATACCCAATAACGCATCAAGACCTATATTTGGAGTTAAGAGTTTAGGAATAGACTTCCATACATCGTACAACAAATCAATAACATCGTAATTATATCGTTAACTATATTAAAATCGCAAGAATCTATTATATATCGACGAGATCTATTAAAGAAACTTAGAATCGAAGGAGTGAAACCCATATATCTAAAATTTTATAGATTTACAAAATAATGCATTGAGATCTGTTATATGATTTTTTGGGTCTAGCCATGGTGCAACCCAGTCTATTTAATAGTCCGGATCTGGTGATGGCTCATATGTATTGATTGTGACACTGGGAGAGTCCTTATTAAAATAGCATTGTGTTTCCAAATTTAGAGGGATAAAGAGTCTTTCCCCTAGCTGGATGCGGGTGGAGGTGACTTCTATATATACAGCTACAAGCTAGTGTTTGAGGGGAAAGAGGAACACAAGAGATACAACACAAATTAACACTTTGTACTCTCCATATTATTATAGTGGATTCTCTCTCTCCGTGGTTTTTTCCCAATTGGATTTTCACGTAAATTCTTGTGTTCATATTTTATATTCTTTTATTTTTGCTTTTGTGAGTGTATTTCGTGAGATTGATTTCACAACAATACAATCAACTGTTGGCGCGATTTTGGCCTGCTGTTTTGGTAATTTCGTCAGGCGTACAAAAATTGGTGTTAACATTGGCGCCGTCTGTGGGAAACAAAACACTTGTTCTAATGTCGATTTAAAATCACCGATTGACTGAAGAAGATAAGTGATTTCTTTTTATTAAATTAAATATATACTTATACGTGTGTATATATGTATTATGCCAAAATATTATTATTTTAAACCAAAATTCTACGCACACCTCAATTGATTCAAAGCATACCAGCCATCATGGAAAAAATTGTAGCCCATGTGTATTAAACACCAACCAAAAAGTGGGTCCCACCCATAAATTTAATAAAAATTATTTTATTTTCCGAAACTTCAATAATTCATAGAAATTAGCCCGTTTATCAAAAAAATACGAATTTTATGTCCATTCTGCCTGAAATCGAATTCTCTACAACTTTGTAGCTTTGAGTTTTTCCAAATTCTAAACAGAAAATATCTAAAATCCACAAATGGGTGATTTTTAATACTTCTCTTCCAACAAAATACTGATAAAACACCTCAACATTAATTCCTTCATTTATAACAACATAAAATAAATAAATCCATCATTTATATCCATATCAAATAAATATTTCCTTATCATATAAATTAATAATTAATTATTCACAAATAATATTACAGAATCACACTTATGACATCCAGGCAGTTCTCAGGAAAGAGGGGGCTTTCCAATAAGGATTTCTCCTTATTGGCGCGCAATTAGGTGACCAAACCTCTCCTTAAACAGAACTTTCTAAACATTGCCAATAATGCTATCTAATAATATTATTCAAATAATATGAATTATTGATATGATAATGGAAAATATTGTGCTGTGACAATTATTAAAATAACAATAATATAAACTATCAACGCAGTAATTATTGAATCAATAAAATAAAATATTAAACAGTAATTACTGTAACAATTATTGAGTAGTGCCTTCTTACGTACGAATCAATACTGTGCAACCACGTGTATTACTATATTTTAACCACCAGGTAACCCAACAGTGTTAACGGTAACAATTACGTCGTTATTCATAAAAACTCATACTTTGTCGTTTTCTTCATTCGACAATTATTCCGTTATGGGGCCCACAATTGACTGCGCCGTCGTACGGATATTCCCGATAAAAAGAATATTCCACGACCAAACGAATATTCTTCGACAGAAATGAATATTTTATAACCACTTGCATATTTTACAAAATTTACACATTTCACCAATAACCAAAACATTATATCAAATTAATACTTATTAATTTAGAATAATGAATAGAGAAAAATTTAATTTTATTTATAATAAGTTGGGGTCTTACAAACCACATTAATCCAATCAACCCTTACTATTTCAAAATAATAAATAGAAGAAATTTAATTTCATTTTTAATAAGTTGGGGTCTTACAACATCTCCTCCTTATGAAATTTCGTCCTCGAAATTGACGTATGTACCTGGTATTTCGAAAAGGTGAGCATACCTCGCTTTCATTTCTGTTTTCAACTCCCAGGTCATTTCCTCAATAGCATAGTTTCTCCATAAAACTTTGACTTGGGGTATGACCTTTGTACGTAGAACATACTTCTTCTTATCCAAGATCTTAACAGGTACCTCCTCGTACGTTAAGTCTTCGACTATCTCATCCGGTTCTAACTCAATAATGTGGTACAGAAACAACTACAACTTTATTAATACAACATAAAAACTGTGAGTTTAAATACAAATATTATTTTCTAGACAATATCAACACTTAAATAAGTCCTCATTATAATTATTGATATATTATCTTACAAAATGGTGAGGACTACTAAAACAACTCTCTAAGACCTTCATTCCATACCCCGATTAGTACTCGCTACATTTTCGCCTCCTGAGAATAAAAATGGAACAAAAAGGAAAAGGGATAGCTCAACTAGCCCAGTAAAGAATATTATGACTAAGATAATATAGAACAAATTATCGTTAGTCTTCAACAGGGAAAAATCTGATAAAATACAATAGACAACAAGTTTCAGATCAATATTTGCAGTGAAAATAATAATTCATAGATGAGTTACGTAGAGAATGAAATCTACTATAATCTATGAATTTAAAAGTACATCATTAATATTTTATCCCTGTAACATCAATCAATATTCATCTTTGCACTACAGGCCAAATATATTCATCAGTTGGTCATGTTCATCTCAACATCTGTTCATCTTTGCACTACGGGCCAAAAATATTCATAAAAAAATCAACCATCTTTGTACTACATGCCAAAGAAATTCAGTAACACCATCATTTAGGACTGAGGATGATGAAAAATATTTTAAAGAAAACGAATCCAGTGAAACAAAAGAACAAATATTAAGGATTCATATTTTAAACAATCCGAGTTCAAAAATACTTCATAAATAATCATAGTGAAGTAAAATTTAAGAATGATCAAAATATGGATACAATCAAAACTAGTATCCATAATAGATATTTTGGACAAAAAAACGTAAAATTTAATTTTTTTGTGAATAGTGTCGTATTCGTGAATAGTGCCGTATACGTGAATAGTGCCGTATACGTGAATAGTAACCCTGACACTAAAAGACAAGAATTTTACAAGAAAAAATCTTATCAATATGCCGGCATAATGATATTAGAAGAAATAATATCATTTTAAAAAATAATATCCCTTACCTCGAAAAAGACAGTACTTCTAACTGGAATACCGGATATAGCGTTGAAGGAACTTGCACCGTATAGCAACACTCAAAGTATCAAAATACTCACAAGAATACGCTCGATAATATAGAGAGAGAAAGAGAGTGAAAACTTCAGTTTCTGGTGTGATTTTCAATTCTAACATAAGCACTCTATTTATATGAAAATGATTAGAACACCAAAGCAGAAAATTTAATAAAATATTAATATAATTATAAAATTTTTACGCCCATCTTAGAAATATGATTTCAGCTCATTTACCACACATGTGGGGCCCACCAATAATGACAAAAAAAATGTTTATCTTAAAAAAAAATTTAAAACTTCAAAAATTAATTATTCCAGAAGTTCAATGATTCATAATAAATAGCCCTTTTATCAGAAAAATTTAAACCTTATGTCCTTTTCATAGGAAATTTCATTCTCTACAATTTTACAGAAGAAAGTTTTTTCAAATTCCAAATAAAAATTGACCGAAATCCTTAAATGAGCGATTTTACAGGCTATAATTAAATTTCAGTAAACAAATGGGGTCCACAAACATGAAAAACATGTTTGAAATATTTTTAGTAACAAAATTACTCTTCCACCTCATTATTCATATATCCCACATTTATTGTAAAAATATCACCATTATTATATTATTATAATATAATAATATATTTAAATGAATTATTTATCAGAAAAGGTAAAATATCAATTTTTCAACAATTGTCACTTTAAAATTTTCTCCATCTATATTCAAGTAAAATGAATATTTTTCTTATCATATAAATCAATAATTAATTATTTACAAATAATATTACAAAATCACAGTATTGGCAACCAGGCCGTTCCCAGGAAAGAGGGGGCTTTCCAATAAGGATTTCTCCTTACTGACGCGCAATTAGGTGACCAAACCTCTCCTTAGACAGAACTTTCTAGACATTGCCAATAATGTTATCTAATAATATTATTCAAATAATATGAATTACTGATCTGATAATGGAAAATACTGTGTAGTGACAATTATTGAAATAACAACATTATAAAATATTAACGTATCAATTATTGAATCAATAAAATAAAATATTGAACAGTAATTACTGTAACAATTATTGAGTAGTGCCTTCTTACGTAAGAATCAATAATTGGTGCAATACCGTGTGCTACTGTGCAACAATGCGTATTACTGTGTTTTAACCACCGAGTATTCCAACAATATTAACGGTAACAACTACGCCGTTATTTATAACTAACTTATATTTGTCGTTTTCCTTCATCCAATCGCTTTCCATTATGAGGCCCACACAAGATTGCGCCGTCGTACGAATTTTCCCCGACAGTAAGAATATTCCACGACCAAACGAATATTTCCCGACAAAAATGAATATTTTATAACCACTTGCTTATTTAAAATATTTGCGCATTTTACCCATAACTAACCACATTAATCCAATCAACCCTTACTATTTCAAAATAAATAGAGAACATTTAATTTCATTTATAATAAGTTGGGGTCTTACACCCCTTGTTTCAAATCCACTAGTATCATCATATTCCGTAAATAACTCAAGCAAAAATTTTTGAACTTTGTTTACATATATTTCGGCATAATCACCATGTATTTCCCTACAAGCCCACTCAACAATTTTCATCTTATAACTAGGATCAAGAATTACCTCAATCGTAAGAAGCAAGTTAGATTCCTCCCAATACTTATCAAATTTTGTTTGCATCTCAATGGCCATTATAGAAATATAATAAATATGACTCTCTCCACTCCACCAACTTCATGTGAATAGAATGAACTTCCTTGTAATACAAATTTGACGTAAGATACTTAACTCCCGAAAGTCTTTTTGTCACGTTATTAAACAAACTCAAACAATCACAAACGTTCTTTCCCTTTTCCCATGCTTCTGAAGAAGGCAAAAACTTATAACCACTATCTAAATCGGCTAAACGCTCAATTGCATCCCGAAGCTCCAAAGCATTCACAAGCATATCAAAGGTTGAATTCCATCTAGTTTCCACATCGAATGGAATACGCCTTTTAGAATTGAATCTTGTTTGGGTCAAAGCAAGAACAAATTTTTCATCTCTAGCAGGTGAACTATCAATATATTTGACAGTTTTTCGAATATCCTCAATTAAACCATGAATTATCTTCAAACCTTGTTTAACAATCAAATTTATAATATAAGGACAACATCGAAGATGAAACATGTCACCATTATGCAACAAAGCTTTCTTACCATTCAACCATGTTTTGACACCTTCTAACATTCCGAAATTATTTGAAGCATTGTCAACAACAACACTAGATTATTTTCTATCAATATTCCACTCAAGAATTTGATGTTTTAACAACTCACTTAAATTCACACCATGATGTGGATATTCAACAACATGAAAAGCAATTACTTTTTTATGTAATTCACATGCATCATCAATGTAATGACAAGTCACACAAAAATAACCCCGATTTTGAAAGTTTGGTTTCCATCCATCGGTCGTTAAACTAACTCTAGATGATAAACTCTCAATTTCTGTATAAATTTTAGCCCTCTCTTCTTCAAACACATCACCCAAATCTTTTTTCACGCTGTTTCGTGAACGGAATTTATAAGTTGGCATAACATATGAAATCCAAAGACGAAAGTAGCAATGCTCAGCCATAAAAAAGAATAATCATGTTTTGTAACCATTTTCGCATACAAAGATCTTTCAACTAATGGGTCATATTTATATGTAGTTACCTTCGGAGTAGGGTTGTCTTTGGTGACACACTTCCCAATAAATGGTTGCAAAGGGTCAACACGTTGTCTTTTGGCAAGAGCACAATTTTTTTTGATGATTTTTCAAATGAGTTGTGCCTTTAATGCTTGCCCCGTCAAATTTTCTTTTACCATGTTTGCAAGTAGCAACAACATTGTTACCCGTTCCAACCCTATCAAAATCTGCCTAAACAGTTGATGTCAAAACTCTTGTCTTACGACCACTCGCTGTTGGGGCTGTCTCTTCACCAATCGGAGTACATGTATCATTAGGGACATTAGTTGTAGCATTAGCAGAAGAAACTAAACTATCAACTTGTGCAATTGAGGCAGCACTGCTACTAACTACTTGTTGAGACATTTTTCAACCTGCAATTAATTAACCTCCATATATCAATCATGGAAAAAAAGAATAGATCCAGTAAATATAAACAGCAAATATACATATACCACATAAATATCAGAAAAACTATAACATTATCACATTAAATAACTACCGATATGTACTATACACATAAGATGTAATTGGTGTATGAGTAAACTGATGTTTGCGCAATCCAAATATTAACAGATCGAAACATCACAACAGTTATCTAAATATTTACAGATCTAACTGGAACTAAGCAGATCTAACCGGAGCAGGCGGTGGCGACGGGGACGGGGACGGGGACAACGAAGGTGAGGGACTTGATCTGCTAAAGGATTTGGCCTGAATCCGATTAATCTGCAGATCTAACACAGAAGGAGAAGAAAAAAAAAGACCCACGAAATAAAGCATATGCAGAGTAGCAGAGGATCTAGAAAAGTTTAGAAACTATTAATTAAACTGAGACCCACGAAATAAAGCATGAGCTTAATTAATTACAATAGATTATCAATTAATTACATTTGAACATGCTAATTGACGTTTTGTGTGAAAATAAAAAGATTCAATAATGTAACCGATACTTTGTTTGATTGATCAAATTGAAATTAAAATCTCAATATTATTCTTTCAAATTTTATTAAATAATAAAAAAGAAAAATAAATTAATATTTAATAAATGAATAGTAATATTTATGGGAGATTTATTTATTATTTATCCTTAATAAATAAATTACATGGTTATAAGAAATTATTTGATTTTATTATATTTATGGAGAGTGCGAGTTATAATGTATGTGTGACAACTAGTTAATCTAACTTGATTCAAAATTGACATTGAACTTATTTTACATATTTGGACTTCTAGTTTCTAAATAATTAGGCAAATGAAAGTGATAAATACTCTCTCCGCTCAAAAATTCATAAACGTGAATTAATTTATTTAACTCTCCCTTCTAGATTAATTTTAAATTAATTCAGACCTAACACATATGCGTGTGTATATAATGAATATAAGTTATTAGTATATATATGTAAGTTATTAAATAATGAATATAAATTATTAATTTATATATATATATATATATGTGTGTGTGTGTATATATATATATATATATATTAATAACTTATATAAATGAATGCTAGTGATTAATTAATGAATGTAAGTTATTAATACACACACACACACACACACACATATATATATATATATATAAGTTATTAACTAATTAATGTAAGTTATTAATATATATTTATATATATATATATATATATATATATATAGTAATAACTTATATAAATGAATGAAAGTTATTAATATATATGTGTGTGTGTGTATATTATATATATATATATATATATATATATATATATATATATACACACGTATATATTAATAACTTATATAAATGAATGTAACTTATTAATAAATATATATATATATATGTATATATTAAATTATTAACAACTTATATAGGTAAATTATTAATTAATAATTTACATTAATTAATAACTTAATTAATGTAAATATTAAGTGTGTGTGTGTATATATATATATATATATATATATATATATATATATATATATATATATATATATATATATGAATAACTTATATATATATATATATATATAAGTTATTCGGATACGGATTTCGGATATCGATATCCGTCGGATATATTTACGGACGAATGTTAATCGAATACGAATACGTCTATATCGTATTCGTATCCGTTTATTTACGGATACCTTTAAACCGAATACGCATATATCCATTTTTTTAAATGCGAATAATATCCGCTTTTTTCGAATACGGATGCAGACGAATACGAATTTTCCGGTTACCATTTACAACCCTACATTTAATCATTCAAAAATATCATACTCATAAGATTTCATCACCAATGATCAAATCCCTCATCAAAAATTTGCATATACTCTATATAGGATTCCTAAGCCATAAAATCATATTTTCTAATTTTGTTACTTCACATAATATATTTAATTCATTTACTCATAACTAGTTTATTTTCATAAAAAATACCAAATCAGTCCAAAAATATTTCTTTTCTGGGATTTAACAGAATATAGTCCCATATTGAACATATATTTTTCTCAAAAATTTTTAAATTCATTTACTATTTTTCATATGGCCAAAACTGCCGAATATTTAGACATTTATCATAAATTGTTCTTTTGTACAAAAATTCCAAAATTTATAGGGTATACTCCTGTTATATACATGTACTCCCAATAAAAATTTCACCAATTTTTGAGTTAACCACAAGGAATTATAAGGGTTTATTTTTAAAATAGTCTTTTCCCATAAAATCCATAACTCTTAATCTATACATCCAAAAATCGCCATCTTTGGACACAATATAGAAATCTCATCAAATTATCATTTCAAATTTTTTCAGAATTTTTGAGGGTCAGAAAAATTACGAAACAGCAAATGAATTTTCACCCGCCATGCGGTAATCCACGTAGACAGATCATTTCTACAATTTAATAAGGAATGAATACAAAGGATCATTAACCATGCATGCGATAATCCACATAGACAGGTTATTCCAATAGAATAATAAATAATGGAATAACAGAAGAATTCACAATGCATGCGATAGACCGCACAGACAGGTTATTCCCAACAGAATAATAAAGAATGAAACCAGGTCATGCGAAATTTGCACAGGCGTGATATTCCAACAGAATAATAAAGAATAGAATAACAATTGAATTCACCAAGCATGCGATAAACCGCACAGACATGTTATTCCAACAGAATAATAAAGAATATAACCAGGTCATGCGTAATCCGCATAGACAGAATATTCCAACAGAATAATAAAGAATGGAATAATAGAAGAATTTCACCATGTATGCAGTACTTCGCATAGACAGGTTATTCCAACATAATAATAAGAAATGGAATAACAATAGCTCTCTTCATGAATACGAAAGAAATAATACCCCTCACATTAGAAGAAAACTGGATACTGGAATAGTGAGGTAGCAGACTTCTTCTTTCTCTCTATAATTTCTCTATATAATAATTGCTCTATAGCTTTAGTGAATTGGTGAGAAATGAAGGAAAAATGAGCTTCTATTTATAGGAAAATATAGTTTCGATAATTGCACGTTTTGGGTTCAAAATATTACAGTACAATAACTTCAACTTTTCTTGCATTTTTAATTTAGTCCTACAAGTATTATCAAACTTGCACCACCTCCCCTAATAATAAATCATGTGAATTAATAGTTCATTCATGTGACTTAATAGTTATAATCATGTGAAAATACGAATTACAGTATAGTACCTCCGTCTATACCTCTATTTTTAACTTAGTCATGCAAGTATTATCAATTTTGCATCACCTCCCCTAATAGTACATGAATGTGAATCAATAGTACACACATGTGAACAAATAGTTATAATCATGTGAATTAATAGCAATTAATTGCTCATTTATTCGATTAATTACCCGATTGATCAATATAACCTCCAGACATCAATTATTATCGAAATAAATGTCGATTTCCACTAACACTAATAATCCCAACACAATGGAACTATTTTTATCAAAAAATTTATTTTTTGAAATTTTGAAGTTTGACTTTTTCTGAAAAAGTCAACTATTGACTTTTTGACCAAAAAGTCAACCCAGGTAAATTTTGTGTTTATAGTCTATTTTTACTAATTTCATCATTCCGGACTCAAATATCACGTCCGCGTCTCCAAATTCAACTCCGAACTCAACTTCGATTTTTAATAACATTCATCATTAATATTATAACTCACAATATTTAACAACCAGGTCGTTCCCAGGAAAGAGGGGGCTTTCCGATAAGAATTTTTCCTTATTGGCGCGCAATTAGGTGACCAAACCTCTCCTTGACAGAACTTCTAGACATTGTCAATATTGAAAATAATAATATGAATAACTTTGTTGTCTCAATTATTTATTTAATAATATATAACATATTATGCAGATGATACTGTGACAATAATTGAATCAATAATATGAGAGATATGATGCAGCAATTATTGTAGTAATAATTGAGTATATCTGAGTGACTTCTCACATAAGCATCAATAATCAATATTGTGTGCTACTATGCAACCACGAGTATTACTGTACTTTTACTACCGAGTATTTTATGACAACTTGCTTACTTTGAAAATTTTTCACATATCACCCTTAACTTTAACTTTTGTCAATTTAACTATTTACCAAAATAGAAAAATTGAATACTTTTATTTCATAAAATTCGGGATCTCACAAGTTTCATCATCAACCACAGACTGAAGAAAATTAAAGGATTCAATTCTTATACATGTGCCAACGTGCTCATCTCGAAAAGATAAAAATCTCGAAAGAATGAACATTTTACGGATAAAAATCTCGAGGATAAAAATCCCGAAGATAAAAATCCCCGAGGATAAAAATCCCGAGGATAAAAATACCACGGAGTCTTTTTGAATACTCTCATATTCATAAGTTCCTTATAAATAAGAGACTGGGGTGCAAATGTGATTATTTGGGTCTAGCCATGTGCAGCCCAATTTATTTAATGGGCTAGATTTGGTGTTGACCCGTAATATATTTACTTTGACAGCGAGAGAGTCCTTATTAAAATAAGATTGTGTTTTCTTATTTAGTGGGATAAGGAGGTTTAATTTGGGAAAGAATCTATCAGCCATTAATTATTCATGTGGATATGGCATCTATAAATACAACAATAAAGAGGGAGATACAAAAGACAAGAAAGAAAAGGGCACAAGAGATACAACACAAATACACAACTTATACTCCCAATATTATTATAGTGGATTACTTCCTCTCCCCGTAGTTTTTTCCCAATTGAGTTTCCACGTAAATCTTGTGTTCATACTTTATATTCCTTTATTTATGCTTATGTGAGTGTATTTCGTGAATTTCATTTCACAACAATACAATCAACTGTTAGTGTGGCCTGCTGTTTTGGTGATTTCGTCAGGAGTACAAAATTTGGCGTTAATATTGACGCCGTCTGTGGGAAAAAAAATTATGTTCAAAAAATAATTGAATTTAATTTGTCAAAAGTGTGAAGTTCTTGATTATTATTTCTGCACGGGAGAATTTCCTGGGCAATTTCAAGCATGTCACAATCCGCGATTCACATCGCTAATAACTACATCTTGTTTGTGTTAATTTACTACGACGAGAAGGCGGAACCGATACATAAAGCTAAGTTATTTTCTTTCATAACAATACATATACATGTTCATGTATTACTATGATATAATTACAATATTCATGTCATACACATGTGCCTGATCACTTTGAAAGAAAAAATGACACCAATATTTCATCACCTTCTTTGCACTAAAACGTGGCACCTTGTTCCCATGTGATAGCACTGTAAAATTATTAAGTAATAACATTATATCACTACTAACAATATACTTTGTACACCACTTTTATGGACATGTGTGTATTAATTAATTTAATGTATACATGGACTTAATGTGGTATTTGGGTGCAAAGTATTTTATGATGGGACTTGCTATGTTGTACTTGGGGGTGTAGGAACAAAAAATTGAATTTTATTTATGAAGATGAGCCAGAAAGCTTAGAAAGGTGTGTTCTAGAGGAAGATAAGTGATAGACACGTAATTCATATACTTTATTATCCCTAATTTTGTCCTTTTAATTATATTAGTTTATTAAATTAATATGTTTTATTTTATTTTGTAGGATTTAATAGTTGTTGCAATAAAGTCAAAATCTTGGTGATCAAGCTATATTTAATGCTCTTATTCATATAAGGATTGTCCAAGAAGAATCCTACAAGGAGAAGGAAAGAGGTGGAACAATCTTAGTGCAATTCAAATCCAACAAGAGAAAGAAAAGTCTATCTAGAAGATCTTTTTGGAGTTGATTGCTACTAGGAAGTTGAATTCTACATGGAAAGGGAATAATCAAAGTGTCCAAGTTCAATTAATCTAAATTAGGGTTCAAAGTTATTTTCCCTATAAATAGGTCTCTTGTTTGAGAGAAAAATGCACCACTTATTATTTTCTTTTTCTCAGTTTTTCACTAGTGTAGGAGGGAGTAAGATATTTAGAGTTTGTCCTTTCTCTTATTCCAATCACGTGTGGAACATACTGTCAGGGAGTATTTGTAACTTTCTTTTATTTATATTATAGAAATTCTCTTTTTAATTATTGTTCTTATTTCATGCGAATAGTAGAACTAATATTATTTGTTTTTGTTTTTAATTCCATGGCTAGCTAAATTTCTAATACCTAGGATTATGATGAAACTAAATATTTCATAACTATATTTTCTTTCCGTTCCTAAATTAATGCCTAATTATTTTCACCTTCATATTTTCCTCCGCATAAATTGCATATGATTTTTATATTGATTGCGAGGTTTTGATAAGTTATAGTTAATCTGTGAATTTTTCATAACTTATGCTTGCCCATATTAATTATATGAATCATTATTTTTAAAGGGAAGGGGAAATAATTTGGGAATTGATTTAGGAAATAAGAAATTATTTATTATGTTAATATTTGGTGGATTCTGATTCCTAGGTATCTTTTCTCATTAATAGTTTGCATTATTAATTAATAGTTTGCATAATTTAGTTAAAAAAATCTTCTCCACCATTTTTATTTCTAATTTGCCTAAAATATTAATTAAGGATATATTAAAGAATTAATCTAGTCTCTGTGGGTTCGACCTGTACTTGCCAGTTCTTCAATTCGACACTGTGCACTTGCAGTACATATTTTTATCACATCAAGTTTTTGGCGCCGTTGCCGGGGACTAGAATTAATTTTTATTTATTCCTTAATTTTTATTTATTCGAATTAGTTTTAACTCATTTTTTTTCAGGATTATTGAAGCGGATCGAAGAAGCGAAAAGATAAAGATTTTGTTGCTGTGCTTTCTTCGGTACTTCGTATCTCCATTTTTTTTTGAAATAAAAATAAAAATAAAAATAGTAGTTTAGTTTTTTTTTATTTGTCGCATTCATGCATTCACTCACGTAGAGCACATCCTGTTAGGTTTTATTTTTTATTTTTTATTTTTTTGTCAAATATAAACTGTGGTGATTGCTGGAGGATTGAGGTACGTCAAAATTTCTCCTTCTTTCGTAATTCACATAGTTTTAGGACATTTTATTTGTTAATAATTTTTTTTTATTTGTGTATTTTCATCTTTAATCTAACATTAAGGGCACAACCTGTAACAAGATAAGGTGGGGATTTCATCACCCTTCCTTGGCCCACAAACAACCCAATTTACATTGTGCATGACCATGACCTAATAAAATCAAGTAGACGTTGGCCCCTAGGACTCTCGAGCTCAATTAGGACAAGAAACTCCAAGAGGAGTCTGAATTTTAAATTAATCAAACTACTGGTGTCTAGGCAAGTGGTTCAAAAGGTATACGCCTAAAGATTGTGTGGTTATTCAATTAGTCACCGTTTCTACGGAGAGACTCCCACCTTTCTTACACTTACCTGGCTAGTGGTGTGATTAATTTCGAATTTGGTGGACCTTGCGGTGTAACTTGGAACAGTTAGGAGCTGTCTAGATTTTATTTAGGTTAACCTTAGAAGTAATTTTTTTTTTTTTTATTTTTTTTGTTTTTTTTTTGTTTATCTGCTTATTTGTTGAGTAGTGTATGCAAAAAGTGTGGATTAGGGACGAAACATCACGATTAGTGAAAAAACTTGATTTTTTGGATTTCACTTTAAAAGATCTCACTTTAACAAAAATGGAGGGTGCCCAAACTGTTTCTTTAAGGGATCGATGTTGTCCTTCCCGCTCTGCCCAACCTTCATGTATTAGTCTACCACCGGTAACTGGTAATAATTTTGAACTTAAGCCACATTTTATAAATATGTTACCTAAGTTTACGGGGATAGAAGATGCATATTTATTTATTCAGGAATTTGAGGAAGTTTGTGCCTTAATGAAAATTCAACAACTGTCCGATGACTCAATTAGGCTAAGATTTATAACATTTGCTTTAAAAGATAATGCAAAAAAATGGTTATATAGCCTACCAAATAATTCCATATCAACCTGGGAGGGATTTGTTGTTACATTTCTAAAAAAATATTTTCCAAATCATAAAACTGCTAAAATTCGGACTGCAATTCATCAATTTTGCCAACTTGAAAAAGAGTCCTTTTGGAAATATTTTGATAGATTTAAAAATTTGTTATCCCAGTGTCCACACCACGGAATTGAGAAATGGAGATTGTGTCAAATAGCTTACGAAGGTTTAGACTATCCCACTAAAACAATGTTAGAGTCAATGTGTCAAGGGGATTTTTTGAATAATGATGAGGAAAAAGCTTGGGAGTTTTTAGAAGACTTAGCAGAAAAAACCATGCAATGGGAAACCACCCGAGAGACCGATAAACCTAGTTCATCTAGGGGTGTTCATACAATCGACAATTCAATTGCTACAGAAGTTAAGTTGGCTGGTGTACTTAAAAGACTTGAAGATTTAGAAACTAGGGGATCACACGTGAATCAAGTCTCAACACCTACACCTTTGTGTCTAAAGTGTAATTCACCAAGCCATGCGATTGAGGAATGTCCTAGAGTCATAACCCAATTTGAAGAATATGAACAAGTCAATGCAATGTTTCAACGACCTAGGAATGACCCATTTGCACCCACTTATAATCCTGGTTGGAGGAATCATCCTAATTTTGCATGGAACCAAGGACCCTACCCAAATAATTCTTCAAATCAGGTCAATCAGTCTCTAAATCAATCTTTTCAACCTTACCAAAAGCCAAACCCTGGTTCATACCAAAATTCAAGTTCAACAACCCAATATGGTCCACCAGGTTTTTCTAATGAAAGTGAGAAGAGACTTAACGTTTTAGAGAAGAGCATAGAAACTTTAATGAAATCTCATAATAATTTCAATAATTTCATGCAAGGCACTAACAATTTCATGCAAAACACTACCCAAGCCATTTCTCGCTTAGAGATCCAAATGAGTCAATTGGCCACTGCAGTTAGTGAAAGAGAGAAGGGGAAACTTCCTAGTCAACCCGAGACCAATCCAAAATTTTCAGTCCCTACTCAAAAACCTTATCATGTTAATTCACTTGAAAATAACCAAATCAATCATGTGAATTCTGTAATTTCTTTAGGGTCTGAAAATTATCATGCTGGCATTGATAATGAAGAAGAGAAAATTTTAAACGTTGAATCTAACAATCCATCTTCAAAGTCAGTCCAGCCAGAAAAGGCCACAAACTCTGAGTCAGTAGTTCCATCTACTAAGCTTGTGTCAAAAAATGATCAAACCAATTCTTCTGAATTAAATGAAAAAGTCTTCAAACCAAAAGCCCCATTCCCTCAAAGACTTATTTCAAACAAGCAGTCAGCCCAATTGGACAAAATTCTAGAAGTATTCAAACAAGTGAAAATTAACATTCCCCTTCTAGATGTCATTCAACAAGTTCCCTCATATGCTAAATGTCTAAAAGATTTGTGCACACATAAAAGAACCACTCATGTTCCTAAGAAAGCTTTTCTAACAGCCCATGTGAGTTCTATCTTGTCATGTCAAGTCCCTGTGAAATATAAGGACCCCGGTTGTCCTACTATTTCATGCATCATAGGTGACACATTAATTGAAAAGGCTTTGCTCGATTTAGGAGCTAGTGTGAACCTGTTACCATTTTCTGTGTATGAAACCTTAGGCTTAGGAGAGTTGAAAAAGACAAGTGTCACACTCCAACTAGCTGACCGTTCCATTAAAGTGCCAAAAGGAATAGTTGAAGATGTACTTATTAAGATTGGCAATTTTATATTCCCTGTTGATTTTGTTGTTCTTGAAACCCAACCTGTTGTCAATCCCAAGGGTCACATTCCTGTCATTTTAGGTAGACCATTTCTAGCGACCTCTAATGCATTAATTAATTGTAGAAATGGACTAATGAAATTGACATTTGGAAACATGACAATTGACTTAAATGTGTTTAATGTGGGAGAGCAACCTAGTGATTTGTTTGATCAGTCCGTTGAAGTGAACATGATTCAGAAAATGTCAGGAAATGAACTTACGGGGGAAGAAGAAATTGTTAACTTTTGTCTAAATCATTTTGGTCAAAATTGGGATGAAATTGAATACTTGAATGAGGTCAATGAGATGTTGGACTCAACAACCCAAAAATCATACTCTAGATTGGAACCTATAATTGAATCAAGTTTGACGCATTTTGAGCATTTTCAAGAGAATCAAATTGACCTTAAATCCTCTTATGATCATTTTATGTCTACCATGGGTCCATCCGAAGCGTCTTCCAGAAACACTAAATATGATTTAACAAATGAACCAAAGGTTGTGGACAATGATATTCTTCCATGTTTAGATAATGAGATCATATCTCCCATTTCAAATAATGCATGTGATAATCCAGTGGTATCTAAACATCTTGGTATAACAATGATTCAAAAGGATGAAAATGTTTTAGTGCCCCTTAGTAACAAATTTGGATGGCAAGTTTGGATAGATTTTATGAAGTTAGAATTTTTCAAAAGGAACTATCATTTTTCGTTATCATTCCATGACTCAATTTTAAAAGAATCAGTCGGGTATGCTCACAATTGCTCTTCTGTTGCAAATTCTAACTATTTCCAATTACCCAGACCTCCTGAAAATCATACGAAATCCACTTTAGGTTGCTTGTTTGTATCATTGATCATTTACAGTCGCATAGTTTTTAGGATGCATAAAATTTGTAGATATGTACATTTGTTTTCTTTCTCACCACATCTTCTTGCAGAACAAATGCCCCGCACACAAGGTATAATTCTTTCATATCTTTGTTCTCTTTTCTTCATTTGCATACATTGAGGACAATGCATGATTTAGGTATGGGGGGAGTTTGTTTATATTAGTTAGATTTTTTTTTTAAGAAAAAAAAAATTAAAAAATAAATAAAAATTGTTTGACTTTTTATGAATTGAATTAATTCTAATAAGTGTTTATGAAGCAAAGCGCATGAGTGAGATTGAAAGATTTAGAACTCTTGAATTTTTGATAAAATATGAAATCTTAGTTCAAAACACCATCTGGATTTAAAATTGATTTCACAAGTATTTTTGTACTTCACGTTTGCACTAATTCTTAGTTGTGGGGTATAAACCATGATTCGAGTAATTTCAACAAAGAAAAAAAGAAAAAGAAAAGAAGAAAGAATGAAAAAATGAAGTTGAGAAAAGTTGAAAAAAAATAAGAAATAAATAACTGCTTCAATGTCCATTAAACGAAATAACTGGGTATCCAAGCCTCGGGAAGCATCGATATTCACGCTGAAAAGTATGATGGATAAAAGCAGCTTGACTAGTCTAATTTTGTGGCCTTTGTTACT
The DNA here is from genome assembly GCA_020205505.1 of Panax japonicus. Classification (NCBI taxonomy): domain Eukaryota; kingdom Viridiplantae; phylum Streptophyta; class Magnoliopsida; order Apiales; family Araliaceae; genus Panax; species Panax japonicus. Next base: position 65,104,041 of record CM035108.1, on the reverse strand, counting down.
CGAGTTAGTAAATCCTTAGGGGTGTCTCTACACCTAGTGCCCTAAAGCCATCTGGTTTGGGAGTTATTGGTCCAACGCTCGCTCTACATGGGTAACTCTGAAAAGCCTAAGAAAATGAGACATTGCACAAGTCAAGAATAAAAATAAAAAAAAATGGAGAAAAGGAAGGAAAAAAAGAAAGACAAAGAAAAAAAGTGTTTGCTTGATTTTCATGATAAAATTCCCTACTAAGAGTTACATCACATACACATGCATGCATTACATGAAATTGATTTAATGAAGGATGGTGTCTAAAATGAAGATCGAGTATTTTTGATAAGGTGAAAGTGTGATTTTGAATTTAATCTTGCTTATGTATAATGCCCATAAATATTTAGAAGTTTTCTTTAAATTTCATAATTTGTTGAACCCAAAAATATTTTAAAATTTTGTGGGTATATTCACTGCAAACCCTCACGAGACACAACTCGTCCACTTGGGGTAACCTTGGGGTTTAAAGGCTTGTTGCACATGCTAAGTGCAATCGTATTTTCTACGAAAATGGGGTATTGTAATTTTTTTTATTTTTTTTTTATTTTACTCGAGGACGAGCAAAAGCTAGGTATGGGGGTATTTGATAGACACGTAATTCATATACTTTATTATCCCTAATTTTGTCCTTTTAATTATATTAGTTTATTAAATTAATATGTTTTATTTTATTTTGTAGGATTTAATAGTTGTTGCAATAAAGTCAAAATCTTGGTGATCAAGCTATATTTAATGCTCTTATTCATATAAGGATTGTCCAAGAAGAATCCTACAAGGAGAAGGAAAGAGGTGGAACAATCTTAGTGCAATTCAAATCCAACAAGAGAAAGAAAAGTCTATCTAGAAGATCTTTTTGGAGTTGATTGCTACTAGGAAGTTGAATTCTACATGGAAAGGGAATAATCAAAGTGTCCAAGTTCAATTAATCTAAATTAGGGTTCAAAGTTATTTTCCCTATAAATAGGTCTCTTGTTTGAGAGAAAAATGCACCACTTATTATTTTCTTTTTCTCAGTTTTTCACTAGTGTAGGAGGGAGTAAGATATTTAGAGTTTGTCCTTTCTCTTATTCCAATCACGTGTGGAACATACTGTCAGGGAGTATTTGTAACTTTCTTTTATTTATATTATAGAAATTCTCTTTTTAATTATTGTTCTTATTTCATGCGAATAGTAGAACTAATATTATTTGTTTTTGTTTTTAATTCCATGGCTAGCTAAATTTCTAATACCTAGGATTATGATGAAACTAAATATTTCATAACTATATTTTCTTTCCGTTCCTAAATTAATGCCTAATTATTTTCACCTTCATATTTTCCTCCGCATAAATTGCATATGATTTTTATATTGATTACGAGGTTTTGATAAGTTATAGTTAATCTGTGAATTTTTCATAACTTATGCTTGCCCATATTAATTATATGAATCATTATTTTTAAAGGGAAGGGGAAATAATTTGGGAATTGATTTAGGAAATAAGAAATTATTTATTATGTTAATATTTGGTGGATTCTGATTCCTAGGTATCTTTTCTCATTAATAGTTTGCATTATTAATTAATAGTTTGCATAATTTAGTTAAAAAAATCTTCTCCACCATTTTTATTTCTAATTTGCCTAAAATATTAATTAAGGATATATTAAAGAATTAATCTAGTCTCTGTGGGTTCGACCTGTACTTGCCAGTTCTTCAATTCGACACTGTGCACTTGCAGTACATATTTTTATCACATCAATAAGTAAGTACTCACTGAGCACATCTCTGAAGAGCGTTGTTGGCAATAACAAAAAAGATTATTATTATTATTATTCTAATCGAGACTCGTTCGCCGGCTGGGATAATGAAGAGTCCGACTTTAAGTGGGTCCCGCCCAAACCTCCTCCTTGTGAAGTAATCATGGAAGAGTCTTTGGGAGCACATGCATAGAGAAACAAATCAAAATGGACTTCTACTATTCTGGCTAGCCTTTGTTTCTGGACTCAGCTATTGCTGCCGCCAAAGGCACAACTATCAACGAAGGGGTCTCAATAGGTCCGGCAACCGTAAACAACGATGTCGGGAAATTGAGTTAAGGTGGTGGTGGCAAAAGTGCTTGTTACGAGTGTGGGATTACATGTGCCAACATTCTCGTCTGCGAGGGATAAAATTTTTGAAAGAATGAACATTCTACGGATAAAAATCCCGGGAATAAAAATTCCAAAAGGATGAACATTCTACGGATAAAAATCCCGAAAGGATGAACATTCTACGGATAAAAATTTCGAGGATAAAAATCCCACAGAGACTTTTTGAATACTCTCTTATTTGTAAGTTCCTTATAAATAAGAGACTGGGGGCAATGTTGAGATGTGATTTTTTGGGTCTAGCCATGGTACAGCCCAGTCTATTTAATGGTCTGGATCTGGTGATGGCCCATATATATTTATTGTGACAGTGGGAGAGTCCTTATTAAAATAGGATTGTGTTTCCATATTTGGAGGGATAAAAAATCCTTCTCCTAGTTGGATGCGGGTGGAGGTGACATCTATATATCCGGCTACAAGTTAGGGTTTGAGGGGAAAGAGGAACACAAGAGATACAACACAAATTAACACTTTGTACTCTCCATTTATTATAGTGGATTCTCTCTCTCCGTAGTTTTTTCCCAATTGGGTTTCCACGTAAATTTTTGTGTTCATATTTTATATTCCTTTATTTATGCTTTTGTGAGTGTATTTCGTGAGTTTGATTATATTTCACAACAATACAATCAACCGTTGGCGCGATTTTGGCCTGCTATTTTGGTGATTTCGTCATGCGTATAAAATTTGACGTTAACAAGATCTAATCAGAAATTTATCCTATATTGGCTATAAAGAAACTTCATTTATGAGAAATCATCCTAGATATTAATCTAAGATATTTGGGTGACCTAGAAATCAATAAAAATAACTATTGAACACAAATAATCAGTAAAAAGGGTTTGAATCAAAGTCAAAATCGATAAATTACTAAAAAATATCCACAGTTAGTTAGAAAGAGATTCTATCTGTGAGAAATTCTCTCTAACTATCTACAATTCCAAAAATATGATCCAAACACATTTAAATATGATCTAGGATGCTATGATAGCCTGAAATGAATAAATAATCATAAACAAAGTACAAACACAATAATTGACAAAATATGTTAGATCTAAGCTAGATCTAGTATTAAGATGAGAAATTTAACTCTAAGAGTAGGAGTTTCTTCTTCCTTATGCTTTTGTATGGATGACTTGATTGTAGATTGATGAGAGAAACTAGATCTAGATTGAATTTAAAGAGGTTTTTCTTTTCTTTTTTCTTTTTCCTCTCCCTAGATAACACTTTATTTCTCTAAAATGCCTTTATCTTTCAAAAAATGAGCCAAACCCGTCTTATATAGGCACCCTAGTCCTGTCGCATGTCTGCGATAGTCCTAGGGCAAGGTCCAATTGCATCGATTTTTGTGTTACGTCGTCGATTTTTTTGTATTATGCATTGAAACGTCCATAACTTTCAAACTAAGAGTTAGAAAATGTGTCATATCAATCTGGAAAACTCTTTTCGAGAACTACACAATGACATCAAGTTTAATCAATTTCGAATTCGAGAAGATGTAGAGAAAGAGAAAAAAAACTATCATTCTATAAACCTGACTAGTCGCTTATCTTTTTTTCCGTTGCTTGTCACTCGAAAGTCATTGTGGGGACTCCGGATACTCATTCTGAGCTTTATAATTTTTGTTCTGACATCTTGATCTTTAGGTGAAATGACACTTTTATCCTCCTACCACTATTAGAGAAAAAATGTACAAATTTTGGGTGTACAATGTGGAATGCTGCTGAATTATACAACTAAGAGGTGAACGCATGTTGAGAGGAATGGGGCATAATACTTCCCAAATCAACAGGCAGGCCAGCAAGGAATTCGAAACGGTCATGTGCCATTGTGAAGACCAATAGTGTCATGATACATACACCTAAGGACTAATAAGTTTTTATGGCAAAAGCCATAAAATGAGAAGACCAGTCAACCAACAAACTCATAATCTGCCAAATATTTGAGAATATTTAAATAATTTATGTGGGGATTTAGGGTTTCCATTTATTTATTTATTTATTTTTATATTTGTTTCTATTATTGCTTATATTTTCTATCAAACATATTTGTGGGTCAGAAATTAAGAGATTTTATTTTTTTATAAGAAATTGCAAATCCTTATCAAATGAAGGTCACAGTAGCTTGTCTCACAAATAAGGGTGTAAGAGTCGAGCCAAGTATTAAGTTTTTTAGATTTGGTTTATAAAATTTATCGAGTATAAAATAAAGTTTGATTAAAACTCGTTTAGTTACCGAGTCGAACACGATCTCGAATCGAGCCCGAGAAGCTTAAATTTTTCGAACGAATATGATCCGAGTATCAATGGAAAATTACAATTTGAGGAGGTTCGAGTAATTTATCGAACTTTAAAATTTGCTCATATTTGAATCATTATATTTCGAGTTGAGCTCGAATCAAATTTTTAGTCAAGCGAGAATCGAACTAGAACTGCAGAGACAAAACATTGATTTATTGTTAAATGAAAAGATTTACTACAATCTAGGTAGAAAAATAATTATAAGTACTATTTGATGCATACATCTCAAATCTTGTTTATGAGTTATTAATCATTTTTTATATATAGTTTATTGAGACATGAGACCTAAGCATTTTTATAACAAGTTACAAGCCTATAATGGTGTCTTGCTCTTGAAGTTTCTGTAATTACAGTAAATCAAAGTATAATTATACTATTAGGCCAAATGACGTTAACTTAAAGCTTTAAATTAATCAAATAAGATTTGGCAATCCCAAAGAGATCAAGAAACCTATCAAGATCCTATATTGTAGTATTAATCATTAATATTATTATAATATCTTAACTGAAGAACATACTTTGGTGATTTTCCCCTATTTCTCATTGGTATATGTAAAAGTGATATGTTTATGCCAATTATTACACTTTAAAGTGTTTATTGGTCAGGACAAAGATTAGAAGAAGAGTTATATGTTTGCATAGTTGGATTAGATGGAGAAATGATTAATTATGTCAAAAACATCATATAGACAAGGCATGAAAAGTTACCATAAACATGTTCTTGATGTCCTGTCCTGTCTCCCATATTTCATTTAAGAAAAATCTTAAGCAAGACAAATGCTAAATACTTTGCCTAGATTTTCAAGGAACATTGGATTAGCAAAATGCTTTTTTTATTAATCTTGGGGGGGGGGGATAAGTTCATGTTTTAATCTTTGAATTTGATCATGATTAAGCAGGACAAAGTAGGTTCATATCAAGTACTTCACACAAGTCATTAGCATATAATACTAGCAAAATAACATAATCTAATAATATAGGAATCCAATTCTTCATATTAGCAAAATGGTAGAACTTGGAGGTATAAATGTATAAATGAACTCCTTTCAAATCCATACGGTTCTATATATAACCAAGAAACTCAATAAATACTACAAAATGGCAAATACTTCTTGATTACAAGATTGACCCTTTCCCTTTTGCTAACAGCTTATTTCACTCTCCAAGCTGAGAAGAAACTAACATATAAATAACTGATGCAGGAAAAATAATTGGGAAAAAAAAAACACAATGTATCACAGTGACAAATAATAGAATCGCAAATTTAAACAGTACACTGATCTATTCTTTAAAATGCACTAGCTTTTTCTGCTTTCTTCAACCTTTATCGACTGTATGTGTGCTAATACCACTACGAATTCTTTTTCGTATTATCTGGTGGCTCCCTAACTGTCACAAGAGATTTCCCTAGGGCCTAGAGGTTTAACTTTTCTGCTCAACATGATGAACAATTTGCTTTTACTCGTATGATCCGAAATGGTGCAAATGCAAAAAAGCTGAACAGAAACCACCCATATATATATATATATATATATATATATATATATATATTTGTGTAAAGGAGAAAGATTCACGGACTGGATTGGTAGACAGAAGTGCGCGAATGTGTGTATTTAGGTGATGATGCTTCTTGTGTCTAAGAGCTTGGGACAATAGTGCCAATGTAGCCAAATCCCACGATAGTAAAGGTTATTGTTTGGAGGAACATGTATACGAAGTAGTTGTTTTTCCCATAGAGAAAATCATAGCATCCACAGAAGAAGAGGAATGCTGCAAATCCCAGCTCTGTAAGATGTATTCTGTAAAATATTTTACACACAAAATAAAATAAAAATTAACAAAGCCTAAAATATGTATGTTTCTGCCATTAATTTTTAAAGAGAATGAAAACTTAGAGGCCATAAAAAAGAAATGCCATTTTCATTAGATAGCTCATATATAATATTATAAACTACAAATTGAAAGGGGGGAAACCCAATTAATCTTTTATCTTTTGGTGCTACCCCCACCCCTCCTCCCCCTTCTCTTAATCCAGTAGTATGCTAGAGGATGAAGAATCAGAAACTATTATCACTGTGTAAAACATATCACATACGCTAATTAAATGCAAGTGAACTGTAAGTAAACGAATTATAACAAAAGGATTCTCACCTGTCTCCAATATTGAATCGGAATTTCTTTGCTGGTTTGTTGTTCTTGTTCTTGAGAGCATCTCCTAGTTTCTCAGTCACAACCCATTCATTAGCCCTCTTTGCTTCTAGTAGACCAATAAAGGTTGCCTTTGTCCGATGGAAAGACATCACATTTTCAAATAAAATCCAGTAAAACAATAAATGGATCGACCTGCAAATCCCAAATTCAACAAGTTAAAAACACAACAGTGCCTGAAAATTCTCCTTTCTCACACATGAGAAAAGATGAAAAGGTTGGTTGCAATGTGTATTAGACCTTGGAGTTCCAACTGAATTGAGAGTGGTAATGATGCAAGGAATGTAAATGGCTCCCCATTTTGGAACATCAATTTCAGGAACCATAATGGTCAATGGAAGGACCACACAGAAAAAGAAAAAGGTGACCATATGAGCTATGATCTTTCGAACAAAGAAGAAACTGTATATCACATAAACCTTCTTCCATACATTTACTTTCTGGAGAAAATTAGCAAAAGAAAAGGAAAGAAATATATTAATACAAACTTAATTCGATTAAAATCAAAATCTCAGTCATCTCTTCTAGAAAGTACCTAAATAATTAAAGTTAATTTACCTTGTTTCTAATAATCTCCATGACCATTTTTCTAAACAAATTGGCAGGACCACAAGACCACCTATGTTGCTGATACCGGAAGGCTTTGAAAGTACTAGGAAGTTCACTTTTCACCTATCATAAGTATCAATTTAACACGCGCTTGTTAATTCCAAAACTAGATAATAACCAATTGTTTAAATCTTTATCAGTTTCAAATAGTAGAATCTCATCTAAAAAAGTCAAAAAACAAACTGATCACAAAGTGATTATAGACAAATTATGTGATATATTAAGTACATGGATAATTAAACAAGTACCTGAAGGTCACCAAGGTAAACGAATTTCCAGCCCTTGAGACTAGCTCGAACAGCAAGATCCATATCTTCAACTGTTGTTCGGTCCTTCCATCCACCCGCCTCATTAATAGCAGCAATTCTCCATATCCCACCAGTCCCTGCATTATGTATTAGTGATAATGATTTTCTTGGTCTAGTAATATAATTGTTTCTAAATAATATTTAGTTTCCAAAGAAATTCAAAAACAGAAGCCTCATAACTTAAATTAATATGGCACTACTAGTCTATCTATATATACAAGAAAGCTATGTATAACTAACAAGTATAATTATAATTTAAAGTGGTTGGATCACAGAGCAAAAGTATCACTAGTGATCAATCAATTTGTTGATAACTAAAGATAGAACATCATATTATTTCCTTGTGATTTCATAAAAAAGAGTCAAATTTTGGTTGTCATTGTCAAGTCACATGTTAAGGCTGTTTATTGACACAAAAGTGCATTTTAACCTCAAATTCCAGCCCTGTCTATTTTCAATAAGTGATCATTAAATGGCAATTTTGTAGAACATTGCTTTCAGCATGTATAAACTGTTGAGTATCAAGAAGTAAAGTCAAAAAGAAATTGCTAAAGTTTATTTGGAAAAAAACTTATTGCAAGTCATTTTCTTTGTAGTTTCGTTAGAAGGTAATGGGAAAGGAAAAGTTTTTACAGAAGTTGGTGAAGACATGCATGATTATTGATCTGATAACAATTTACTTTTTTTTAGAATATCACCTACCATTGAAACCAAAGAAGGCATGAGTAGCTGATCCCACTTCTTGCTCCACTGTGAAATGGTAATCCAATGACATTTCTTGCATTCTTGTCATCAAACACTCATCAGAATTTACTGTGGTAAAAAAAAACACCATTTTCCTATTAGCATTCTCATTCAGTATGTGTCATATAAAGATGGAAAGAATTAATCCAAGCTCACTCAATGTTGATATAAATACATTTTTGGTAACTAGGTAATACATTAGCAATCCCCCTGTACTGCATTAGTTGTCCTTTATTTAAGTCCTCAAGAACATATTTATCAATTTATTATTAAATTAAAATAAAATGTACGACAATAACACAGGATTTTATTAACTTTTACCATTATATATACACATAAACATATATAAACTTTTATCATAATATATAGGGTTAAGTTCAGATGACCATCTGGGGTTTGGGCGATTTTTCACTTAACCACCTGTAGTCAGTAAAGCTACATTTAAACACCCGACTTTTTGAAGTGAAGTGAAAACGTCACTTTTTCCGTCTAAATTAACCGTACGTGTAAGTCAAACGCCAAAAGTGCGTGAGAAAGGAGTATAACAGTCAAAAAAGACAATTATCTTTTTCCTCTCTCTCCTTTACTTCCAATCCGAGCCCCTCCAATCCATCTTCCGGTTCGCCTTCTCCCTCCTTCTCGGCCCCTTCGCCCCCGCCTCCATCACCGCTGGAGACACCCGCGTCGGCCGCGGCCGTATCCTCCAACCCCTGCTGCCGCCCCAAAATGAAGAAACCCCGCCGCCGATCTGAATAAGAAAGCCTCCAATCGCCGATCAAAACCCAACTAACTTACCTTTAGAGACCGACTGAAAAGATACTAATAGAATATCATTCTCGCCGTATCCCATAGACCGGGAAACTTTCTTGAAGGAGTGAAACTTCTTTTCAGGTACATAAACATTTTCCTGGTATACCTATACAAATACTCAGGAATATGAAAGTCAAAATAGAAACTACAATTGGGAGTACTGTTATTAATTTGAATGTGACATAGTTTATGTATAGGATAGGTTTTAGACCCCCAATTTATGTAATTTTCTGTTTTACTTAGTCTATGTAAAAGGGATTCGGATCCCCCACCATTACACTTTCCGGTGAACTGATTTTCTCGGTGTGTTTATTTTTTTAGTTTACTTATTTTTTTTCTCTCCTATATATATGTAGGTAGTGTTCTATTTGGGATTCTAGGGTTTCTGTTGGGCTTATGATTGTTTTTGGTGTTTTCCCTAATTGGGTTCTTGATTTTGGATTTGAATTTTTGGATAGATTTGGGAAGTTTGCTGTTTCAGTTGGTTGGAAATGTGGGTATGTCGAGATTGAACTTTGACAAGTTTAGGCTATGGTGTTTGTTGGTTTCGGGTGTTTTGCAAATATATGGTGACTTTGCGTTCGAATTTGCAGATATTTTTGAATGAAGCAGTGTTATGAATTCTTGCTGCAATTGCTTTCCAAGTTTCCCCCCAACTCAATTGTTAACTGTATTTTTCTTATGGTATGCTTGAATTTAATTTGAAATGGAGTAGATGAGAGACCCTAATTTTCTTTCTTTTCTCTGGGTCAAATGAAAGGGAGCACTAGAGCAGGGGCTCTGTTTGTGAAATTGGAGGGTAAATAAGTAATTAGCCAACTCATAGTTAATTTAGACGGAAAAAGTGACGTTTTCACTTCACCTCAAAAAGTCGGGTGTTTAAATGTAGCTTTACTGACTACAGGTGGTTAAGTGAAAAACCGCCCAAACCCCAGGTGGTCATCTGAACTTAACCCTAATATATATATATATATAATTAAACCGTGGCACATTATTATTTTTTTCTCTCTTTTGTCTCTTTCGGCCCTTACAAATTGAGTTTTAATATTATTTTATACTTTTTAATTTAAATTTTTTATATCTTTCAATTTAATACTACCCTACCCTACCCTACCCTACCCTACATAATTTAAACTACTAATCTACATCAAACCCAAGTGTCGGTGAGCGTAATAATAAGCCAGTGAGGTCCAGCAGCTGAAATTGTGGGACTGACCACAAGTAAGTATAACAGCACGTGTGGAGTCACTCAAATGACAAATTTACCCTTCTTCTTTTTTCCATTCCCATTCATAGTCTATTTATAGTAAATGACAAACTTACCCCAGAAATCTTCCTATTTCAATGCCGATGAATCCGGGAAGCATTTTCTTTCCCAATAGGGCCGGATACTTGCGTCATTTGCTGAATTCTTTGATAACTATCCCAGCCAACCAAATCTATTTTTGTCCCGCATAAATTGTCACCACTAAATTTTTATTTTTATTTTGAATTAATAATATATTATCAAAAGTCAAGAAAATGTCGTTAAACTGGAGTATTTCATAATTAAGTTTAATTATTTAAAATAAGTTTATTTTTTATTTACTGAAAAATATGAAAATATTCAAAAGAGGAGAAGTATTAGGTGTAATTTGTGGATTCGTTGTCCAAACTCCAAACCATGTGATGGACGGCCACATGACAAACAAGTAAGACAATCAAACGGGGCAAGAAGTGGACCCATTCAATGACCAATGTAGTCTATGTGGGCCCCACCTCGTCCAAGACTGATTAGATTGAAAAGTAACCCAAAATCATATGCATATTCATGCATATTTTTATTTATTTTTTTAATATCTAAAAGAACATGCATGATGCCTGTGCAATTCGGAGTAACTAATAATTGTGACACTACACTATGCCACCGACACTCTTAAATTTCAGTACAAACATAAGAAATTCAATGTGATTAATGTTACAAGGTTGGCAGTTGTTTAGCAGTTCTTGACAAATAATAATTATATTTTTAGTTTACAATCAACATATTGTATAATTATGTTTTCAATAACTTCTTTTTGTTAATATTATTGTTTAGTTAGTATTTGAAGCTTACCAAATCTCCATCGAGCTTGAACAAGTGCAATTTGAGGGTTGTGCATGAGGAATGGAATGGATCGCCGGAGAAAGTCCGGCTCCGGCCGAAAATCAGCATCGAAAATGGCCACGTATTCACATTCTTTAACATAATCGCGCTTTAATCCTTCTTTAAGAGCACCAGCTTTGTAGCCTCCCCTGCTTTCTCTAATTTGGTAGGTTATGTTCAGGCCTTTGGCTGCCCACCTTTGACATTCTTTCTCAACCATGTCCTACAACATTAATTATGATTATTAATTGCTGCTATAATTTAGTAATGTAGACCGTTGATATTACCAGAATAGTAGGGAGTAAAAATTATCTTGTCAAAGTAAATATACAATTAACCACATTCTCATAACTGTTCTACCAATAACATAATATTTACTACTCTTTTATTAATTGATACCCAAAATAATTTTACTGATTGATTTGGCAACAATGTTAGTTTTTGTGAATCGATAATGTGTCATAATTCATTAAGTAAAGATGATCTCAATTTGGCAATAAAATCAAAACTGAACACAAATCAAAATCAAGTTAAAAAAATAGATTGCCAGAAGATTACGTGTCGGTCTCTAAAAACACTTGAGCTGAACAAAATTGAAGGAGTGTTTGGGCTAAGATAGTACTACTATCTTTTTTTTAAGTACCTTGATGATAGGGTCAGTGGAATCATCCAGTACTTGAATCACGAGACGATCGGACGGCCATGAAAGGTTGCACGCAGCTCCAATTGAGATCTTGTAAACCTGTCTCAGATGAAACGCACACCAACAAAACAAAACATCAAACGCAGCTTTAATTTTCTCAGATTCCAAAAATGAAGAAATTTAACAATGCCAAATGACATCTCTACTAGTGGAGTAGGAGTATAAACAGAGGAGAGAGAAAAATTCATAAACCAAAAAAAATTACTACTAACAAAATGCCCCAATTGGATCAAACTCAAACGAATCACAAAACCCATATTCCAAAAAGCAAAGATAAGTAAAAAATAAACTAACCTCTCTTTCATTAAACATTGGGATTTGAATAAGAACCAAAGGGAAAGCCGAGTTACCAATTTCCAAATCATCCCTCATAGGCTCCCAATTATACCTCTTATCAGGCTTTTTCCAAAAGAGCTTAACAAGAATAATGACTATACCCATGTATAATCTCTCACAGAACAACATCAATTCCATAACTAAACATATAATCACAGCCAATTTCAACAATGGAACAATCAATGGCGCTTTAATTAGCTCCCAAATCAGCCCAATTTGGCCTGACAAATCCACTGTTGTCCCCTGAAACGTTTCTGGTAAGAAACTTTTAGCAGAAACCTCAGCCATTTTTGCTATTTCTAGCGTGAAACAGAGCACAAGTCAAAAAACAGGGAAGCTAAATAGAACCCACTAGATCTGATTTCACACTCTGTTCCTTTTTGGGTATCTACAGATTTGGGCATTGAAGCAAAATAACAATGTGGGTGAGATTTGAGCAAAGCATTTCAACTTATTCTCGTATGGGTAAGTTCAGATCTCTGTTTTTGAAGATCCCTTCACTTAAGATACGTGCCAAATACTAGTTCTATGTCTTTCTATTCAATCAAAATAGAAGAGAGACAGAGCGGTATTGTGGCATTGTGAGAGGATAGAAATCTAGTGAGAGAGAAAGAGAGACGACGAGAGTAAGAAGGGAGCAACTGAGCAAGTAAGTGGGGAGAGAGAAGTGAGATTTTTATAGTCAGTTTTTGGTTTATTCTGCATTTTTATTTTTCTACTAATTACCGACTTTCTCCTATCTCTCTCCAAATATTTCTCAAGGACTGTCCCAACTACTATTTGAGTCAGTTTGTGAATGGTGACCACTTTTTTTTTTTAGTCGGACAAATCTTCCTGTCTGGACCAACTTTTTCTTGAAACAGTCGGACAAATCATACGATCAATATTTTTACATTAATTTTTGATATTGTCATATGATTTTCTCTTTCATAAATGTGTAATTCATTTTCTTATCATGTGAGAAAGATAATTATATAAAAATATCAAAAATATATATAAAAATATCAATTTCCAAATTCTATCGTACATAAAATATAAATTTAACCATATTTTATAGTTGTTTTTAGGACCCTTCTTATTTTAAGTGACAATTTTTATTTTGATATTATCAATCGTCTTTTATAAGTTGGTGATATTATTGTAGTCAAAATAATAAAACAACACTTTTATAATTATTTTAACAATAAATTAATATTTTAAATAACAATTATTGCTTTGGTAATAATATTTTGATTTTGACAAAATAGCAACGACCTTTATTTTATTTGTTTTATTTTATGTGGATGATATTATCAAAATAATAATTATATTATCATAATAATAAGTGTCATTTAAAATGTTATGTATCATTAATTATAAAAGTATTATTAAATGTGTATTTGTACGGATAAACTCCACTATTTTTACTTTTGAAAATCAACCGTCTTATTTTATACTCCCTCCCTCGATAAAAGTCCTAGTTTACTTTTTGTATATATTAGGAAAGATGATAAAATGATAAAATTGTCCATATTTAAATTCTCATTTAATTGCATGGTTTTCTGCGCATTACTAGTGATACTCTCTAAATATGCATAGAAAATAAAAATATAACAATTAATAATAAGAGTATTATAAGTAAATTATTATAAAAAATAGATCATTTAAGGTAAGTTGACATTTAACTTTGGACTATTTAAAATAATACTCCCTCCGTCCCAGGATAAAAGTCCTTATTACTATTTTGGGTTGTCCCATGTTAAATGTCCACTTTCTTTTAATAACCAAACTTTTACATATTTTTTCCTATTATGCCCGTAGCATTAAATATCTCATACTTTTCTTATTCTAATTCTCTCTCCATATTTAATGACATTATTATGGATAATTTTGTCATTTTATTCCTCTTCTTAATATGCGTGAAAAGTCCACCAGAATTTTTATCCTGGGACGGAGGGAGTAATAAAGAGTTTCATTCTAAGATAGAGGGAGTAATTAATTAAGGAGAGAATTATTTTTATATGTATTTTTGATATTTTTATATAATTATTTTTTTATGACGGTCATGTTAAGAAAATCATATGAAAATAAGACGGTTATGTTAAGAAAATCATATGAAAATATTAAAAATATAGGTAAAAATCCTAGTTCCCTTAATTATCAGTATTACGGAAGAGATGCACAATTCAATTTGGATCAACTCCCAGTTACCGGTTTAAGATTCCGCAGTGGTGTCAGGTTACTTCATCATTATCCCAACCACCAATCAGAACATGCCAACAGAATTATTGATGATCAATTATAAACATACATAGAGCTATAATTATCGAGAATAGATTCTCTGTTCCCAAATTCTCTGTCCCTTTGTATCTTTCCATTTAAATTTTAACACATAATCTCTTACTTAAAATTAATTAATTTTAAAATTAAATAAAATGACATGGGTCAAAATATAAGTGGGGGACAGAGAATTTGGGAACAGAAGATCTGCTCTCATAATTATTAGGGCTAGTTTGTTTTAATAAAATAAAAATTCCATATAAATTTATTGATACTTTTTTGTATGGCATAGCAATTACATGTGTAAATATATTGGTATTACTATTTTATTGCTCTATTTTTACTGTGATAACTCATTTTATTTAAGGTCATTTAGTTATTGTTCAATTTTCTGAATCTTCTCTTTCATGGCTTCGATCTTTATTTATAACGTAACAATAATTTTTTTGATCCTTGCATTCGTGGCATATCCATAATGGCCATTGTCACTACTGCTGTCATCACTTATTTCAATAATTTGGTGTTTGTTATGTCATTTGTTTTTTTGGTATAGATCTGCAAATAAATTAAAGCACATAAATTTATAAAAATAACATGCAAAATAGGATGAATATATTAGTTAAGAAAATTATACTAATTACTTTACCTGATATCTATTGTGCATTTATAGGTATTTTATATTTAATGAGTGTTTTTTTGTCATCAATGACTATCCGTTATATTTTATAAATGCTAATAGAATATTGTTCAAATATTTTAATAATAATAATAATAAAGTGTTATAAAGTAAATCGTAAAATGTGAAGCCAACCCTTTTATTTTGAAATTGTAGGCATGCATATGCATATTAATTTAGAAGTCGATAGTAAGGGGTAAATGCATGCGATCGAGTTTTAGGGCGTGATTTAAGAATAGAGATTCGGGTCAAGTCAACTTCTTCGGCAACTTTGTTAGATATATACTTATTTTGTTCAATTCATATGGATTCGACTTGACTTTTACCAAAACATGAAATGTCAATCTATATAATAAAACAGAACCCAATTTGAATTTTAGAATTTGAGAAAGCACAACAACGACTCAGATTCATTCTAACTTAATCTAAAGGCTCACATTTCATCTCACACACACAAAATTTCACCCAAATTTTCTCCTTATTCTCTCTCTCCTCTTCTCCTTCTCTCTCCTCTATTACTTCCTATGTCTTCTTTCTTTCTCTCTCCTCCTTTTCTTTTTCTCTCTTCTCATCTTTCTCTCTACATTAATTGATATTTTAATATTTTATTTTAAACTATATTAATTTTTTGGAGTATGCTTACATTTAAAATGTATAATACATAAAAAATATCAATGGTAAGAAAACAAAATTAAAAACAAGATCATAATTTACTTATAAAAAAGCAATTACAAAATCAAAAAATTAAATAGATTCTTTTTCTTTTTCTTTATCCAATTGAAAAACTATTAACAAATTAAAAAATTGGTTAATTGTTGGCATGATGTGATATTTAAAATTAAAATATTAGATGTGGTATTTAAAATTAAAATATTAGATGTGATATTTAATTTTTTAATATTTTTTATATGATATATATAAGATTCGTTTCGTTATAACTTTTTATAAGTTTATTTTTCATAAACTTTAATATTTAGAAAATATATATATATATAAATTTTTGTGTTAATTTGCACTTTTTATGGGTGGTAAAATTTTATTTTTACATTAGAAAAAAGTTTGTTTTAATGTAGATCATTTATCGCACAAGTTCATAATTTAATTAATTAGATCAAGTTAAATGAAAATGATAATATACATATTTATATTTAGTGGATATATAAATGAAAACGCTAAAAGTTTGGGAAAACATTTGATTAACGAAAATTGACCAAAAATAGAGAAGAAACATTTTTGCACAACTAATGCATATTTGAGAAACAACTGTGCAAGGTTTTTAAACCCGGACCGGTCATCGAACCGGAAAAGTTACTGGGTGGATGGGTCACTGGTCCAACCAGTGGTCGGACCGTTATTGACCCAGTGACGTCATTAATATGTAATAATATTGTATATAATATTTAGTAAATATTGTAAAATTAATCAATTTATCTACAAAAAAAATAAACATCTCTAAGATACATTCAAATTCCAAAATTCAACCACAAGTTCAAGTGTTTGATTAAATGAATGCAAAAATATGTAAAATACCAAACAAAATCTCAACTAAATTACTAAAATAAAATAAAATCCGTAATTATTTTTTTTTAATCTTTAAGGAGAGAATCGGTCACCGGTTCACTGGGTCAACCGGTTCAACCGCCGGTTCACCGGTTCTGAACGGTTTTTGAGCAGAAGTGGTTTAGTGGTCCAAATCGGACCGTTGAGTGAACCGGGTCCGGTTTTTTCTGGTTCAACCGGCGGTCCGGTCCGGGTTTGAAAACAGTGCAACCGTGACAAAAAAAATTATAAGGAACACTTTAAAAAAAATATGACAAATGGGAGAGTCAGATTTGCTAATTAATCTAAAGTAAGGGGTCTTATGTTTCAGATTTATAATAACAACAACAACAACAATAATAATAATAATAATAGCTATATTAATAATAATTATTATTATAATAATTATAATAATAATAGTAATAATAATAATTATTATTATTATAACTATAATAGTAATATTAATAATAATAACAGTGGTAATAATAATAACAACAACAATAATAATAACAATAATAAAAATAATAACAATAATAATAATAACAACAACAACAACAATAATAATAATAATAATAATAATAATAATTGTTATTGTGATAGTGTGGTGAATTATGAAAATTATTATTGATTATTTATAAATTTTGTAGACAGGTTTAGATTTTTCTGGATATATCTATTTTTAAAGAAAAATTAATTATTGTGGTGAATTATGATAATTGTTATGTATGATTGTGCAGTTAAAACGGTTGTAGCTACACAGTAAATTTCATAAGTTATGGATAATGAACATCAATTACCCTACAAATTACCGGAACCAAAATAACCAACTCAACCTAAATTACCCTACAAATTTCACAAAATAAACACTCAATAATAACCAACTCAACATTTATTCCATCATAACATTCATAATAAAAAAACCTATTTCATCATAACTATAAACCTATTTTATAATAATAATAAAAATAAAACAGCCAAATTATAAGACACCCAATTAAAAAATACAACCTCACATTTGTGTGCAACTGTGTGTGTTTTGTAGGTTGTGTGTGTGTGCTACTGATGTGAAAGAGAGATACAGAGAGATAGAGTGAGAACACAAATTAAACACTCATTATAAAAAAAACAAATTTAAAACACCCAAAGTTAAACTGAAGCTGTCGAAAATAGATAAGAAGACTTATGATGAACTGTTCTGAATTTTTAACTGAAGCTATTAGAAGACTTAAGTTAAAGATTTCAAGGTATAACTGATATTAATGGTTGATTCACTTGATAAAAAATTCAGTTGATAAACAATTTTAACTCAGTTGATTCGTACATATAAAAAAGGAAAATGAATATAAAAATATTACGATTGGATAATGTATTACAATTGTTACTATCTTACATCTTGAGCTTTGCTCAGGTACGAGTGTTTTCTAAAGAAATTATTCTTTTGAGGCCAAAGCTTTTCTCTTAACATAGTTTCTGACACATTATTTTTTCAGTGTTGTCCTCCTCTTTCGGGGGTTGAAGGTTCTCTCGAGTCACATCTTAATGTTTTGGGTGAAAGAGAACGTTGGAATGTCGATGTTTTATTCTGATTACTGACAGAATTGCTTCCATATTTGCACAATAAAGCAGTTGAGACATGCCCATTTCCTTCTGCCTCAGAAGCTGAAGGTGAACTGTTTTCCACGTACTTGCTTGAATTGTATGTCGGGTAAATTTCAACTTTACTGTTTTCAAGTGTATGTTAGCATTTCTATTTAGATTTTTTAGATTGTGTTACAATAGTTTTAAAACTAACTGTTGGTCTGTTGCAAAATTCTTCTGAGATATTTCAATTGTTTGGTCAGGGGATGTGTGGAGTGGCCTACATTTGAGTGGTTGCATTGTGACTGCTTTCCCACGTTGATTCAGTTAGTCTCCTTATTGCCTTAGAAGGAAGATAACTTAAGCAACCGAATCACGAAGGTACTTTCTCACTTGAAAGCACTTTGGCAGATGCTTTGATAGCTTTGCTTCCAATTCAAGTGTCAATCTTGTGATTTAGTTATTGCTGGCTATATCGGAGCTTTTTGGGGGTTATTATCTGACACACATTATGCAACCTGTATTCCTGGTAGCTGTTGGTGATAATGCAGATTTGACGTTTATCCCACACAGAATCCAGTCAAGAATCAAAGTTTTTATATTCTCAAAGTTTTCATTGTTTTCAAGTGGTTTTAAGTTTGTTGTTGCATAATCCTTCAACATTTTGACTCTTGTGCACTGCAGGTCTGAGGCCAAAAAGTTCTGAAGCTGAGAGACTTACTACTATCTGTGTCCTACCACTTCTTTTGGCAGGTGTATTAGGAGCTCCAAGCAAGCATGAAAATTTGACAGAGTACTTGAGCAATATGTTGGTCCAAAGTTCAGTACCGGAGGATCAGCCAGTAAAGCCCAATGCAGAAATTGTTAATTCTGTCCGCTTCCTTTGGTTGGTACTTTGTAGTTAAAATTTAATATTAAGCTTATGGTTTGCTTAGAAGTTTATATTTGTAACTTACAAATTTTTCCTAACTCCTAATGAAACCAGACATCAAACATGCTTCTATTTCAATCATCTCACTTGTTGCAAAGCCATATATATCAATCTCCAAAGATTCAAATAGTCAAGCAAACCCAATCTCTTAGTAGTCACTACAATCAACAAAACAAATCAATATTCAAGATATATATAATATATATAGGTGTATATATACACACCAATTTAAGACTTAATTTTTAGTTCTATTAGCCCAATCAGTCATAATTCTGTCTATTTACTCGATGGAAGAAATCACTTGATCTTTTTATGGAGAAGTACCAAATTCTTTTCTTTTAATAGCTAAAGTTTTTATGGAGAACTAATATCTTATGGGAAATGGTTGTGAGTTCCAACATAAATATGAAAATCAGTACAACCAATCTTTTGAAAGTCATTGCAAGTCCATTTATTATCATGGAATTACAATTTTTAGTTATGGTTGGATATACATTTCTAATATTACTATCACTATCACTATTTTATTTTTTTTATTCGTAGGTTGCATATATTGATGCTAAGGTGGCTTCAACTATGCAAGCATTGAAGCATTTGGGACTGTAGCACAGCATTTCAAAAATGACATGTTATACAAATATATACCTGATATTAAATTTATGTTGGCGATCAACTTTTATTCCACTAGCTGAGCCATTCACCCCCTTTGTAGATTGTTTACAAAATACGTGTTCAAATGGATGCTTTCCTTGAAGATGGATCACATTAAGCTACAATTTCTGTGATCCGTGCATTGGTGGTGGCTGTACCACATACGACAGATAGATTCAGAGATTATATCCTCAACCTGTCCCTTAAATGATTACTTTCAGTGCTTGAAGTATTTCTGCTAACTGTTTGTATTTGTTAATAATATTTTTCTTGGTTCCTAATTACAACCTTTGTTTCTTAACTTGATGTACATCTGTTGTCCAAGATTTCCCAACTAACAGCCACTCCACTTCCTTCGAGTGACGTGATGCGTCGCCGTGATAGAGCCAATGCATTTTGTGAATTTATCCGTGCTTTAGATGCTACAGGTTTGTTTATTTGGAAAAAGAAGTTTGTTTTAGGTTATGCACATAAAACCAGGGTCATCTATGTATGCTGGCGTAGTACATACATCATAAAACTATCCTATGCATATTGATTGTGTATAAAAATATTTTTACTGTCAAACTATCCTATGCATATTGATTGTGTTTCCTATTTCATGTTTGAATCCACCAACAAAATGAGCACAAGTACTACATCTGTGAGAGCAAGAAAAACATCCAGAATGCATCTAAGTGACATTTCAAATGGTAATCTATTAAATATACTAAAATGCAATACATGATACCATAACTTGCATCTGTCATTCCCACAATTCAATACGTGTCTTGACAGTCTAAAGGTGGGTAAACTATTCAATATCATTTTCATTGCCAAAGTGCTCGCTCCATCAATAATTTGCTAACTGTATATGTATTAATTGTTTGAAATCTTCCTTTTTATTAGAAAGCTCAAAGTATTGCTGCTCTGTCTGGTGAAGTTGGTAAATTGGCTGCTCTTGATGAGGAAATCCAGGTTGGGAATCAGTCGCACTTAAAATCTTTAATATCCTACTTGTCTGTTAAACAATTTATTTTTGTTGTTCCTTTGCTATGTGCTTGGTATGTTTTGAAGTGGTAAATACAGAGTCTACTAACATGGTTGTCAGAAATCAATTATATAACTATTTCTGTTGATTTTTTTTAATACTGTATAGTTTATTTCCATTATATTTTTGAATTTTCTTCCCTGAAAATTGCAAGATTTGTATTTGTTTTTGAACACAGAAAGTGATTATGAGATTCTTACTTCTTTAAATGTTTTTTCTTTTGAAATAAATTTGTGTGCTCTTAATGAATATTTAAGTTACTTTCTTCTTGACATCACTTAAGATTAGGACACATGAACTGCATATAACCTTTGGAATTATCTGACATAATGCTTACTAAGGATCCATCTCTTTAATTGCATTGGTTACTCTTCTCCTGCATTTTCTTTGTATTAACATGTGTATATCTTTTCTAAAACATCAAGACCAAATTCCAGGTCGTTGAGTACTTCCTCCGTTCCAAAATTATAGATACACTTTCAAAATATTGACTTTTAAGGGAAGTTTTATTTTCCGAAGGTATCCGTAATATTAACTAGAAATGTAGTAGTGGTATGATAGCATTCACTCAACCCATAATATAAATACTGGCATATTAAGAATTTCATGTTATTTTATAAGTTTAAAACAGATTTAGAAAACATGTGAACAAATTCTGGTGTCAATTGGTACAGACCAAATTGGTTTCAATTAAATTTTAACATTTTCTTTTTGTTTAGTTTGTGTAATGTCCCATTCAGGGGAGCTTATCAGCATGAACTGGTTATTAATCTTGGGTTTCTTTTTTGTTACCTATTGAAGCAATTTTATTTGTTTTTTAAGGGAGTGGCGCATTGTGGTGGATTGTTAGATTGATAAAAATGTGATATTTGATTTTGCTACAAAGTTTTGTGACTTTTGTCATTAATATGAAATAGCTTTTGAAAATTAAATAGTTTATTATGAAAAACAAATAAAAAGGTGTCAGGAAAGCAATACAGAAACATTCACAAGTGTGCAATATGATATGGTTGTGAGGGCATTACTTTTGGTTCCTACAAAGGCCTCATATTTTTCCCCACATCAAGTTGAGGTCACTTAATTTGCCACTAGCTTAAAAGCAATAGTCACATACTTAGAGTGTAATGTACAAATCGGTAAACTTTCACCACTATTCCCTATAATGTATATTCATCTGTTTTTTTGTGTAAAATTTGATCATTACAAAATAATATACTATTTTCTTATTATATTTTAATTTATTAATTGTACGAACATATTTATTATTAAAAATTTGAATAATCTCGCAGCAACACGCGGGTTTGTATCTAGTAAGAAATTCTATTTCGGGAGTAGTTAGCATCAAGTTAACTTTTGATCAATTGATCAATACAGTGTCGACACGCAGGTCGAGAGATGACCTCTCTTTGCGTGCCATTATTGTATTGTACTGATCAATTTACCATGAAGCAACCGAATCCTCCCATTTCATCATCTTTTATTATTACTATTATTATTATTATTATTTTTGTTGTGTGGGGGTATTTAGATTGTGAAGTTGTAACCGTCTTCAAAATAATGATTAAAAATATAATTTTTTTATCCCTAAAATGATGAGAAAAAACACATAAAATAAAGAGTAATTATGTCATTTAATGAGATCTATTAATATAAAAAAATGGTATTCATCAATTTATATAATTTTATAGGGTCACTAATTAAAGATAAATTTAAAATATTTCAAAATTTTCCTCTCTATTTTTACTTTTCATAATTAACATGTACAGTGGCGGAACCAGAAAGTTTTTATAGGGGGGTCAAAATATCAGTAAAAAAAATTATTTATTTATGCTTGGAAGTGCTTCTTTCGGTTGTACAACTAAGAGGAGACAATTGTATCCCGCGAGTCTGCATAGTTTGAAAACGTCTCAAAATTTGTTCGTTTTCAATTATTGAAAAAATATCCTTCTCAATATAAACTACCAGACTGTAAAGACGAAGAAGAAGGCTTTAAAATTTGTTCTTTTTCAAATTTTGTTCGCCACTTTCAAAATTTGTTCGTTTTCAATTGTTGAAAAAATATCGCTTATTTAATTCCACAAAAACAATACTCCTAGTTCTAAATGAAAATATTTTTCAATTTATTCTCACAATTTTATTTTCATATTATTTAAAATATACATGAACATGTAATAATCTAATATTTATCTTTTAAAGTTTTAACTAAACGCATCTACATAAATACATTTTCTTTTATCTTCTTGAATATTAGTTATGAATAAGTTAAGTAATAATAATGGATTTATTATTAAATGATAGAATAATAAAACTAAATTAATTAAAAATTAAAATTCACAACAAAATATTTATTTAGTTTAATACTTTATAGATCATTAAACATAATTTTATACAATATTAAATTGATTATTATCTTAATAATTAATGAAAAAACCTCAAAACATATGCATGTGCTTCCACTGTAGCTCTTTTTTATCTATCATCATCTTGAAGACCGGCAACCTGAGACACCAGTAACCTTTTGTTGCTCATCTATCTAGGAATAGAAGTCACAGATTTCCAAGCACCAGTCAATTTGAAATAAGTGTAGAATTATAGATGTTTACAAATCCTTTCTTATCTATTATCTCGCCTTGGAATTGGATGGTTAGAGCTGAAGAAGGGAAGTCGGAAGACTGAAGAAGAAGACCGGCGCAAGCGACTGAGACAGTGAGACGAGTAGTGGCTGGCCCCCGCCCCCGCCCCCGCCCCCGCCCCCGCCCCCGCCCCCTCCTAGTTCCGCCTGCACCACATCTCTACCGGGGTCAAATGCCCCCCCTGGCCCCCCCTAGTTCCGCCTCTGAACATGTATATATATAAATTATATGTTATTCATATCTTTTTGAGAACGAAGAAAGTATTAACGAAAATGGTTAATTTTTGAGTTTTTTTTTTCTGAATGAAATAATAAAGAGAAACAATTAACGTTTTTTGAAATATAATGCATAAAAACAAGAGTTGGTTTACGTTAGTGTAACGTTGTAAATGTGAGTGACAAGGTAATGAATGGGCGGGCTAATGACGACGTTGATATTCTAACCCTTTTATATACACATCAGCATACTCAACGTTAATAAAAAATTTGGAGAATGACATTAAGAAGATCGAGCACCAATTATGGGACATGCATTCAACTAACACAACCCCCATTTGCTTTATAATTTATCGAACAAGTTTATTTGAATTATTATTTTTTATATTACTTTTCCAATAATACTCTTGTTTAATTTTAATAGAGGAGCGCTATTTTCACATGTGTTTTTAATATTCTCACATGAAGGTG